>JAMXKT010000089.1:0-562588 GCA_024211575.1 Phytophthora melonis | reverse complement strand
TAAGCTCCCCTGACAGGCATCCACACGCAGCCGAGCGTGTCCAGGCCCTGGGCTGACAAGCTAGCTACACTTAACGAAGTCGGACTACCCTTGTTGGCTTTGGGGGAAGACTGTCTTTTTATTACTGAGTTTTATGAGGCCCAGGGGCCTCGCTCTGGTCATCCTATGATGAGGCTTATGTCCCTATACACAATTATCAAGTGTGAACGATCGCAATGAGGCGATTCTGGACACATCTAATGACGACCGCGGCCACACTGGATAAGTGCGGTCGAAGTACGCAACTAAATGCATCTGTACCTAAAAAATGTGGTACCATGAAGCCTCGTTCGGGTTCTATTAGGACCCGACGAGGCTCCGGCCACTGGACTGTCACTCCAATGAGGCTAATGTCGCTCATCCAAATCAGAAGTAGCGATCTCCGTCTCTCGCCGGGCCCCAAACCTTCGATTGCCCCTTTGATTGAACTTCTGCGGATTGTCGGGCCGGCAGGTCGACAGCTTTTGGAAACAGCCACTTCCAACACCACAACTGCCCCCGCCTCGACGCGAGCCTCCCATACTGGTAAAGCGTGCCCTAGTCGTTCTCGACTCTTCGTCTCCATGGCTCCACCGTCGTGCGCGATTCGCCGACGCTGCTGCCGCTGCCCTCCGGGCTCTCCAATGCTCAGGCCCGGTACGTTCGTCGCACTTCTGCCGCTCTTCCTTGCCCTTTGGAACCCTTCGTTGTTGACTCCTTGTCCTCTTCCTTGGTCACCTCAGGAGCTGTTGATGCCATCACCGACACTTCGCGTGCTGACGTCCGGCGCGCCAAACTCTACCGGACGGGTGCCGCTACCCAGAGCACTGCGGGCCATGCACCTCCAAACTCCGGTCGAGCTTTGCCGGGTGACCCGGCGCACCTTTCTGCCGCCTCTGAAACACCGGGTCGACCCTCCGCCAGCTCCCTCGAAGCAGCCCTTGAGCGTGCTGCCGAGGCGCATCGAGGCTCGTCCGTCGCCGGTTGCTGCTGAAGGGGCCGCCGATTCGCCCACCGAAAACGCCAGCGCTCCACCGTCGCCAACTCCTGCGCCTTCTGGGTCACGCTGCGGGGCGTACGTGCGGGGCGTCGGGTGGGGGGCGAGGCTGGCTGCAGGTGGTCGTGCTGAGGTGGAAGTGCGTGGCGCCTGACTCCGAGGTTCCTCAGGCAGCGAGTGGCACGAGCGATCAGGCAGATGCTGCAACTCGCTCGTCTCTGTTGTCGGTGTCGCTCGTAGGCCTCCGGCTCGGGTCAACTCCGCGCTCGACCGTGACCTCCAGGGCTGCCAATACTACCGTCGGTGACGTGCTGGCTGGTGCGCTGTCGCGCCCCCACGTCTCTCGCCGCGGAGGCCGATGAAGTGGTGGATCTTCGTCGTGAGAACGATCGGCTGCAAGCGGAGCCTCAACGGACCAAGCTGACGAGCTTGGCGAGGAGATGAACCTCCGATGAAGTCGGAATATTTCCTCGTCTCGGCCAACGCTGACTGTGACCGCGCTCTCGACGCCATGGACAATCTCCGCGCCGAGCTCCACAATACCACCGCACAGTTGGTGCAAGCGAACGCGGCTATCGCTTAACATGCCACCATCACCAGGTCGTTGGAAGGTCGGACGCAAGCTTGCAGAGGCTGACGCTGCGGCGGCGGTCCGGTCGGAACACATAGATCCACGAGCGTAGTCAAGGCAAGTTTTTCCTCGTTACGTATAACACGCAGTTGGAGGAGCTTCTGACGACGGTTAGCTGACCGCGACCGGAGCCAACGTGATCGTCCTGCGCGCACCCGGGCGCTGTGACGGACGAGAACAACAGCCTGCGGAGGGCGAATTCCATTTTTCGTCGACACTCAGCGGCGCACGGGCTGGACGTCTCCACATTGGTCCTGGCTTCAGCTGGTATCTCGGGCCGCAGAGATCGACTGAATCTCTTGAGTTGTCTCCGCCGGCGGTCTCTGTAGAGGCAGTCCAGGCCATTACGCAAGAATCCTCGTCCGGAGGAAGAGCTGGAAGAGTCGAAGCGCTGCCGGCGTACCGCCGATGGCTGGAGTCCACCGGAGGGTCTGTCGGCTCCCCTCGCGCCTTCGGCGTTGGTCTCTCAGCAGCTCGTCCGAGTCTACTGAACGTCCAAGCGCAAGCGCGATTCCCAGACCGAGCCAGCTGGAGAGCCCAGCGTCTCAACCTTTCTCCGCCCAAACGTCTTGGTAGGCCGTCGGTCGACCTGCGGGTTAGAGCCGTGGCGGCTGCTGGATCGTCCAGTCCTCGGTCGGGGTCAGGTGAGGTTCCTGCACTGCCCCGGACGACGCCGCGGCCCTCAACGACGCCTTTCCCGTTCCAGCTGGCTGGAATCCCCAGCCCCTGTCGTACGAATACTCGGATGAGCCACTATACTCCTAGGGCTTTGACGGGTTCTGCTCCAGTTTCCCAGCCGGCCAAGTCTCCGCCTCCCGCGAGGCGAGTGGATCTCCGGACTTCGAATTTCGTGGTGCAGGGTGCAGCGGGGCTGCCGTAGCTTTAGCGTCAGAGGAAGACGTAATAGACTCACAGAGTCGTGTGTGCTAAAGATAGCCTCGTTCTAATACCTGAAGGCACGAGTCCGTACTCCCTACGGACTCCAAAGAGTCAACCCCTTAACTCTTAGCCGCTGTGAATCTCCCAAAGTGAAATGTATTTCTCCTTATCATGGCAGAGACGCCTTCGGTGTAAATGTATCTGGTTCACTATCTAGCATAGTGAACCCTAGTCATATGCATAATCTGTGGCTCTGAAGCCATGTACTGATTCTCCTACTGAAATAGGTTAGAAAGTGTGCACCACATAAGCTCTGTGTGTAAGCCACACTTCGTAACCCTTCGGGTAACATTCGTGTAACCCCGTTACACCCTCCACTACCAAAACCGTGGACACGCGTGGTGTTCACGCTTAACGGTCAACGATCGGGTCTTGTCTTCCGTCAAGCCTCCTTCTCGAACGAGTCAATCCACATCATGTGGACGTCTTCTGAGAACTTCTCGGCGCAACGCGCCCTTACATGACTTCAAGTCATAACGCATTTTGGTCTTTCGGACCGCAGAAACCCTCTCCCGGAGGTCCGCCTCGAAGCCTCGTTCATCTTGCGCTTCGGCACCTCGTCCCCAAGCGAAATCCCAAGCTCCCCCGGCGCAGGTGCAGCGCACCGACCGCGCCTCCCAGGCTCACGGCGCAACGCTTTCAAGCAACGCTCTCGCGGGCGAGCACGCCCCAGCTCCCTCAAGCACTCAGCCCATCAGACCATAGACCTCAAAAATCTCTTCGGAGATGAGGAGGAGGGCGAGGTGGACTACAGCGAAGTCCGATGTCGGCTCTCCGAGCCACGAGGGTGAAGCAGCGTCCCCATAACGCTCCTCGAACCGCCGCGACGCTTCGCCCACGCCGCCGGCACAACGCGATGGTGGTACGCCGTCGGTCAAGCAGTTGGCTCGTCTGAGCTCCTGCGACCAAGCACCGCCGGGCGCGAACGTCTCCTGCGCGCTCGTCGAGCCAGTTCTCTACTGGAGCACACTGCGCCGTCCACCGCTGCGCACTCCAAATCCGTTCCTCGAACGCTCCTCCGGGCTCCGCGAGCCGCGCGAGCTCACTGGAGGCACGGTACTCACCGCCTCCCGTGCGGAGGAAGCGCCCTTGGGCCCGCGTCATCTCCAACCCTTTGGACGAGGCTCAATCCGGAGCAGGTTGCGGTGCAACTGGCCTCCATGCGCTCCCCAGCGCCCCGAGCTGCGGCCTCTGCTGAACCCCAGCACCGCCGAGTACGGCTTTCGGCCTCGTGACCTCGCGGAGGCATGCCGTCAGGCATCTCCAGCCGACGCTGACTAAGCATAAGTCGGCTTGCCAGCCTGCGGCCCCGGGTACTCCGGGAGGAGATCGCTCTTCGAACGTCTCTACGACAGCGACTCTGACCTACAGTCTACGACTGTCTCCCGAGTAATAACAAGCGAGCGGTTGCGGGCTGCAAGCCAAGGGGTTGTCCTTTGCCCCGCAATGAGGACGTACTCTCGTGGTGCTCAGCTCCGGAAGCAGGAAAGCCTGATCGAACACGAGGCTCAGTTCGGGCTCTGGGCTGAGAAGAAGAAGAAGCTTCAGCGAAGTGGATGTTCGTATCGAACGCAAGCTCCGCTTCGACTTTGCGAAGATCCGAGCCAAACGCAGCCTTCTCGGCTAACGCTCAGCCGCAGATTCATTTCTAGCGCTGCGCGCTTCGCCCTTTGAGCTCTCTAGTCGCTCCTTACCCGTGAGGGCGTGAGCGCTGTGGTCTCAGGGCCAACCCCGGAGCAAATGTGGCTTCCCAGTCTATTCCCGGAAACGCGGACGGCCGGCATGCTGGCCTCGAGCCCACGGGGGCGCTGGGTGATCAAGCCGATCAAAAGCAATCCACAACGTCTGGGCAGTCTTGGCGAAGGGGCACCTCAAACTCCCATGAGTTCTCTGGAGTGTGGGTACCTCGCCACTTCACCAGATACTGGTTTTGACTCCCGGCACCGCCGCTTCGCCAGCGGGCGCTCCACATGGTAGGGAAGGTTCCCTTGCTCATCGAGCAGCGCCGGTGGAGGACGCGCCAAGCCGCCTCGCGACGTATGGACGAGTTATACGAGGTTCGGCAACAGACGACTCGTCGTCGGGACCATGTCCACGATGTCGATGCGCGTCTCGCGCGTACTGCCACGGAGCTCGACGAGCTTGCTCGAGACTTGGCTGGGTTCAAGTCCCTCGCGAGGTCTGGGACCGGCTCCAACACTTGGAGAGCTGGGTGCAGTACTATGGCGATCGCGACGAGCGTCGTAGCAAGGGAGTTCTCCGAGCTTCGACGTCAGCAGGTTGCATTGCAGGGTCAGATTGACCCTCTGGCCCGCATGCAAGGCCCGCCCGCTGCGCTTCCTGCGCCGGGGGCCCTGTGTCTGCGGCACTTCCGACTCCGACTCTGCCCCTCAGGGCTCGCGGCACCGCCGATGCCGAGCTTATGCCTGTGCCTGCAGCGCCTGCGATGATGGTCGCGTCTGCGACGCCTGCGACTGCGTCCTCGACGCTCGCGACCTCCGCGCCTGCGATCTCGTCGCCCTCGGTGCCTCCACCCGCACCTGCGCCGGGTCATGGTACGGCTTGGCAGGCAAGCCCACGTAGAAGACGGGGTGCGTCCGCATCTTCTTCGGAAGATTGAGGCGTGTACGCAAGGCCCTTCCTGGCCACGACCTTGAAAGGTCCAATGAAGCGCGGGCGCAACTTAGTCTTAAAGACAGCGGACACTGTATGCGTAGGTAAGTTCTTAGGATTTAGCAACACCAGATCCCCGACCTCATAACTGTCAACATTGCCTCTGCCTCTAGCATCTGCTTGTTCCTTTTTGCTTGTCTTGGCTCTCAGCAATTGCGTCGCGCACGTGTTGTAAGACACTCATGTGCGTCGACAAGAAAGTGTCAACCTGTTTACGAACAGTAGCCGGGCTGACATCAGCTAGCCGATCAGCTAAATCGGCTTCCTCTCCCCACCAAGCCCGAGGCCACAACGTGGCGGCGTCAGCGGGACGCGGGGATGAGACAAGCTGTTCACGTAGAACGGCGTGTAGCCGGTCGAGGGCATGCACGGCGTTATTCAACGCAAACTCAACGAGTGGCAGCACAGCGCTCCAACGCTTCGGCGTCTCAGCGCAAATGCTGCGGAGCACGTCCTCGACGACGCGAATCACTCGCTCCGTCTGACCATCGGACTGCGGGTGATCCGCCGTGGACATGTCCAGCTTGGTGCCAAGCCCGCAAAGACCGCGCTCCAGAAGTTGCCCGTGAAGCGGGGGTCTCGGTCCGGAGACAATCGACTCAGGGAGTCCGTGTTGTCGAAACACTCGGTCCAAGGACAGCGTTGCTGTACCCTTACCATCGATGGTATCCGGCACAGCCGTAAGGTGAGCCATCTTGCTCAGTCGGTCTACAAAGACCACGACTCCAGTGTTGCCCGCCGCATCCGCCGGCAGAATGGGGGTGACGACTTCACTCGCTGACACGTCTCGCACGTGCGCACATAAGTGCTCGTCCTTGTACATCTTCGGCCACCAGTAGTGGGTGCTCACCGAGCTGTAGGTCTTCTCACGGCCAAGATGGCCAGCCACCGGCGTGTCGTGGGCCTCATAGAGGATACGATACTTCAGGTCCTCATCATGAGGAATGACCACGCGTGGCGTGTCCTCGGAGCCAGTACTGTAGAACAGCAGGCCACCATCGAGGGTGTAGCGATGCAAACGCGCGCGCACTCGCGCCGACAATTCAATGTCCGAGTCTTGAAACTCCTTGCTCCCGAGAGCCTTCAGCAACGCGACACAAGTGTGTCATCCTTGGCATAAGCCGTTCGGATCCAGATCCGGTAATGACGAAGTCACGGTCATTACATGAGCCAGCTTCATAATCCGGCCTGCGCGACAGCGCGTCCGCGAGGACATTCTGGCCTGCCAGGCTTGTACTTCACCTCGAAGTTGTACTCCGCGAAGAAGGACAGCCAACGGGCCATCCTTTTGCGAGAGATGAGGCGACTGAGTCGCAGTGCGTAACGACGCGTGATCCGTGTAAATCACGAACGGCTGAGAGCCCAACAGGTGAACCCTGAACTTGACGAGCGCATACTTCATCGCAAGTAGCTCTTTGTCGTGGACAGGATAGTTCTTCTCATCAGCTTAGAGCTGACGAGACTCGAACGCCACCACACGCTCGCGCCCCCTCGACATCTACTTGCAGTAGAGCACAGCCGATGGCAAAGTCCGAGGCGTCACAGACGACACTACACTGATGAGCGGGGTCTGGCAAAGCCAGAATAGGCGCATGAAGGAGACTATCCTTAATTGCCGCAAACGCATCTTGATGCTCGGTGTTCCAACACCTCTCCGCGTCCTTCTTCAGGAGATTGGAGAGTGGCCAAGCCATCTCCGCGTAGTTCTCGCTGTACTTGTGCAAGTAATTGGCCAAGCCAAGCCACTTGCGAAGATCCTTCTGGTTCTGGGGGAACCGGCCAGTCAACAATGGCCTTGACCTTGACTGGGTCGGCCCTCAGGCCACGCTTCCCGATGAAGCACCCTAAGAAGGGAATCTCTTCTGCTCCGAAGATGCATCTGTCAATGTTGGCATACAACTCGTTTTGACGCATGCACTCGAGCACAGCACGCAGGTGCACGACATGGTTCTCCATATCAGTCTTCCCGTGCTCCGCACGACTGTGACAAAGATGTCATCGTAGTACGTCTGCGCGTACGCCCGATGGGGCCGGAAGAGCTGCGTCACAAGACGATTGAACGTCGCTGGCGCGTTCGAAAGCCCTTGGGGCATCACCAACCACTCCCAGAGCATGCCGCTCGGAGTACTCACCGCAGTGAGGGGAATGTCGCTCGTCCTCATGAGCAATTGGTAGTAGCCATTGACCAAGTCGAGCGCACTGTACATCGTACATCCTGCCATGTTGTTCTGAAGAACGTCCTTCCGAGGAATCGGCGTCTGCGCCGGAATGGTGGCGGCATTCAGCTTGTTGAAAGCATGCACAATACGCCACTTGCCATTCGGCTTTCTGACGCAGAATGTCGGCGTGGAGTGAGGAGACTTACTCTCACGCACCATGCTCCACTTCGTGCTTCGCACGGAAGAACGCGTCAATGACGTCACACTGCTCCTTCCGGCAAAGGCCACTGCTTCCGTCACGCAGTACTTCGTTCCCGGAACGAGATCAATCTCATATCGAACACCTCGATCCAGAGGTAGCCCCGAGGGCGGTACCTTCGAGACCACGTCTTGATAATCCTTCACCACGTGATACAAGGGGTCCGACGGATCCTTCAGGATCGCTGATCCGCTTCGCGTATTCAGCGCCTTCTTAGTGTCCTCCAGGACAGTGAGGCGAGGCGGGTGAACGCCTTTATCGTCCAGGGTGTATAGCGTACGTCCGGTAGGCTTAGACCGGGAGGGTTTAGCTTACGGAAACCCGAAACCCACAATGAATGTAAGCTCCGGTTGGCGTGTGACCTTGTGCAATCCCTATGGGTGTCGTTTATCGTCGGCGGACCGAGTTTCAACCCTATGAGAATCGCAATCGATCAAGAATACAGGAATACAGAGAACTTCCGGGCGCTACTCGTTCCGGGAGTCCTGAATGGGAGTGAGATTACGAGCAAAGACCTTCTCCAAAATAACCAATATCAATACAGAGTTTGTACACACAATATGCAGCCTCTCAATTTAGGCTGCACCCCGAATACAGGTAAATTTGGGATACCCCACGCGCACCACTCCTGAATGTCAGGAGAACAATACAGGTGCCTTCCTACCACACGCAATCTACAATCGGGTCCTAGGGGGCGATTGCCACAACCTCCTAAAACGCAGGGAATATGAAATGCAAACGCACACTGAGAGCGTACGTCACAACTGGGAAATGAAACAGGTGTACCAACCCGACGGGCAATACTTGTGGGTACCTGACTTGTCTTGATGATGTAGTGAGAAGTTTTCGAGGGTCTTGGACCAGGCGTTACTCAACGCCTGCAGCAGGGCTCTGAATGGTACACCCTCTCGTGGGCTCCTAGGCGGTACACTCTCCCGTGGGCGGCGGCTGTCCTTAGGCGAATCACGAACCAGGAACTTGGGCACTAGAACTCAAAACAAACTCTGTTGATCTTTATCCTCTTCTCTCTCTCTCTCTTTGGCTATCTCTCTTCTCTTTTGTATCTCTCTTCTTCGTTGTATACTTTTCTTCTTCTTCGTATGGTCTTGTTACCTTGAGGGCCGCTGGATCTTTACGCGGTCTCCTCTGCTCATATCTTCATACACTTGTTCGGGTTCTCTTAATCTCAGTATACCCGAGCGTCGCGTTGCGGCGCACACGCATCACTTGATGTCGGAGGGACTCGGGTGCCTGACCTGGGGATCTGCTGCACTGACTACGCCACGGACTCAGACTGGGTCACTTTCCATAGTGAAGCCAAGTCACGCTCGGAACTGGCGCCTTGGTCGCTGACTTCGCTAACTTGGCACGTTCCTGGGCGTCGGTCCATTGGCAGATACCTGCGGCGACTTGGGTCTTCTCCATCCAGGGCAGTCATAGTCCATTCAGGGTGGTCGGCACTTGGGCACTCCGGGCGTTGTCCATTCGGGACGGTCGTTCACCATTCGGGATAGTTGCACTTCATTCAGGCTGTTGGTTGTCCATCCAGGCTGCCGTCGACTCCACGAGCTTCAGTGGTCACTTGGTCTCGCTGCTTGAGGCCCTCAACTCATGGTCGGGTCACACTCGGGGCCTTCGTAGTCGCAGTGTCCTGGATGTTCACCTTCACCGTGATGGTAGCGTCGTTCAGGATATCAATGGCTTGGTGTGCTTGCGAGTAGCTTCACGCCGGAGCTGGTGGGGCTCGGAGTACCTTGGGGATGCTTGGCCTCGCCAAGAAGGGTAGCTCTCCGGGATACGTTCACCGGGGCACTTCACGGTCTCCCTCCGTCAGACTAAGTCGGGGCCGGACTGGGTGCTGTGCACCTCCGGCCAGTTGAGGTCAAACGCGACCAGTCATCCATACTCCACATCTCTTCCATCATACTCAGGCATTCCACAGGCACGCCATCCTGAATCTGCTTTCGCGACACGAACCATCCAACTGCTCTTGTCAGAGCAACCGGGCAACGGTAACCAGGAAAATGTCAAGTTGCTTCGCCACAACAGCTTCGTCCAGAAGCGAGGACGAGTTCAACTCTTCTTCAGGTCGTATGACCACCACCTCCGCCAAGTCACCAGCCTTCAAGGCTTCGCCCAACTCGGCCAAGGACATCTCGTCCAGCTCCACGAGAGCAGATTGTGAGGGCAAGTCGTTGAGACTGATGTCTCCGTCGACGTCGCCCGTCACTCCATTCACGAGTGTGTAGAGCTGCTCGATCTTGTGCCTCACCGCTCGACACACCCTTCTCGACTCGTGAAACCGCAGACGCCTTGCGTCGCGCAGCCAGCGCTTTGCGGCGCTGCCGCCTCTTCATGGACACTGTCCGCCCAGAAGGGCTCCGTGATGTCGCGTGCTTCTTGATGCCAGGTGTCACCACCTCATTTAGCTCCAGAGGAGCACCAGTGTCTTGATCGACACTCAGCGAAGAGCTGCACGACCCGCAGCCTCCACTCAGTGGATTACGTGCCGCTCCACATCCTTGATCCGGGCAACGCCCATCTTCACTCGACTTCTCGTCAACCGCGCCTTCACTGGCACGCAGCAGGGCGTCGCCCTCAGGCGCACACCCGCTCAGCGGAATTCGTGCCGCTCCACCTGCCGTCCACGAGTCACGCTCGGAACGCTCGTTCTCGATACACGCAGTGTCCACCAACTCGAAAACTCCGATGTCTGGCTCATTGACCGACTCGGTCCAGTGCTCGCGCCAGAAGCGCTTCTGCTTCCTAGCAGAGGTGGGTTCATGACTCGCCAATGCTCCGCCAGGAGAGAAGTGCGTAGCACCAAGGGTCTTCGACCTCCAATCTATCCAAGGCTCATGGCGTTCCAGCCACGCCATACCAAGGATGAGATCATATCTCGAATCGAGGTCTAAGACCAGGCAGCATTCCACGCTATCAAAGTCCAAAAACTTCACGCCCAAGCCCACAGGGACTTTAGGCACCGTGACACGAGTGCCCGTCGCGAGACGAACAGTGACGATGTCACTCCCACGCGCTACCAGCGCCTCAGCATAAAGCTGACTTCCGTCCATCGTGGAACGCCGGGCGTAATTACCCGACGCTCCCGAATCGATCAAAATCGTCCATGGCCATGTGAAGTCCTTCACCCAAGGTTGGACAACTAGCAAGCCCGGCTTGCACTGTTATAGAGTACAGCTCTCTTCGGGGCTAAGTCCTGTCGACCTCCACCTCGCCGAGGTTCAATAGAACTTAGTTCCTCTCTAATAGGCCGCCCCGCGCCTACTGGGTTTTCTCGTTTCCCCGAGACGAACCAGAGCCCTGGCTCGAACCCGAAGAGCGGCTTGCCGAAGCCTGGCGCTGGAGGCGCAGCGGACTCCGGCGCGCAAGTGACGCGTGTCACCGCAGATAAAGCATCGGAGGATGCCGCGCTGCTGCTCAGCAGCCCGAAGCTCGGCTTCTTCGTCTTCAGCATAGCTGAGGTCCATAGGCTCCGGACCGTTCGACGAACTGGTGTGAGGAGCGTTCCACCCAAGTCTTGACGACTTAAAGTTGTTCTCCGCGTTCAACGCGATGCTCACAGCCTCTTCAAAAGAGCTTGGGTGAGTGCGGAAGACTTCCGTCCTGGCCACACCAGTGCGAAGCCCTTCCATAAACACCGTGACGATGACTACCTCAGCCAGAGGCTCGGCAGACATGCCCGCAATGAGAGTTCTCAACTCCTGGACATAGTCCACCAAATCCTTCTTGCCTTGCCGGGTAGCCAGGAAGCGTGAGCGCACGCGATACGCCTCGTTAGGCGGAGCGAACACCCGGGACAGTTGCTGCTTCAGCTGGTCCCACGTCGGGAAGGCCGTGTCGACCGACGTCCCTGACGTTAGTGCCCAGTCTCTTGCTCGCCCACCAAGCTTCGAGATAGCTAGCGCCACGCGCTGCGACTCCGTCCGGAGTAGAGATGAGCTCATAGCCATCTCGACTTCACGGGTCCAAAGCATTAAGCTTTCCACTTCCTTGCCTTCGAAGGTCTTCACGCTCAACATGAGCGGCTTGGGTCTTGTTCCTTCGTCGGATGACGTAGCGGGCGCTTGCGGTGCCGCGGCCGTCGCCATCCTCTGCTGTAGGTGCTCCAACAGAGCATTCTCGTAGCTGGAGAACGCCTCGAGACGCGCATTCACCGCGTCGGGGCCTTGTTGCGCCAGTTGCGTCACGCCCTCCGGACCCAGCAAGAACATAAGCTTTTTAAGCGCATCCTGCTGGTTCGGGGGCAAGTGAGCGAACTGCTCCATCCTTCACAGAGGGACAGTCTATCCAGACTCGGGTGTTGGATTGACTACAAGTGCTACCAAGTGCAGCGGGGCTGCCTTAGCTTTAGCGTCAGAGGAAGCCGTAATAGACTCACAGAGTCGCGGCTAAAGACAGCCCGTTCTAATACCAGAACGCACGAGTCCGTACTCCCTACGGACCCCAAGAGTCAACCCTTAACTCTTAGCTGTGAATCTCCAAAGTGAATGTATTTCTCTTTATCGCGGCAGAGACGCCTTCGGTGTAAATGTATCTGGTTCACTATCTAGCATAGTGAACCCTAGTCATATGCATAATCTGTGGCTCTGAAGCCATGTACTGATTCTCCTACTGAAATAGGTTAGAAAGTGTGCACCACACAAGCCTGTGTGTTCCACACTTCGTAACCCTTCGGGTAACATTCGTGTAACCCCGTTACACAGGAGTCCTGACGACGTCCCACAGGACGACCTTGAGCCCGGCGAGATTCCGGAAGCGTCGGCTGGTGCAGTGGGGGCTGAAGATGCCTCTCGGGTGGCTCCTGCTACTACGGCCGAGCCTTCGCCTGCTGTCTCGGTCTCAGAGTCTCCATCTCTCGCTCCCGGGACTTCGGCCAGTGCTGGTTCACCGGGTGGCGGACGTGTCCAGCCTCCGGCTGGTGACAACGAGGGTCTACCGGCTCTGCAGGGTTCGCCAACGGCTTCGTCAACCAGGGCTGCTGTTGGTCCTGATGGTTCGCCGCCTTCCAGGAGTTCACCGGATGGAGAGTCGGCGGGTGACTCAGAAACCTCGGAGGACCGGGCGGCTCTCATGCGCGAGATGTTCAGCTCCGACGATGAAGAGGAAGGCTCGCTCACCCCACGGACAGGCTCTGCTGTACCTCCGGGTCCCTCGACTACGACGACCGAGGCTCCCGCTGCCGTTCAAGCCGCTCCAGTCGCGCCGTCCCGTCGACCCAGCACTCGGTCGACTGCGGTCCACGCCCACGCTTTGGTGACTGCTACAGTGACAGCTACACCGAGGGCTGGTCCTGCCTCGATCGCTACCGCGGTGGTCGACGCTTCGGATGCCGCCGCAGGGTCACGTAAGCTGAGTAACCTGGCGACCCTGTTTCTCGAGCATGGTTTCACGTCACCTGGGGCCCAAGAGTGCTGGAGTTTGATTCACAATGCCAGCGTGCCCCTCATCTTCGAGGACGACGTGGTTGCACCGTGCTCGGTGGATGGCATCACGAACTTCGGATCCTGGTAGGATGCGAATCACCCGTTCCAAGTGTTACGTCGGCTCTTCCCTGACCCGTGCTTGATCGACCTACCTGGGTACCCTCCGAGTCGCGAGATCTCTCGTCGGGCTACAGGGCATCCACTTCTCGTTCGCCTCAGCAGGCAATTCCAAGGGAACTCGTTCCCCTCGAACGAGAAAGGTGACCTCGGGCTAGCCTTGTGGGAGCATCGCCACTGGATCAAGGTGAAGGCAGTCAGGGCATACATTGCCGACCTCCCGTCAAGCCTCGGTGACCGCCATGTGTTGGTCCGGGCCTTGCGGCAGGCGTGGACCAAGTACCACCGAGAGCGCCGGTCGTGGTAGAGCCGTCATTGCGGACGTCAATGGTCGTCGCTCCGTGGGCCACCGAGTTTTCTGCAGCTCAAGACGCTCGCTCTCCCAGCCCTGACGAGGAAACCAAGGAGTCGGACGGAGGGGCGTCTTCTACGGAGACCAACCTTGGGGTGCTGGCGCAGGCTGCGTCAGAGATCTAACGTCGTTGAGCCCCGCGTCAGGTCCAATACGTCACGCTTCTCCTTCTCCGGGTCCGAGCGAGGTTCGTAACCCTCTAGGTAGCAGGGTAGGTGGTGATATAGGCCTTGTCTTAATCTGAATAAAGGTCTTCTTGCTCTTTCACTTCGAGGCTTCATCCCCCACCCGCGCGCACCACTTCCAACGCTCGGTTGCGGTCCCAAGAGTCTCCTCTCGGCCCTTGGCTACTGTAGATGCCTCAAACGAGCCTTGGTTCACAATTGTAGCCATTGGTCCTCGCCCTATCTCCTGTCACCATCAATTCCATACTCAGCTGAGAAGTCGGCCACGCTCGTCCGAACTACTTCCACACAAATCGCTGCGTCTGAAGCCTCGGTCGCCCTCGCATCCGCTTCATCATCACTCGTTTCATCTATTGAGGGGTTGACTGAGGCTTGCTTGCGTCTTCTTGACTCCATTCTAATCTCCATTCCATCGTGACTCATTCACATAACATGCAACATGCAAATTCCAGTAACTTCCTTCGTCTGTCGCTGCGAGCTGGATAACCCTCGCAGGCAGTTCAATCATCGTCTCCAGTAGCTTCTTTCGCCTGACATCGCGGGCTGGATTGCCCCCGCGAGCAGTTCAATTCTCGTGGAGGCGAGGGATTACTCCTCATCGGCCACTTGGACCATTTGCAAACGTCGGTCGCTTCGTTTCCGGCGCAGGTAATCGTACAGAAGGCCACCGCATGACAAGTTGGACGCTGGTTCCCATGTCGGTTCATCATAGCCGACCCACTTAACCTTGAACTCTCGGACGGCACGATGAGTGTTTGTTGACAACGGGGTACGGTCGTCGAGAATAGCTTCGACCTCGTACTCACCGTCCAGATGGTCAGGTTTGAAGCTGCCCTCAGGTAGTAGTTCTTCATCGAAGTCGAGGCGAGTCTCCTCGGTGACTTCACGGGCCAAACGAACCTTCGGTCGGTCTTCAAACTCGTCTACCGACTTGAGTCGCGAAACGTGCACCACCGGATAGAACCGGTATCCACTTCGGTCAGGTAATTCCAACTCATACGCGAATTCGTCGATTCTCTTCTTCACTCGGAAAGGCCCGTGCCACCGATGAGCTAGTTGCTTGGTCAGACCTGGTCGAACTCGTTCCATGTACAGCCATACTCTGCTCCCAGGCTGCAGAAGAAGCCTCGTTCTCGTCACTGTAGCTTCACCACCATAAGAAGTACTCGGTGCTCGGACGGCCGAGGTTTCATCCTCGTTGGTACCTGTCGTGGCGTCCTTCTCCTTCCGGCCAAGTGATGCATTGTGTTCTTCGGCTCTCCGAGCTTTCTCCGCGGCCTGGTACTCCTTGGCCATCTTCAGTGCCATGTTTTCTTGTTGCCGGTTGACCTCTCGACGCCATGCCAGCGCGTCAATTTGGCTGTCGACGCCTCGTTTGTGCATCCCACCCATGGACGAGGTAAAACAGAGTCTCCTTCCTCGTTGTATCACGGGAGCTGTTGATGGCAAAGATCAACCTCTCGGCGATCTCGTCCCAAACCTGCTGTAGCGGGTCTTCAGCGTATGCTCGAACCGACTGCATGATCGTCTTCACTGATCTCTCCTGCTGGCCATTGGCCTGGGGTCGGTAGCTCAAAGTCGCCCTCGACCGAGACTGCATCATCTCCGCGAAGGCCTGGGAAACCCCGCTCATGAATCGGGGGTCTCGGTCGTGGCGGATCAAGGAAGGTGCCCCAAAACGTCGGTAGACACACTCTTCAAAAGCTTGCGCAACGAGTAGTGCAGTGGTGTCGGACATGACCTTGCCCATCACGAATCCCGTGAACGAGCATTGGAACAGCAGGAGAGCTGTGTTACCACGGCGACTCCTCGGTAGCGGTATCACGAAGTCCATCGAGACCAGTTGGAAGGGCCTCTCGGCTAGGATGTTTCCTGGCGAGTATCCACGGAATTGAGGCCGGCTCTTACTTGAACTGCAATCAGGGCACGACTTAACGTGTTTCTCCACGTCAGCGTACTGATCAATCCAGTAATAGCCTCTCCTCGCTCGATGCAGTGTTCGAATAATACTTGGTGACCGCCTTCAAGCGAGTCATGACAGCTCTGGAGGACTTCCTGGATCATCGTTGTGGGTACCACCAGTTTCATCGTCAGCCCCACTTGCTCCTCGTCACTTGAACGACGGCTCATTCGGGTGCGATACAGCACAGCGTCTTCACTCAGCACAAACTGGTCCGCCATTTCCATGCATCTCGCGCTGCTCGGTATCCAATCTTCGCATCATCACCTCGGAGTACTGCCTTCAGATTCGACCACCGGAGCTCTTCATCTTGAGCGGTGGTGATCCTACGTCGGCGTTCCTCTTGTACCGCCAACGGGTCAATGTCTTCCGCGTTCGGTGGAGCTGGTGATGTCTCGGCACGCCTCGGTGAGGCATCGGCTTCATTCTGATCCTCGTTCTGCATACCATTAGCTCCCTCTCGGTGAGTTGCATCGCCCTGTCTGGTGACCGAGTCTTCGTCTGCAAACCGTACGTGTTTCTCCTTTGCTCTTGCTTGGCGTCTGGTCGTCACAGTAACATGTCCATTTTTCAACGTCGCTCTGCTGTCTGAGGGCTGTTTCTCCACGTACAAAATCGAAAAAAATCTTGCTGCGAGGTCTGTCAGAGGCTACCATAGCCCATGCTGTGTTGACCGAGGGTTTATTCTCGACCACGCTGCCATCATCCGCTTCGTAGATCACTTCAGCGATACGGTTCAGCTTCATAAGCTCCAATAGTCGGTCGTCCGACGATACCCCTGTAGACTTCTTGCTTTCGAGCGTCTCGCTTGCCAAAGAGTCTGCTGCAGCGTTAAACTTTCTCACCACATGGAGGTACTTCACTGACCGAAGCTTGGCTGTGAGTTCCCCGTGGTTACTGAGTTGCGTCAACAATGACTCCTTCCGACAGGCTATCTCCCCTGGGCTTGCTGGATCGCGAGCCTCGAGTCACCGACGACGATTAAATCATCGGTTCCGTGCTGTAAGGCAGCAGTGACACCGTTGTTCATCGCTGTGTACTCAGCGAGGTTTTCTGTGGTGGTCTCGAGGTAAGCGCTCGCAGCGAGCACTACAGTCCATTCGGGCAACTTCCATAGAATCCAGGAGCAACTGCCATAACCACCGTTCTTCTCGGTCTTCGCAGACCCGTCGAACGACATTACGAAGCCTCGGTAGGATCGAGGTAGGCGTGCATAGAGCAGATGCGGGTTCATACGAGTTGTCGGGGATCCACGCGTCCGCAGCGTAACCAACGCCAGCGACTTCTCCAAATCCACGAAGTTCGTCAAGCCAGCTTGGAGGAGCTGGGCAAACGCACAGTCAGTTTCCTTGACTCGTTCGACTAACAGATGCCACGGCGACAGCAAGACAGCGAACTGGGTAGCCCGACCGAACAATGTCTTGGACTTGTGGACCCAGTCGAGCGTCGAGAACCGTGTGTACACTTGGATCCGCTGTCCAACGAGTTGGGTGTAGCACACCTTCAGTAGCAGTAAGAGCGCGAGGACTTCTTTCTCAGCCGGGTGATAGTTCATCTCAGCATCCTTCAAAACATGCCCACAGAAGCGAACGGGGTGTAATTTGCCTTCGTGCTCTTGCATCAACGTGGAGCTGAGAGCCCACTCGTTGGCGAACAACATGACATGTACCTCCTTCGCTCGGTCGAAGTGCCTGAGAATCGGCGCCGACGAGACCTTCTGTTGGAGCATCGCGAAACGGTGCTTGGCCGCGGTTAGATCACCCCCGGGTTGAAAGTCCTCGTCCTTGAGCTGGTATAGTGCTTCTCCATAGACCGCGAAGTCTTGGATGAAGCGACTGTAATCGTTGAGTGCCCCAAGGAAGGATTGCATTCCCTTCTTCGTTGACGGGAACGGGAGCTCGGTCTCCCCAGCCAGCTTCTTAGCGTCCGGTCGAATGCCTCTTGCCGAGACCTCGTGGGACAGGAAGTCCACCTTGGACTGTACAAAGTTGCTCTTCGTAAAGCTGATACTAATACGGCACTCCTCAAACCTTGTTAGCAAGCGGTCTAGAGTCGCTAGGAATGATTCGAAAGTCTCGGCACCGAAGCAGATATCATCCACGAATGACCGGCGACTGAATACTGGTGTCAGCGAGAATTCATCAGGTTCTCCGTTGGCGAACATGTCGGCGATAGGGCTGCTGACCAATTCGGCTACATGCCCCTGACCAAGCGAGTTGTCTCGGTCGGCCTCGAACTTAGTCCGAAATGACCTTGCCGCGCCAGTCAAAGCCTCGTTCATCCCAGCATGAGCTTCCTTGTCGTGTTCTTCAGCTAGACGCATGCGATCCGAGAATTGAAACCATCCCCCCTTCGGTTGGACGAAGCCCCAAAGCGTGTTGTCAATCATGCGTTGGTAGATCATCGGGGCGTTCTTCAAGCCGAAAGGCATACGCAACCACTCAAAATGCCCCAGTGCGCAGACGAAAGCAGAGATCTTCAGGGCTCGTTCGGTCATCATAATGGCCCAGAAGCCGCTTGCTGCGTCGAGCGAGCAGAATCACAAGTACGCCTCCATGTCTGTCAGCAAGTCATTCACTAACGGCATGGCGTACTCCATAATCTCGGTGATTGCATTAACGAGCTTGTAGTCGATACACAAGCGGATATCCACTCCGTTCTTCTTCAGGACGATGGCGATAGGTGACGCCCATGGGCTGTCTGAGAAGGAGATTAGCCCAGCCTTCAGAAGGCCCTTCAGCAGCTCGTACAGCTTGCCGAGGAATCGGAGCGGGGTTCGCCGAGCCTTCTGCTTGATTGGTGCGTGCCCTTGTACATTGATGTCACACACGACACCGTAGGCTGGAGGCGGCAGGGCGTTGCCGCTCGCGATCATGATCTTCTCGTGCCTCTTCAGCACGTCAATCAGGTCTGCCTGCTTCTTCTCACTGATCTCGTCATTCTAGACGTTCTGTCCAGAGTAATCCAACGTCGTCTCCGACGCTTCAGTCAGATCCGGCAAGAACGCCACCTCCTGCGCGTAGTCGGTAAGCTCGATCTCGTTTGCTGTGTGGTATAGCAGTACACACAAAATCGTCAGTTGTGGTAACTTGGCTACAAACACAACAATAGCCGAGCTGGTCGGCTTTGTTGGCCTGCGCCGGGTTGCCCCCGAGCGGTTCGGCCCAACCGGGACAGCGGGTGTCTCGCCTCTCGCCGAGACCTGCCAACCAAGATCACCTCCCCGGAGAACCGCCGAGTTCGACGGTCTCCGTTCACACAACCCTGTGCCCTCCACCAAAGGATGGACGACGGCGCACGGAGCGCTTTTACAGGTCGCCGAGAGCAAAGGCTTCTCGACTCAGCAATCAGTGCCCGGGACGTACGGGAACACCGGCTCGCAGCGGGGCGAGACTTTCCTTCGCGCTTGGCGAGACACGCGCCCAACCCGGGCCGACCTTTATCTCTTGGCGCTGCCAGCCGAGTACCCTACAAGCTTATGCCTCTCGGGTACCCGCAGCAGACATAATCCGGTCCCGCGACCGGAACGTATGCACGTGTGTTAGGCCTAGAAAATTCTGCTCTGTTGTTTGTTATCTCTGTCGGGCGCCGTGAAGGGGCGCCTCCACTACTCCTAAGCTCCTATACAAATACCAAATGAAGGTGGGCGGTTTTGGATCTCAGCCGACTCTTCGCTGAGCTCGGCGACGCTCGAGCTCGGCTGGTCCGGATAAGTTGTCCGGATAATCCTTGAGCTCGGCTGAGCCGGATAACTCGTCCGGATATGCTGGTGAACTCGGCTGAGCTCGGCTACCGATACACTGTACCACTCCAGCCGAGTTGGTCTCGCGAAATCTGGTGTTTCGTACACCACAACTGCCCCGGTCATGTTCCGAGCCGAGCTGGTGAGGGACTTGACCATCACTCTTCGTGTCGAGTCCAATCTCGGCTAAAACTCCAACGGTGGCGAACAAGCCACTTCGCCATGTCTTCGTCTGGCGCTCCTGCCGCTCCGCCGGTACGTCCTTCGCTTCCGGTCACTCCATCCATGCTGTTGCTAACTCTCCATCTGTTGATCTTCACAGGCTTCCGCGCCGCCACCTTCACAGCCTTCACATCCTCCAGCGCGAGATGAGGAGGAGTCCGCTGAGTTCGCCGACTCGGCGTCCTGGGCTCGCGGGGTCAGCGATGAGTAGGTGCATCCTGTCATCGACTTGACAACTTCCCGTGGGTTCGACCAGGAGTCTGGGTCGGCCTCTCGCACCCCCTCGCCGCTCGCCGAGTCCGCGTGGTGACACCACTTCGGGCACCGCCGACGTAGGTCGGTCGGACTCGGCTGGGTCGGTGAGTCTAGACTCTCTCGCTGCGCTGATCCACGCGCAGTCTGAGCAACGCCGTTCCGAGAACGCGGATTTAGCTCGGCTGTTGTCGTTCGTGATCACTCGTCCCGCTCCAGCTGCCGACCACGACGTTCGCCGAGCTGCCTTGGAAGCGACGTCGTTTGACGAACTCGTAGGTCTCCTTCGCGGTCAGTACCACTCCCCGAGCCAAGCTGATGAGGTCGCTGCGCTGAGGGTCGAGCTGGAGTCGGCTCAGACCGTCAACGCTGACCTGACTCGGCGGCTGGATTCACAGTCGGCGGCAAAAACTGACCTTGAGGAACGCTTGAAAGCTGTCAAGAAGGAACGCGATTTGTGGAAAGCCGAGTCGAAGAAGTCGTCTCCCCTTCTGACCAGCTTCCGGAAGGCGATGGCCGAGTCGGAGGCTTCTTTGAAGGCGGCTCGTGAATCAGCTCAGGCTCTCGCTCACGTCGAGGACTTCCGCAAAAAGATCAAGGAGCGGGACTCGAGCGCTTAACTCAGCTGCTCTCTGCTCGTGATGCCGAGTATGCCACACTCCAGGCTATCGCGACCAAGTATTTCGAGCAACTCCAGGAGTCGGCTCGGCTGGCTACCGCTGGAGACCCGCAGCCCCTTCGCAATGTCAGGGCTGTCATCAAGCACCAACGTGAGGTCATTCTCCGGCAGAAGCGGGTCATTGCTCGGAACGGCATGTTACCCATGCACGACCCTCACATGGCTGCAGCTGGGTTGGACGTGCTTGGCATGAATCTGGCTGACCTCCAGCTCAATGCCCGGTTATACCGGCTGCTGGCTCAGCGGTTTCCCGAGGTGATGGACATCCCGGCCGGAGAGACTCGGCGCGTGGAGTTGGTCATCCACCCTCGGACTGATGGTGCGGCTTCTGCTCCGCCGGTGACTGTGAGCTCGGCTAGCTCTTTCCTCGGCCAATCAAGCCGGCTGGGTACGTCTGCTCCTCAGGGATCAACGGCTCCAGCTCAGACCTCGGCTGCTGCGGCGTCGACTCCAGCCTTGCGGCCCCGTCGCAGTAAGTCGGTTGATCAACTCCACCGAGCTCGGCTGGACACTTTGACGCCTGCGGAGAAGCTCCGCCGCTACTCCCATCCGAAGTCATCAACGGCGGCTGGTCCTCGGCGCAAGCTTCCCAAGCCTCTCGAACAGCCGTACGCGTGTCCTTGCCCAGTGAGGTTGGACATGCTGACGCGTCAGCTCAGCTCGACGAGGCTGCTCAGGAGACTTCTGCTGGGTTGAATCTCGCTGGTCTTTCTGTGGAGGATGTGGAAGCTGCAGGTGTCGAGGACGAAGTCCACTCACTGGAGGAGGACCTCTCGTTCGAATTCAACGAGGTGTTCGGCTCCGCCAAGATCCCAGTCGAGTCGGGAGGTCCGGTGACAATCGTGCCCCCTGCCAGGTTGGTCTCGTATCCTTCCTCTCCGGCCCAGTCGCCTCCTGCTGCGTCATGCTCTGGGCTGACCGCTGCTTCCTCCAGTCCCATCGTATCGCGAGCGGTGACCTTGGACTCGGTTCTCGCGTCCTCCAGTTCGGCCCCGCTGCCGACGTGCGTGAAGTGGGTTCCTCCATCCTCTAGTGCGCCGGGCTCGGTCGTTGCGAAGGGGTCCATCAGTGCGTCGAGCTTGGCTGTGGCGTCGAGCTCCGCTCCAACCCCAACCTCGGCTGCTAGTACGTCGCACTCGGCTGCTTCGACTAGCGACTCGAGCAGTTCGGCTCCCGTCACGACGCAGGCTGTGAGCACGCCGAGCTCGACGGCTGGGGTCTCAACTGCGGATGCAGCTAGGGGCTCAGCAGCTCCTCCGTCGCGGATCTCCCAAGCTTCATCCAGCCCGGCTGCACAACGACTCTTGGCTTGCACTCGTTCTCGGATTGCCAGCCCCGTCCAGAGTGGTCTGTCAGGGGTAGCGTCGATTGCTATTACGTCAGTGCCGAGCACTCCATCGGTGGCGTTTACCCGCCCGGTCCTCCCTGTTAGCTCGGCTGGGATGACGTCTCCATCGGGTCGTCCTTTGCGTCCCACTGCAGCGACAGCTCGGGTAATTAACGCGCACTGTCTGAACCTGCTGGAGACTCCGGATGATGTCGTGCTTCGGTCGACTCGGCGCAGTCCACCTTCTGACTCGTCGAGTTTAGACCTCGGTCTCGACGCTCCTGGGACGTCTGCGCATCCGCTCTCGGTCTCTGAGGATTCCGAGTCTGAGGCGGACGACCCTGGGTCTGGTGACGATCTCAGCTTGGCTGATTCTGAAGAACTTCGTGAGGCTCCATCGTCGTTATCACTCCCGCCGCCGCGGGGAAAGCTCCAGAGCTATATGGCAGCTCGTCGTTCTCCGCTCGTCCCTTCCAGCGAGTCAGGCGACTCTGATTCCGAGCAGAGTTCCAAGAAGAAGGGCAAGCGTCGGCGTTAGCACAAGCACAAGCACAAACACAAGCACAAGTCGAAGAAGGCGAAACGAGCTGCTTCTCCGGACTCGGCTGGTGTGGCTCGTCCGAACAAGCGCCATAAAGGTCCTTCCCGGAGCTCGGCTGGCGACTCGACTGGTGCTGCAGGTGGTGCTTCCGGCTCGGCTACGGGTGGTGTTTCCACAACTCCACTCCTTGTGAGCTCGGCTTCGGTGCCAATCGTGACTGCTCATGACGCTGGTGCTCACGATCGTCCAGAACTGCCAGTGGCTTTACGTCTTTCCCTCGCCCAGTTGCGCACCCGCGCAGGCCAAGCCGTCGGACGGGATGCTCGGATCACCGCCCAGCTAGCTCGGCTGCGTGATATCCGCTTCGTCCACTATGGATCCCGGCGATGCTGAGGCTATACTCAGCCACCAGCTAAGATCACCGTGGAGGATGCTTCGGGGAAGGCGCGCGTGCCAGTTACGCTCTGTTCTCTTGCTGGGATCAAGGCGTTCGCTGACGTCTACAACCCCGATCACCCAGCTCAGCGGCTTCTCCGACTCCTTCCGAAGACCCCCATCTTCTTTTCACCGCAGGCCCTCGCTGACGCCAAACGCCGGCTGTCGAACTCGGTGAGGTCGGTGACTCTGATGGAGCGTCTCGCTGAGGTGTTTGTGAAGATCCGTGGAGAGGCTCCGGCGTCGGCTTGCGACAAGGAGGGTCCTACCAAGTTTTTCGTGGCGTTGTTTGAGCGGTGTCACTGGATGGTCGAGTCGAGCGTCTTGATGGGGCTCCACCCGGCTTTTCACGTGGGACTTCCTTACCACGTGATAACCGAGATGTACGACGCATGGGTGGTGTACAAGCTGGCTCGGAAACGTCGAGGGGATGCTCTGCGGAGCTTGATGACCATCCTGCCAGACGAGCTGTTCGCTGCCGCGATGAAGCTTCTCGGCGGGCTCGCTGCTCCAGGGATTGACGCCGAGCTCTTCTTCGAGCCCTCAGTCCCGTTGTATCCTCTGGTCAACTTGTCCTGGATTCCTTCAGGCAAGGATTGGTGTGCGGAAGCCGAGTCCACGGATGACCTCGAACCCTGGCGAGCTTGGTGGTTGACGGATCCGGTGACGCATCCGTACAACACTTGCTTCCGGACGCGCAACTTGGAGTTCATGGTTTTCGCTCCTGCTGGCGTGGACCCGCGTCTCGTCGAGGATGCTGTCGAAGAGGATGTGGATCTCGACGAGCCTGCACCTTTACAGATCTCGTCCAGCGCCCCCACTCCTGCCAACCGAGCAGGGATTCACATCTTCCAGGGTCGCGAGGCTGGCGAGCTCGGCTGGGCGGCTGGTGATCCAGATCCGTCGTCTCCTCTGATCGGGTCGCCGAACCTTCGCGGGCCTTCACCTACGACTTCTCTCTTCGGTCCCGCATCGCCAGGATCTCCAGCCGAGTCGAGCGCAGTGCCGAGTGCATCTGGTGTCGGCAACTCGGCTGTTCCAGCTTCGAGCTCGGCGAACTCGGCTGCGCAGATTGCTGGTGCAGATGGCAACTCGGCTGGGGCGGCTACGAGCGCTGGAGGTTCGATCGGCCTCCTCGCAGCCGCTGCCGCATCGGTCGTCTCCTCTGCTGCGCGTTCGCAGGGTCCTGCGTCCTCGTAGTTTGCGGTTCGGCGGCCGAGGTCTTCTTCCTTCCCATTTCTTGGCGTAATTCATGTAATGTATGCAGATTTGACGCAGTAGCTTTCTTTGTCTCAACTCAGCCTGCTGTCTTCACTGAGTTGGCGGGTTCATCATCTTGGTGCAATAGCCTTAGTCCTCGTCTGCAACTTGCACCATTTGCAGACAGTTTTCACGTTTCTTCTGCCGTAAGTAGTCGAACAACAGTCCACCACATGACAGGTTCGACAACGGCTCCCAGGTTGGCTCATCATAGCCGACCCACTTGACCTTGAACCTACGCTGGGTTCTGGAGATGCTCGTTGAGAGTGGTAACTCGTCGTCCAGAATGGCCTCGACTTCGTATTCATTCACTGCTTCGTCGGGTTCCCAGCTGTCCTCAGGGAGGAGTTCTTCGTCGAAGTCAAGGCGTTCCGACTCGGCCAAGTCGGCTACCAGCCGAGTTGTCGGTCGTTCGCCGAGTCCTGTGACTGCTTTCAGCCGGGACACATGCACCACCGGGTAGAAGCGGTATCCACTCTTGTCAGGGAACTCCAGTTCATAGGCAAATTCCTCCACTTTTTTCTTCACCCGGAACGGTCCGTGCCATCGGTGTGCCAACTTCTTGGTCAACCCAGGTCGAACCCGTTCCATGAACAGCCACACTTGGTCGCCTTCCTTGAACAACGACCTCCGAGACTCGGCTATTTCGTCACTATCTTCAGTCGACTCGGCTGCTCCCTCGGGTGAATTGCTGTGGGGTCCGCTTCTTCTTCTTCGACCGGGACGACTCTCTGTTCGACTCGGCTGAGCCCATCATTGTGTTATTTAGCTCTCCGTTGCTTTTCTTTCAGCTGGAACTCGGCTGCCAGTTTCAAAGCCACGTCTCTCTGTCGGTTTGCTTCCCTGCGCCATTCGGCTGCCCCAGTCGGGACAGCTGAGTTGCCCCTCCCAGGCCTGACCGATTCGGTCATTGCCTTGAGTGTGGATCGAGCGTCCCATCCGTGTACCAGGTAAAATGGTGTCTCCCGCTGAGTCGAGTCTCTCGAATTGTTGATGGCATGGACGAGCTTCTCGGCTACATCATCCCAGTCGGCTTGGAGAGGGTCCTCCACGTACACACGCACTGTTTGGATCATCGTCTTCACCGAGCGTTCTTGTTGACCGTTGGCTTGCGGCCGGTAGCTCAGCGTCGCTCTCGACTTAGACTGCATCATTTCCGAGAACTTTTGGAACACCTCGCTCATGAACCGGGGGTCTCTGTCGTGGCGCACTAACGATGGAGCTCCGAACCTTCGGAACACATTTTCTTCGAAGGCCTTCGCCCCTTCAAGTGCCCCAGTCTCACTCATCGCTTTAGCGATTACGAACCCGGTGAAGTGGTCTTGGAACAGCAGGAGTGCAGTGTTGCCCCGCCGAGTCTTCGGTAGTGGTATGAAAAAATCCATCGACACCACGTGGAATGGTCGCTCCGAAACCACATTGCCGGGCGAGTAGCCCTTTAGGTGTGGTTTGCTCTTGCTTGTGCTGCAGTCCTCGCACGCTTGGACGTGTTTGACTACATCCGCATACAATCCAATCCAGTAGTAGTCAGCTCTGACCTTGTGGTAGGTTCGCACGATGCCTTGGTGACCTCCTTCGATGGAGTTGTGGCAGTTCTGCAGAATCTCGTCTATCATAGTCGTCGGGACCACCAGTCGGAGGGATAAGCTTGGTTCGCCGAGTTCGCCAGGCCGTCTAGCCTTGTCTTGTCGGTATAATAGCCCGTCTTCACTGAGTACGAACTCGTCGGCGACCTTCCCAGCGTTGCGAGCTCGGCGATGCGTGAGTCGTGCATAGTCTCCTTCGAGGTAGGTCTTCAAATCGGCCCACCGTTGTTCTTCATCTTGCGCTTTGGCTATCCGCAGACGTCGCTTAGCTTGGACCACCACTGGGTCGATGTCCATGGCGTTGGGTTGTCGGGCTTCTCCAAGCTCAGCTAGCGACTCGGCTGAGTTCGCCGGCGGTGCTGTGCTACCGAACTCGGCTTCCCCCGCCACCTGCAGTCTAGCGGGCGGAGGTCGGCTATCACGTTCGAAGTCATCGCGTTCAGCTTCTTCATTCGGAGCTGGGTTCGGTGCTGGTTGCTCTGTCGCCTCGTCTTCGAAACGGACTCGGCGAACTTGGCTCCTTGTCACGACAGCAATCTCAACGCCTTCGAGTTGGGCTTCCGCCGAGTCCTTGTCTTCGTACAGGATCTCAGCGATTCTGTTCAGGGTCTTCAGCTCGGCTTTCCGTCCCGCGTTAAGCACGACTTTTCCTGCCTTGGCCTCCAGTGCTTCGGTCGCGAGGGAGTCAGCAGCCGAGTTGTAGAGGCGCACTACATGCAGGTAGCGAACTGAATTCAGCTTGCTGACCAATTTCTTGTGGCGTGCCAGCTCGGCTTGCAATGCCTCCTTCTTACACGCGATCACCCCCATGGATTGCTGGATCGCAAGCCGAGAATCGCCCACGATGATTAGGTCCTTCACCCCACGCTCAATTGCTGAGGTCACCCCATTGTTCATACCGGTGTACTCGGCTATATTCACCGTGGTCGATGGGAGGTGCGCGCTCGCAGCGATCTCAATGCTCCAGTCTGGTAAACGCCACAGGATCCATGAGCAACTCCCAAACCCACCGTGTTTAGCGGTCTTGGCTGATCCGTCAAACGAAAGGACGTGCCCCGTGAAGTCTCGAGGTACGTGTGCATACAGCAATTCTGGATCCATACGGACCACAGCCGAGTTCTTGGACGGCGGGGCGACATGCGTTAGTAGCTCGTCTAATCCCACGGCCGGCGTGATAGGCGCCTGGAGCAACTGGGCGAAATCCGTATCTCGTTCGCAGACCCGTTTGACCTTTAGGTGGAAGGGTGATAGCAACACCGCAACGCTGACCGCTCTGCCGTAAAGCGACTTCGACTGGAACACCCATTCGAGAGTCGAGTATCGAGTGTAAACGTGGATGGTTTTCCCCGCCAGCAACGTATGGCATACCTTGATGAGCTGCAGCAGGGCAAGCACTTCCTTCTCGGCGGGGTGGTAGCCGAGTTCATTATCTTTGAGGACTCGGCCACAGAACCGCACCGGGTGGAGCGTCCCGTCGTGGAGTTGCATCAGCGTGCTACTCAACGCCCACTCGTTGGCGAATAGCATGACATGGACATCCTCAGCCGAGTTGAAGTGGCGGAGTATGGGAGCGTCGACCACTTTCTGCTTCAACTCGGCGAACGCAGCTTTTGCGGCCGTCAGATCACCGCCGGGTCCAAAATCCTCGCCCTTCAGTTGGTATAGAACGGCGCCGTACACCGCCAGATTCTGGATGAATCGGCCATAGTAGTTCAGCGCTCCCAAAAAAGCTTGCATCCCCTTCTTCGTCGTCGGGAACGCCAGCCCGGCTATCGCTAGCATCTTCTTCTGGTCGGCTTGGATTCCTGCCGAGGTCACCCCATGTGAGAGAAAGTCGATTTTAGGCTGAACGAAGATGCTTTTCGGGAACCTGACGCTGATGCGGCATTCTGTGAAGCGTTGCAGCAGTCGGTCGAGCGTCCCTAGGCAGTCGTCGAACGTCCGCCCACCGAAGCAGATATCATCAACGAACGATCGACGATCGAAAACCGGTGCCAGGCACGATTCATCCGGCTCGCCCGTCTTGAACATGTCGGCTTCTGGGCTGTTGATGAATTCTTCCAACGGATCAAACTCGGCTTGAGCTCGGCGGTCGGCTTCAAACTTGGTCTGGCCACTAGCCTCGAAGTCGAAGTCGGCTGCGAGTCGTTTCCGCTGAGCTTCAGATGCAGCTTCCGCACGCTGGATGCATTTTGCAAACTCCTTCCAGCCACCTTTGGGTTGCACATACCCCCACAGGGCGTTATCTATGAGGCGCTGGTAGATCATCGGGGCATTCTTCAATCCGAAGGGCATTCGCAACCATTCAAAGTGACCCAGCGCACAGACAAAAGCCGAGATCCAACGAGCACGCCGGGTCATCATGACTGCCCAGAAACCGCTGGCGGCATCCAAGGAGCAGAACCATAAGTAGGCTTCCAGCTCAGTGAGGAGATCATCCACTAGCAGCATTGCGTACTCCATAAGCAACGTAATCGCGTTGACCAGCTTGTAGTCGATGCATAGCCGAATGTCGACTCCATTCCGCTTAAGGACAATCCCGATGGGTGACGCCCAGGGGCTGTTCGTGAAGGCGATCAGCCGAGCTCGTAGCAGTGCCTTGAGCAGTTCGTACAACTTGCCGAGATGTTTCAACGGAACTCGGCGAGCTCGCTGGCGGATTGGCGGGTGCCCTTGCACGTCGATATCGCACACTACGCCGTAAGCTGGTGGAGGTAGGGCATTACCGCTGGAGATCATGATCTTTTCGTGGCTTTTCAATACTTCCACCAGCCGAGTAGACTGCGGCTGAGTGTGCGCCGAGCTCTGCACATTGGCGGCTTCATAGTCGAGTTGCGCCGACACCGCCTCAGTCAAATCAGGCAGAAATGCTAACTCGCGAGCGTAGTCGTCGAGTTCCAAGCTCGTAGCTGGGTGCTCGAACTCGGCTGGAGGCTCAGCCGAGTCGCCTCGGTCCTCTGTCCCTTCCTCGTACTTGGCGGCCAGAAGGTAGCGTAAGCCCAAGTCTTCCATCGGGTCCGACGACATAGGTTCATCACTCACATCGATCTCTTCATCAGACCTCGGACTCGGCGTCTCGGGCCCGGGGTCATCGATGATCGTCCAGTCGAACAGATCGCTGGGTTGCTCGCTTGCGTCCTCTTCTGCTGCACGGGCGTTGAGGCTGGGGTCTTCTTGATCGGTTGGCACTGGGATCTCTGCTCGGCTGAGCAGATCGCCGCCTAAGTCCGCCGAAGGCTCATCACTCGATGTTACTTCTTCAGGTGCTAGGGTAACTGCAGCCGAGTTCGCCGGCTCTGGCTGGGTCAAGGGTGGACCATCGGCCGCTTCTGCTTCAGCTTGCTCTTCCAAATCGGCCAACTTCTCCCATTGCTGGGCGCAAGTCAGTGTCGAATTCCGCTTCTTGGTCGACGGCCACGTACTCACCCCCTTCGGTTCTGGATAGCTTCTACGGTCCACGGCTGACGGCTGTCGAGCCAGCCACTCGGCGTACAGCTGTTGTTCCTTCTGCAGCAGATCCTTGTCCATAGCCGCTTCGTAAGCCACGACTTGCCAATCTTTGTACTTCGCCGAGTGCAGCCGGACATAACCATCTGGCGGCAACACCCCATGCGGTGCCCAGGCAACCACAGGGAAATGCGCTGGGCACCACGTCCAAGTCGGCTTCAGGTTAGTCAGTCGGACTCGGACTACTCGGTTCCGCCGGTCCAGCACTACGGTCGGTACCCAGGCTTTAGTCCGGCGTACCCAGAAGTCGTGTGTTTCCTCGCTCGGTGGATTCCTCATCTGCCGGAACTCGGTGGGAACTCGGCTTTCGAGGTTCACCGGTTCAGTTGGGCCATCCGTCATATAGAGGCCCCCTTTCGGTTCATCCGCCGAGTTCTGGGACTTCACCAGAGGTAGGACAACCTCATCGGGTAACTTCGCCACCGAGTTGTACAGGTCCAGACGGATCCCAGCCGGCATCATAAAGTCTGTACCGAGGATCAACTCGACTCCCGCGTGGTGGTCGAGGATCCATACTTCAAACTCGTACGTGACCTCCCAGCCGAGTGTCACCTTCACCATCGTTCGCGACATCGTCGCCACCTTGCCCTTTCCAATACCTTGAACGTCAATTTGTTGGTCCTGTCGCGTAAACCGCTTCAACCGCAGTCTCCTCGCGAATCCTGCGCTGACTGCCGACACATTTGCGCCGGTGTCAAGCAGTATCTTCGTACGCTGGTCGTTCACTGCTCCCATAACAAGAGCCCTCATCCGAACTCGGCGGTCAAACTTTTGCGATGACCACCAGCCGAGTCGCTCTCCAGGGAGTAGCTTCATAACTCTAGTGGCCGTGGTCGCTTCCGTCGATCGCCGAGTCGCAACTGCACAATCTCGCTTGGCTTTCCTCTCCACGCTCGCCGAGCTCAGAATCAAATCCGTCGTTTTCACACTCCAATACCTCGCCCTCTCCTTGTCCCTCGGGCCTTCCTGCCTCACCCACAAAGGCGAACACAAAGTTCGCCTCTACTGCCGGCTCGGCTGACTGTGGCAGCCCGGTATCGTCCAACCCAGTCAGTGTTGGCGGGCCGCCGAGTTTAAATCGCTCGGCGTGTAGAGGTCCTGGAGGTCTTCAGGTAATTTGGACTTGTCAACATTGGACTTGACAAATGCGGCGAGTTTCTCGTAACGCTGGAACAGCTCGCACTGACCGACATCGTGCAGTTGCTTGCAGAACTTGCAGCGACGGCGGCAATAATGGACGGAGTGGTTCGCCCCACCGCAAGCAGCACAAGGGTCGTACGGTGGGCGTTCACGGAGTCACTGCGCCGACCAGTTTGGTCACGTCGGTCGTATCCCCGGCTGGTGCGGTCCGCCGAGCTCGGCTGGCCCATTCGGTGATCACCCCTTGGTGTTCCAGCTGAGTTCCCGCGGTCCCCTGATCGACGATCGCGGTCATTCGTGAACCCGGCGTCGATGTAATCGTCTTCCGAGTCCACAGCCGAGGCGGGGTAACTCAGCTGGCTACCATCGCTCCAGTCGCTGTCGGAGTCGTAGAGGTTGGACCGCCGACTGGATTGGCGCTTCTCGGCCAGCTCGTATGGGTCGTCTTCCAGCAGTGCTGCTGCCAGTCGGCGGTCTCGTCCTTCATCGCGCCGGCTCCGTCGGTCATCTCGGCGGTAATCCCTGCGGCGTTCTCGGCGGTCGTCTCTGCGGTCATCTCGGCGTGGCTCACTCCGCCGAGCTTCCGAGTGTCTTGGCGAACCAGTGCGCTTGGCATCTCGGCTGCGGCTTCCGACGAGACGGTCGCGTTGTCTCTTGCGGCGTTCCCCCAGAATCTTCTGGTTGATAATCTTCTCGACCTTCTTGATGTCGGTGAGCTGTTGTGGATAGAGTAGGTCCATGACATCATCATCCCCGCAGTGAAGCAGGAAGTGCTCCACGTGGTCGGCAGCGTCTGCTCCCCCGACTTCGTACTGGATTTTCGCCGACTTCTCATATCCGTTGAGGCGAATGAGGAAGTCGCACACCAGCTCGTTATCCTTAGGCTGAGCCGAGTAATAGCGGGCTCGTGCCGACTGGTCAAACTGCGAGCAGTAGTAGTCGGCGAACGCCTCACTCAGCAGACTCCACTTCCGCTGCGTCTTCTTCGGGAGCTGGCGATACCAGCTCTTCGCTCTTCGCTCCAGCTTCAGAGAGAACGGCTCGTACCAGAGATCTTGCGCCAGCCGAGTTCCTTTCATCTCGTAGATGAATCGATTCAACCACTGGAGAGAATCGTCCGGTCGGTAGCGTTTACCTTCGAACATTGGGATCTTGTCGAGGGACGCATCGGTGCGGACTTCCAAGTACTGCGTCCGATCGCTTTCGGTGTCATCGAAGCTGAGATGCTTGATGACGTCCTTCACTGACTCGTCAGCCGAGTTCCGATAGCCGCGGCCATCGTCACTGTCACTGAGCTCAGCTGCATCTGCCGCGTCAAACAACTCGGCGTAGCGTCCACTCGGCTGCCTGCCACGCGTTGGCGTCTTCATGTGCGAGTCTTCGAAATACGGTGTACCTTCGGTTGCTCGGAACACATCAGCACGTTTGCGTTCGGGTGTTTTCGGCAGCGGGATCCTGCTGGGATCTTCGACGACCTTCGGTGTGTCGGCCACACGCTTGGCAATCGTCTGTCGAGTGCCGACCGTTCCTCTCTCGAGGCCAAAGGCCAGTCTCAATCGACGCTTCCACTTGACGAGTTCACGCGAAGCTCGGCTGGGGTCCCAATCGCCGAGTAGCAGACTGTTAGGTCGGCTCGTGCAGCGGAACCCCATCGCCTTGAGCAGCAACACCGTGTCTTCAACCAGCTGGTTGATGTCCGTGCTGTTCACCGGCTGAGTCAGCTCAGGTCCCAGCACCGGCGATCTCGCTTGAGCCATCGCCACTGGAGCAAACATCATCATCCACTCGCTTTGAGCTCTCATCTCCTCGCCGAGCTTGCCCAAGACCTTGTTGGCACTCGGCGTATCCACATTCCTCGTTGCTCGCGGAATAAGGGGCGGACGTTCCCCTTGCGCGGCGGCTTGATCTTCGTCGTCCGTATCATTGCCGAGCTCGGCGGTCAGATTGCGCACAACTGGGCGCGGGGTACCCATGCGCCCGACTTGTAGCGACAATTCGTCGACTTCGCCGAGTAGCTCAGCTTTCTCCTCAAACTCATCTCCTTCATCATCATCACTTCCTTGGTCTTGGGCATCCTCCTCGTCGAACTGGACGCTGCGAGTCTCGTCCACCGTCGCGTCCGTGATCATCGCATCCGCCAAGCCCGCCGAGTTGGCTTGTCCAGCCGAATTGCTTCCAGCCGTCGCTGGACTCGGCGTGACGATTCCCTTGACCATCTTCACTTCTCTTCTCTTCTTCTCAAACCTTGGTTAGCTGGTACCTACGAAACACAAGCACACCCCTATTCCCGGGTCGCGGCACCAGTTGTGGTATAGCAGTACACACAAAATCGTCAGTTGTGGTAACTTGGCTACAAACACAACAATAGCCGAGCTGGTCGGCTTTGTTGGCCTGCGCCGGGTTGCCCCGAGCGGTTCGGCCCAACCGGGACAGCGGGTGTCTCGCCTCTCGCCGAGACCTGCCAACCAAGATCACCTCCCCGGAGAACCGCCGAGTTCGACGGTCTCCGTTCACACAACCCTGTGCCCTCCACCAAAGGATGGACGACGGCGCACGGAGCGCTTTTACAGGTCGCCGAGAGCAAAGGCTTCTCGACTCAGCAATCAGTGCCCGGGACTTACGGGAACACCGGCTCGCAGCGGGGCGAGACTTTCCTTCGCGCTTGGCGAGACAGGCGCCCAACCCGGGCCGACCTTTATCTCTTGGCGCTGCCAGCCGAGTACCCTACAAGCTTATGCCTCTCGTGTTCCGGTAGCAGACATAATCCGGTACCGCGACCGGAACGTATGCACGTGTGTTAGGCCTAGAAAATTCTGCTCTGTTGTTTGTTATCTCTGTCGGGCGCCGTGAAGGGCGCCCACTACTCCTAAGCTCCTATACAAATACCAAATGAAGGTGGGCGGTTTTGGATCTCAGCCGACTCTTCGCTGAGCTCGGCGACGCTCGAGCTCGGCTGGTCCGGATAAGTTGTCCGGATAATCCTTGAACTCGGCTGAGCCGGATAACTCGTCCGGATATGCTGGTGAACTCGGCTGAGCTCGGCTACCGGTACACTGTACCACTCCAGCCGAGTTGGTCTCGCGAAATCTGGTGTTTCCTACACCACACTACGTGCTCGGAAACGTCGTTCAAGGTGTCATCACCATCACTAGACTCTCCTGCAGCCATTGCACGCATGACCGAGACGTAAGTCGCTTCCAGTAACTGCTCAGGGTCGTCGATCACATCCTCGTTCAAGTCCGGGCAATCCATGTCGACTTCAGTAATAGTGGTTTCGGTTCCGGCTGAAACCTCGGTCGGCCCAGGGCCATGTTCCCCCCAGTCGACTTCGCTACCACAAACCGCGGCCGACACTCTAGCTGACGTCTGGCTTGCGGCAGTGACTTCCATTGGCACGGCATTCCATGTAACCGGTTCGGCCCCACTGTATCGCCTTGGTCGTCGGTCGAATCGTCGTTCATCGCACCATCACCTTCATCCAAATCTTCGTCAGCTCCCAGGACTTCTGCCGAGGTAACCGTCGCCTCCTGGCCTGCGGCATCAGCGACGCTGTTCAGTCCCGCGGTCATGCAACCCGGACTGTAGGTCGGCGACTCTTCCAGAGTAGAAGAGTCTTCGTTTTCACCGTCGTCGTCGTCCGAACCATCGTTTGACACACTAGCACGTTCTGCCTGAGCGGGCGACCTCCACCGAACCTTCATAGGCCGTGGGGCCCTCGTCGTGGCCATACCCTCGCAGTGCGGGTGCTGGTCGACGACTTCTCGACCACGCTGGTGCACCAGGCGGTCTTGGCAGGATCTTCTGTGGCGTCGGGTAGGTCCGGCGCTCAACTGCCGGCGGCTGCTCGGCTAACCACTGGTCGTAGAGTCTTCGCCCCCGGCCTTCATCACGACTTGTTGAATAGGCTAGTACTTGCCACTCCTTGTACTTGATATAGGCGATCCTAGCGTAGCCCGTCTCTCGTGGGAGCTCGCCATGGGGAACCCAGAGTACCACCGAGTCATGCTTGGTACACCGTGCTGCTGAGGTCGTAATGTTGGTGAGTCGGACCCACGTCGGCCGCCCTCGTCGGAACCCCGTTACGGTCGGCACGAGCTTCTCCGTGCGGCGAACCCACACATCGTACTCCGACCGAGGTAACCGCTGCCGCGGTACTCGGAACTCACGCCACTCACGACCGGGGATGTATAAATCCTCGGTCGGCCCACACGAAGGCTGAGTACCATAGGGTTCATCGTCCCCGACACTGCGACTTCAGCAGTGGCACCATGACCTCATCCGGGAGTCGGGCGGTGCCATGGAACAGATCCAGCCGGATACCGGCCGGGATCATAAAGTCCATTCCCAGTACCACGTCGACCCCTGCACTGTGGTCCATTATCCACATCTCGAACTCGTAGACTTGCTCCCATCCCAAAGTGATCTTCAGGAGGGCTCGCCTACGGGTCTCCATCACCCCAGGGTTGATACCGCGGACTTCGAGACTTCGTCCGTGGTCCAGAACTTCTCGCACCCGGAGCCGCTTGGCGTAGGCAGCCGAGATCACGCTCACGTTCGCTCCAGTGTCGAGCAGTATCCTCGTTCGCGAGTCGTCCACCGCGCCATTGACCAAAGCTCTCATTCGCTTCCTCTTGTCGTACCGTTGGGACGACCACCACTCCAATCTCTTGCCGGGTAGTCATTTCACCGCCCGAGCGAGGTTTCGAGGCGGTCCCCTAACCTGGACTAGGCTGGTGATCAAAGCCTCGGTCGGGTATCCATCACGTTCATCATCATCATCTTCATCAATACCGGTCTCAGCAAGACTTGTGTCCCGGTTCTCTCCATTTTCCGTCGATCTCACACGTTCATTGTTCTTCAGGTCGTCAGGCCGTTTGCTTTCGCCTGTGAACGCGAACAGATAGTCCGCATCAACAGCAGGTTCAGCTAACTGTGGCAGCCCGATTGGTACCAACCCAGTTTCAGTTGGCGGGCTGCCTAGTTTAAATGGCTTCCATACACCAGGCTTTGCAGCTCTGGCGACAGATCCTTCTTGTCGACCTTGGACTACAGGAGCTTGGTAAGCTCGTGGAGGGCTTCGCACTTCCCAGCATCGTGCACCTGTTTGCACAGTTTGCACCGCCGGTAGCAGAAGTGCACCGAGTGGGACGGGCTTCCGCACGCTGCGCATGGCCCATACTGGTGACGGCTGTCTCGTTGGCGGTTGGACGGTCCTCCTCCGTTCCTGAAGCGTCGATTGTCAGACCGAGTGAACGTTCCTTCGGCTGCGGCCCTCCGCTCAGCGTCGTTGGCGGCCGCGACATGTCCCTTAGATTCGTCCGAGTCATAATCGGCATCCGAATCCTCGTCCGAGCGTTGGTCGTCCGAGTACTGGCGCTCGTCTTCGAAGTATTCCTCGTTCACCTCACCACCGTGATGACGACCGCCGCGATCGTCGCGATGACAACCGCCGTCGTGACCGATGCGATGCATCACCGTACCGGTCGAGGGTGACTTTGGTCGATGCGCTAGCCGATGTAATGGCGGAATGGAACGTCGGAGGCTCGGTCGGTGCACACAACGAGGCTTCGTACGCCTCCCGACGTGCCTGATCCTTCGCGTCGCGTCCACCGTTCTCAAACTGTACGCCGGCGTTGCGAGCATAGCCGTTAAGCCGGTTAAGGTAGTCACATACGTGCCCCTTGTCATCTCGCTTGGCCGAGTAATACCGAGCCTTCGCAGACTGGGAAAACTTCGAACGGTAGTACTTGATGAACGCCTCGCTCAGCAACTTCCACGAGCGTCTCGGGCTCCATCCCTGAGCTTGAGTTCGAACGGCATGCACCACTCGTTGGGGGGTGCATGGGTTCCCTTCATCTCATAGATGAACGTTCGGAGCCACTGCATGGAGTGCTCGCTCTTGTCGCGCGTCCCGTAGAACGGTTTGATGTTGGCAAGGGGTAGATGCGTGGCGATCTCGAGCTTCGGGGTTGAGCTCTGGTTGTCCGTCGCACTCAGTTCGCGCACTTGGCGAGCCCACTCGCTCGGCAGATCACCCTCGTAGTGGTCAGACGCGAGGTCATCGTCACTGTCCGACGAGTCATCTCGGGGTCGTAACGACGACTGGATCGGCGACCGGTTGCCGCGCGCGTGCCAGGCGTTGCGTACGAAGACTCGGTCTCCCTAGCCAGACGTTCACTTCGATCTGTAGATCGTGGGGTTACCATGTGCGAGTCTTGCATGTAAGGCGAAGCCTCACCCTTGGCTGCGAAAACTCCATCACAGGGTCAACCACTTCCGAGGCCGAACGAAGCTTCGTTGAGCTTCTGTCGGCTACCCCAAAGGCGTCACGCAACTTCTTCCTACATTTGGTGAGCGCCGCGGCGGCGGCCGTTGGCGTCCAGCTCGCGAGCGCAGCCTCCGTCGGGAGAATCTGGGGCTCGCACCCCATCGCACGCAGGAGATCCACCGTGTTATGAGCGACCTGCCGAGTGCTCGTTGAGTTGATCGGCGTGACCAACGCCCCTCCGAGGTCCATCCAGATGGCCTGGCGGACCTGCTTTGGGGAGAACAGTTGCTCTTGGTCTTCATCAGCTCCAGGCATCGGCCTAGAACCTTGTTGGCCGCCGTAGTATCGCCGTTGAGGGGAGGACGAGTGCCAACCGGCTTGGAGATTGCTCCTCCTACCGTCACCGAGGACTTGAAGTCGTCGGTTGCACCGTCATCCGCGTCGTAGGCGGGCTCGGGGCCCGGCATATCGTTGAACGTTTCGGAGAGGTCGCGGGTGATCGACCTCGATCCTCGCCTGCCGACACCACCGCAGCTTCCGAAGTCTCGGACATCACAGTCCTGACATCCCAGTCATCGTCTTCATCATCTTCTTTGGCGTCCGAGGAATCCATCGCCGTGTCGTAGCTCGCCGAACGCTCGTCGATCGACTCCATCCGATCCGTCGCTGGGGTCGAGAACGAGCTTCCGGAGCGCACCGAAGCCTCGTTGCGCGTTTCCACTCGACTTGACCGGCGTCGCTGGTACCGCTGACTTGGTTCCCTTCGCCATCTTCTCACTTCTTCTTCTTCTTCTTCTTCTCTCCTTCTTCTTCTCCTCTTCGCCCGTTGGGGTAAGACCTACAACAACCCAGACACACAGAAGGTCACACCAATCCCGGGTTGCGGCACCAGTTGTGGTGTGGTAATACCACTAAAATTCTCAAAAGGTATTAGAGACACCAACAACATGCTAACCCGCAAGGTAAGCGCTTATTGGATCAAAACCTGAAGACCAGGAACGATCCCTTACACCGGGTCGGTTGCAAGCGCCTCTGTGCACCTTAGGTTATCTTCGGTCAACCCAGAAACCTGTACCACTAGCCACGAGCTTAGGCTAGGATACTATGTAGCGCTTTCGCGCAACCCAACTGCAGTCCCTCAGAAAGGAAGGGTACCGGTGTGTTAGGCCTTATACAGGGGGACCAAGGTAAAACCTCGGTAGGTAGACTAATACACTCAGGGACACTCTTGTCCCACAAATATACAGTGAACGACACTCCTATGTCGCTCTTGCCTCTCCGGCCACGCCAACTCTTGGCGCCGCCAAGGAAACTCTCGGTCAAAGCACGACAAGCTCCCCGACAGGCATCCACACGCAGCCGAGCGTGTCCAGGCCCTACAATAAGCTAGCTACACTTACCGAAGTCGGACTTGACCCTTGTTGGCTTTAGGGGAATCCTGTCTTTTTATTACTGAGTTATGAGGCCCAGGGGCCTCGTTCTGGTCATCCTATGATGAGTCCTATGTCCCTATACAAATATCAAGTGTGAACAATCGCAATAAGGCGATTCCGGACACATCAAATGACGACCGCGGCCACACTAATAAGTGTGGTCGAAGTACGCAACTAAATGCATTTGTACCTAAACGTGGGTACCATGAAGCCTCGCTCGGGGTTCTATTAGGACCCGACGAGGCTCCGGCCACTGACTGTCACTCCAACGAGGCTAATGTCGTCATCCAATCAGAAGTAGTGATCTCCGTCTCTCGCTGGGCCCAACCTTGATTGCCCCTTTATTGAACTTGATTGTCGGGCCGGCGGGTCGACAGCTTTTGGAAACAGCCACTTCCCAACACCACAATAGTACGGCATGGAAATTCCACCTCCATAATATTCGGCTTGAATTTGAACACGACAGTAGACTCTCTCTGCACGAATCTGCATCACCAGCCAGGTCATTTTCGTTGCCAGCTTCAACATCATCGATTGTGTCAGGGAGAACCTCATCGGGTAAAACCTGATGAGGCGCATGCAACGCCATATATTCTTTGACAAAGTTGGACACAAATCGGCGCTGGGCGATCGCTTCATTAAGATGAGTGCTCTTTTCCAAAAGTATAAGCTCACGCTCTTCTTCAGAAATATCTGGGTGCTGAAGCAAAATATCTAGGCGATCACAGCAGTCACAGACATCTTCCGCTGTTCGTTTTAAACGAACACCAGGAAAGTAGTACCGCACGTACTGGATAAAGCGGGAGTATCTTAAGGTGCGGGCGTCTGGATTGATTCGGGCGATATCGTCCACATAGCGCAAATGCACGACCTCCCACGTCAATTTGGGCTCAGTGAAGTACTGCCGCGGGTGTCGGTGGGCGCACGGAAAGCCGTCCTCCAATTTCCACGTAGCACAGTGAGCTTTAAAACGAGCGGCATTGTCCTGCGTGAAAGCATGCCAGGGTGTAAGTTTTGCGCCTTGAGCTCTTTGAGAAGAGACGGGGACTGGTTGGGGCGGAAAGGAGATCTGCAATGTCGTCGTCGTGGATATCTAGGTGCTCAAAAGCTCGAAGTATTGGTGCAGCACGGCGACAGTAGAGCTTCACCGGGTATACTGCCTAAACACGGGTCAAAGCTTCGTTCTGAGTCTGAATATAAACAAAATTGACGCGAATTAGTAAAAATTAAATAAAAATAGTTAGAAAAATTAAAACACCCCAAATAAAGAAATCGTACCGGAGTTTAGCAGATTGAGTCAGCGTTCGAAGCTTGGCCATCAAGCTCTGCACATATGAAAGATCCGCCTCGTGATCTTGCAGCCTTTTCTGTACCGTACGGTTGAGCCGATGCGAGGCACGACCCAACAAGAGGGACACCGATCAAAGTCGCAAGGCACCTATTGACGCGGCAGTTGTCGCCCCCAATGTAGGCACACTGGTCCAGCTGCTTACCAAAGTCGCGCGGGAACATGTTGGCTAGAAATTCTCTGTGTGCCATAGCAGAGAGATCATCGTCTTCCTCTTGGAGAAGAGGGGCCAAGCAAAAGCACACTTGGCCGTTAACCTCGTAGCGGGCAAATACCGCGAGGTAGTGCTCCCAAAGTGGGTCAACCCATCCAGAATCAAGCCGAATTACACAGGGATTTCTGCCGCAATCGACCTCTCGACTGCCACCGAGACCCCCTCCGGTACGGCACGCAGCGTCTCGATACAGACAGGGTCCAAGTTTGTGTAGCTATAAATAAACAAAAACAAGGAGTTATATCGGAGTAGTTATTCGGGGTAAATTAAGCTGCTTCAAACTTACCGCCTTGTCGTTCGATTCTCGCGCAAAGTGCAAGCGGGATTTTGCTCACGACAACCCAGACTAGCCACCCGTAGAGGTTTGCGAGGAGCGGCGCACGTAACTCAGAAGTGATCCCATCTCGCGGTGGTGGCCTTAAGTTATCTCGCCTCGAAGTTCGGATGATCATGCCTCACGTGCTGTATGAGGTTGGTAAACCCGTGCGGTGGGTCTGCTTTCGAACCGTGCCGCAGCGACAACGGAAGTACTCAGGGATAACTTCGTCGAAGTTGTCGCAGCACGGTTGCCTGTGGCCTGGCCCGGCGTGAATGTTGGGCGCGGTGGGTGGGACACAAAGACCATGGCTGGAAAGGCTGAGTTGCTGGGGTGTGGGCTAGTGGTGGCTCGGCAAAATGCACAATGACAACAACTGATATTTGGATGTATTTAGAGGCTGTCACCAGTCATTACAACGGTTGGCTTTGAAAAGGCCAATAATGTTTAAGGTAAAAACGATGATACTTAGTAGGATTCAAGCTTTACAAATATGATATATAGAGTATAATTTCTACGCATCAAACATGACATTGGGTAGATTCGCTGCATAAATGATGGTGCGGTAGGTCTTCAGTCCACAATAATTTTTTTTATGATATAATGAGCCATCCATGTTATGGTCATGCTATTTTCGGCGGCCCTGACCTCGTTGCTCCACGTTAAAGATAGTACGGTACCTCACACAAAGATTATTTTCGGTCTTTCTCATTCGGCACTCAAAATACCATTACAAAACTCTTATTTTCTTCGAATTTTTTTCTCCTGTTAATATTTAGCACTTATACTGGGATAGCAGTGGCCGATAGGTCATGCTGCTAGCAGCTCAAATCGGGTTAATTCGCTCCTCGGTAACTGAAGCAAGTAAACTGAGGCCGGTATCGTGGTCCTTTGTCGCTGGCTGTCTTTCTACTGGTGACCCGGTAGCTGTAGCCGGTAACTGAGCCTGATCTCGAGTCATTAGTTTTCTGCCTTCCAGAGATCGTGTTTAGTCAGGGCATGACTTCAGCCATTTCGCATTCTAAAGCAACCGACACCTACGTACGTACCTATCTCGCTGTTTTTCCTTTATCTCGCGAGCTGCAACAATTGCTCAGTACAGCCACAAGTTCCCTAAACTGACATGGTCGCGCGTTTTTCGCCATAATTCGCCACTATCAGGTTCAATACGACGCTGAATTCGAGACGTGGTTTTGGCTGACTGTTGTAGTAGGCCGTTTCTACCTCGGTCTCGCTGACAGGCGTCATCGGACTTCAGCTATTGTGCAATTTTGCACCACTAAACCAAGCAGCCTGCCTACGTACCTAGCTACCCGCCTCTACAACGATTGACTGAGCACCACCCACCTCCACGGCACTAGGACCCCGTGATGGCAAGGATATGAGGGTTTTAACCGTATATGTTACATATTGTTTTGTTTTTAGTTTATAGCAGGCTTTTTATCATTATCCAATAGCGTCTCCTGCGCCTGCTTCGCAGCCGCAGCATCGGCCAGGTAATGCGTACTGTCTGGTAAGTTTGGAGCGGTATGAGGACAACACGCGTTTTAACCTTTACTACCAGGTGGCCGAGTCCACGTGTGGGCTCGGATTTTTGGTTTGGTGTCAAGGACTACTCGGTTCACGCTGAAAATTACGCGCACAGCACAGCGTTCCTTCCTTTACATGCAGGTGTACTTTTAGGGGTTAACTATTTCTGGGAACTACGTAGCACTGTCTTGAAAGTGGGCCCACGCGTGGGATCTGTGGGGAGTAAAGATTAACTACGAAGTACAAAATGCAGTAACTACTAGCCTCACAGTTCTGTAGGCCACGATTTCTAGCGAAGATGCGCGCCATATACACCCTCCCAGCTGCAATATCGCCGCATGCAACGGTCGCGGGGCCATTGACGTAGTCGTAAGCTTTGAAATTTAAGGATTTTTAAAAGAAATAGTCTGCTCAACGTCAAAGTTTGGTATGATTGAGGGCTATATTACATACATTAAGTGTCTCCTGACACTTACTGCGGTTACACATTCGGTGTATTGTGAGATCGGGAAATGGCCGCGGCCAGGCGAGTTCCGGCCGAGGTCTAACTGTCTTGAGCCTGCGGATGAGGCTGACCGAAGACTCTGATTGGTCGGACACATTCCCCGCGTTTGAGTGCCACGGTGATTGATGGAGACTACGGAGTGACAGGAGGGCCTCGGCAGGTCATAACAAACCACCTGCCGGGGCCTCCGAAGTTTCATAGTGGGTACATTTATGCCCAGTGGGAGTTCGGATTTAGGGCGAGGTATCGTCCGGTTGTGAGATCAGCTCGGAAGCTCGGTCCACACTTGATATTTGTATAGACATTAGGGATTAGTTATAGAGGAGGCCTCACGGCCTCTAACATTAAACGGAGAGCAGAATTCCCCCCCCCCCCAGCCACACAAGGGTCAAGTCCGTCTACGGTAAGTCGCTAAGCTTAGCGTAGGGTCTGGATACACTCGGCTGCACGGGGTATGTCTGCCGGTGAGCATAAGGTGCATTGACCGAGTGTTCATCCTGGTAAGGCCAAGAGTGAGTAGGTGGCCGAGTGTTGAGAGGTAGAAGAAACCTCTGTGTACAGTTGTACGTTTGACTGGGCGTGAGGCGAGGACCCCCCCCCCAGTGTATTTGACTTCTCGCCCCGGCGCCCCTGTAAGAGGCTTCGATTGGCCTGGTACCCTTCCTTTCTGAGGGACCACAAAGGTTTAGTGCGAAAGCACGCATTACACATTGCATCCTAGCCGTAGCTCGTGGCTAAGGGTGCTCTTATATTTGAACCAAAGGGTAACCTACCTGACCCGCAGCACACAGGGAGGCACATTCCAGCCCGTATAAGGGATCGGACCTGGTCTTCAGGTTTTATTATCCCGACATATCCGCCGACCTTTCGGGGTAGGCGTGTGTTGTTGGTAAGGCTCGTCCTAAAGACTTCGGTTGATAGGGCGGGGACTCGTAAACTCGTGTTTTCCTACACGACAACTGGTGCCGCGACCCGGGACTGGTGTGACCGATTGTGTGTTGTGGTCTGTGTAGGTTTGCCCTAACGAGCATTGAGGAGAGAAGAAGAAGAAGAAGAAGAAGAAGAAGAAGAAGAAGAAGAAGAAGAAGAAGAAGAAGAAGAAGAAGAAGAAGAAGAAGAAGAACAAGAACAAGATGGCGAAAGGATCCAAGTCAGCGGTACCAGCTACGCCGGTGAAGACGGGGCGAGGATCGGCCGAGGGTTCGTCAACGATCGCGAGTGACTTAACGTCACGGTTGTCGACGATCTCCGAGAGGTCGGTCAGCTTCGAAGAGACGGTCGACGAGGATTCGGACGCCAAGGATGATATGATGATGGACTATGAAGACCTGGAGGAGAAGACTCCAGCGCCGACGCAGGAGTTCGGTGATGAAGAGGGTGCGATGCTGTCCGCGGGACGTAGCGGAGGCTCGCGCTCCTTGTCCCGGAACCTCGTCGCGGAATTTGATGAAGTGGCGAAACCCGACCACGCGGACGATGACTTTGAGGACGGCACCGAGACCTCGAGAGCTCTGGTGCAGGCTACTAAGGGTCCTCGGGAATCCCGCGGAAGTCGTCCCGCAATGAACAGCAGCACTCCAGCTGCGAACAAGGTGCTCGGTCGAATGCTCGACCAGATGATGGAGTCGAGTGAGTGGATCTGGCAATTCAGCCCGGAGATGACGCGTCAAGCGACATGGGTTGAGCTGAAGGAGGAGTTGCAACACCCCGTTGAATCGACCTCGGTCACCCAGGTGGCCGAGGATATGGTGTCCCTTCTCCGAGCCATGGGATACGAGCCGATGACTCGTCCTTCCGAAGTTTCGATCAAGAGTTGGACGCCGGATCTCGCTGGCAAGGAGTTGCACAAGTGGAAGAGGAAGCTTCGTTTGAGTTTCGGTGAAACGGATCTGACCTTGGGATGTCCGCCTAACGCTCGTCCCGCAAAGGAACAGGTTGACCCGTCGAAGATTCCGCTGCTGCAAACTCCAAAGAAGTCAGCCGAGCGCTCAAACCGCGGCCAAGCAACGGACGGGGTGTTTTCTGCCACGACCGAAGGCACTCCGTACTTCCAGGACTCGCACATGGTGACTCCTAGGTCGGCGAGTCGTGCCGAACGTATTGCGCGTGAGACCGAAAGCTCACGACGCGGGCGGGGCACCCAACGAAGCTCCACGCGACGCTCGAGCCGTCGGTTCACACCGCGGGACGACTCCTCGTCAGACGATGATGACGAAAACGCTACTGACTACGACGATGGGTTTGGCAGCCCGAGCGACGAGCTGGCCCGGCAAGTGCGCGAGGTGAGCGAGATGGAGAGACTGAGTTCGACTCCTCGGCTTGAGATCGCCACGCACCGACCGCGTGGCTCCGAGCTTTTGTCTATGAGATGAAAGGGACGCACACTCCGCCAGATGAGTGGTGCATGGCTTTCGAGCTGAGCCTTCGGGACGGTGCCCTCCACTGGTACCGTCAACTTCCGAAGAAGACCAAACGCCATTGGAAGAAGCTCAGCGATGCGTTCATCAAGTACTACTGCTCGCAGTTCAGCCAGTCTGCGAAGGCTCACTACTACTCTGCGAAGCGTGAGTCCTCTGAACACCTATGCGACTATCTCAATCGACTGAACGGCTACGCTCGTAACGCTGGCCTCCAGTTCGAGAGTGGTGGTCGCGATGCGAAGGACCATGTGCAGCGGTTCCTAGAGACATGCGGTGACCGAAGCCTCGAACGCCGGCTTTGCCACGTTCGAGTGAAGGACATTCATGAGCTCGAGGACATGATCAACGACATCCTGAAGTCTGAAGAGCGCGGACAGCCCCGAGAGACTTCGTCTCACCACCTACGTGGTCGGGCCCAACCGCGCCGTCGTGATGACCGCCGCCACGAAGCTTCGCGCGACGGTTATCGTCGTGACCGAGACCGCAGTTATGAGCGCCGTCGTGAGGACTCGCGCCGACGTGACGATTCGCGTCGTCGCGATGACTCGCGCCATGTTCCGCGCATTTCGCTAGCTGAAGCCTCGCTGTCTGATCTGGGTGCTGAACTACAAGTCCGTGGTACCAAGGGTGGTAGAGCCGAGCGCTCTTCGCCACGTCGTGCCTCGTACAACGACAGCGACAGTGACGCCAGTGATTACTATTACCCTGAGAGCGATCCGAGTGATGGTGGCTACAGTGACGTTAGCAGCTCCGGAGATGAAGGAGCTCGCGTTGCCGCCGCCAATGAGCGCGAACGCCGTCAAGCAGCGGAGGGAACGTACGCACGACCTGACCAACGTCAGCGCAGGGGTGGCGAGCCTGGTCGAGGATTCGACCGGAATAACCGCTACTCTGGCCGAGACAACCGGGATGGTCGCCCGCGTCAGTACGGACCGTGCGCAGCGTGTGGAGGTGCAGGACACTCTGCCCACTACTGCTACCGCCGGTGCCGACTGTGCCAACAAGTGCATGACATCGGCAAGTGCGAAGCACTGCAAGCCCTCACTTCGTTCATTAAAACGAAGGCCGACAAGAAGGACCTCTCGCCAGAGCTCCAAAGCCTAGTCTTCGGTGGCAATTTAAACTAGGCAGCCCGCCAACTGAAACTGGGTTGGTCCCAATCGGGCTGCCACAGTTAGCTGAGCCCGCGATAGATGCGTCTATGCCTTCGTGGGTGACTGCAAACGGCCGAACGAGGACAAGGAATGTGTGAAAACGACAGAAAATGAAAAGGAGAGAGGGGCAACCCTCGGTGGAGGAGTAGCAAGTGGAATGAACGATGATGATGAAGATGAAGATGGTACCGAGGCTTGGGTCTCAAGCGCGGTGCACGAAGGACGCCCTGGCCGAACGCCCAGTGGGGTGACGAAGTTACTCCCAGGCGAGAGGTTAGGGTGGTGGTCTGCGCAGAAGTTCGACAAGAGGGATCGTATGAGAGCCCTGGTCAAGGGCGCAGTGAATGGCACGCGAACGAGGATTCTATTGGACACTGGAGCGAATGTCAGTGTGGTCTCCGAAAGGTTTGCGAAGCAGTTGCGGCTACGTGATATCCAAGGTCACGGGCGCTGCATGGAGGTTAAGGGTTTCACAAAAGGAACCATGACGACTGAGCGACGAGCTCTTGTGAAGGTAACCCTCGGCTGGAGCAGAGTGTACGAGTTCGAGTTGTGGATCATGGATCATGGTGGTGGGGTGGACGTAGTCCTTGGCACTGACTTTATGATCCCCGCAGGAGTGCGATTGGACTTGTTCCATGCGACCGCGAGGTTGCCGGATGAGGTGAGCATTCCGCTGATCAAGACGTTGAACATGCTGAACGACCAAGGAGAAGGCCCACACGTCAACAGAGGTCCGTCCGAAGACTTGGCCATTGAGAGCCGAGAGCTCGCAGAGTACAGAGTGCCGAGGCGACAACCACCTCTAGATACACACGAGGTGTGGGTGCGCCGCACGAAGTCTCTGTTACCAACGGTGACGAAATTTCGGCGAGGCAAAGTGGACAGGGTGCGGCTGACGAACGTGTCAAAACGTTTTACAGTCTGCCGCGCTCACTCGCCTATGCTGATGTGGGTGCCTATCGGTGACCTACCGAGGTCTGAAGGCTATGTACGACTCAGTTCGTAGCGATATCAAGACTGGCAGAAACTAGCTTACGACGGGAGTCGGGACGAAACGGTGTTCAAGCGCGAGTGCGATGCGTACGCCGACTGGTTGGCCTCTCAGCCTTCGGCTGTTGATCGATAAGAGTATGTGTCGCCGACCGGACTGTTGCCTCGGCCACCCGAGGCTTCGCGAACGCAAGGACGCCAGCTGAGTTGTGCTGAACAATTGGAACGTGAAATCGCGAAGCGTGAGGAGCAGGAGCAACTCGCCGCCGACGGCTCACCAGTGGGTGATGATCCGGCAGCGCTCCCTCCCGTACAAGCGGAATCCGATGGCACTAGTACCGAAGTTGCGGTGGAGACCGAGAGTGATGAAGATTTAGACGTCAGGACCGAGGCGGACGTCGAAGACCAAGGGGTGACTGAGAGCCAGCACCTTGCCGAACCTTCGGATGGACCGGAAGGCAGCTCGGACTGGGGTGACGGCGAACAGTTCCCCGAGCTTGAGGGCTCGGTCCAAGATGAGAACTCGGTAGCCGTGCTGACTAGAAACTACATGTCGGCCGCCATAGCAGTTGATGTAGAGGGTGAAGAACAGGACACCAGGTTACCAATGATCGAGCAACGCATCTGCCCAATGAGATCAACTTGGGGGATTACGCTCATGAGCTCGCGTTCTTGCCTGACCTTACGGAGGCTTCGGTCACGGAACTGGATTACTCGGCTGAGAATGCTCGGCATCCGGAACTGAACCGAGGACGGCAGGATCGTCTCGTGAGAGTTCTGAAGAGGCATGAGAAGATCATGATCTCGAGTGGCAATGCTCTGCCACCACCGGCGTATGGTGTGGTATGTGACATCGATGTGCAAGGCCATGCTCCGATGAAGCAGCGAGCACGGAGGATTCCCCTCCGACACCTCAAGCAGTTGTACGAACTCCTGCGAGGTTTGCTCAAGGCCGGTCTGATCGCGTTTTCGAACAGCCCATGGTCGTCATCAATCGTGATCGTACTGAAAAAGAATGGCGTTTGACACGAGGTGGTTTTCATAAATTCACCGACAACGTGCCGTCACGCTTGTGACCTGGAGTTTGTATCGGGGTATGATTCGTGGATAACTGGGATGAGCACGGCTGTACCCGTGTGACACGAGTGACGATGGTGGGAGAGAAGTGATTTAGTGGGATGAATCTAGCGCCTGACCGCAGATGGGCCCAACTGACTGGAAGTGTGAATCCTGGGAGTGCACACCCAGGAATTCAGAGGAACACTCAGTCCAGTCCCGGACTTTCCCTTACGATGAGTGCCTAAAGTCTGGCGGAAAGTGTCTCTGGAGAACGTATCCCAGAGTACACCTCATCTTGCTGTGGGTCAGAGCACTACTATGGATCAGATCCCCTGAAAACCAACCCCACTACCACCGTGGACATGCGCCGGAAGCCGTACAACCCGTTAAGTGTTCGTATTTGTGGAGATACACGCGAGTCTGTGATGTACACAACCTACGATCCAGAGTATCGCACAAGAAATCCAGAATACCGGATGATGATCCAGAGTTCACCTCCCCAAGAACAGGTGACCCAGAGATTCAAGTGATCCTCTGGATTTGGACCGTGAACCCAGACTCCCCATACTCAGAACAAGTGTTTCCCAAGTCAACACCCAAGAATCCCCAAGAACCCTCAAGAGCTCCCCTGAATCCTACTGATTCTCAGAAGTAATCCAGAGTATCACATTGAATCTCTGAATATCGAGCCAGTTAGGAGTCAGTCTGCAATCAAAGTGATGCGTGACCTTGAAGATCCAAGACCTGCTGACTGGATACTTTCGAGGAGTCGAGAGGGAGTCCTGCACCATACAAACCCAAGTCCAAGGACCCACATTTGGCACTTTGGACGCTTTGCGATGATGGAGTCGCAAGCCGATCGCGAGTCTGGACCGCTGAACCCAAGGTATCCTGAAGACAAGACATTTGACCCCAAGCATAGTGAAATGAAGACATTTGCCCGTAGAAGAATGCAGAAGAGAGAAAGAAGTAAGAGAGAGAAGTAGCTGATAAAAGACAAAGAGTTCCTTTTTCCCTGTCGTGCGCAAGTTACCTTGGTGCTGCCTACCAGAAAAAGATGCCTGGGGGACCACGGGACGAACGCTGACATCCAAGATGCGGGTTACCATGGAGTTGCTCACCGGAAGAAAGATGCCTGGCGGGACCATGGGACTGATGCCGAAATCCTGAATGCGCGTTATCATGGAGTTGCTCACCGGAAGATGTTGCCCGGGGGACCATGGGACGAACGCTGGGAGTCCTGGACGGAAATTGGTACAAGCTTTCACCACCCTGAAGTTGTTGAAGAATTTGAAGACTGTTGAAGAAAATCCTGGGAATGACCTGTTGAGGTCGGCCTGTTGAGGTCTAATAATTGGTATTCTGGTCTGTTGAGGCCTAGTCTGTTGAGATTAATAAAGAGTTCCTTTTACCCTGTACTGCGCAAGTGACTTCGGCCAAGCCTGCCGACGGAAATCCGGAGGACCCGAGACTACGACCGCGGGACGCTAAGGGCACATCAACGGCGAAGGACAGCCGTCTGTGTGGACTCCATCTAACTCAAGTCCAGTAAGGTGGGGACCAGCGACGGCCTCGTGCTTCCTGGAGTGATCCACCTATTTCATATCCTAGTTGGGTCACTTGCTGTGCTCGTGGTAGCCCATTTCATATTATTCCAGAGGGTATTCTGGGGTGCTAGGTAGTCGCCTCCAGGATTGTGTATTGACGGCTTGTGTGAAGGGAAAGGTAACTGATAGTGATTGTATTTTCCTCCTGTACGGGAGGTGGTGCGCGTTTGTGTGAGTCTCAGGGGAGCTAGGCCCCTGAATTTCAGACTCGAGTGAGCCTAGTGTGTGAGTGACCCACCGTCCAAGGGTCCAAAAGAATAAGTGACGGCTAGTTGTAGTGTTTGTATACTCTGTATTTGTTGGTTTTATCGAGCTACGAAGGCATTTGGGTAAGGTGTCTTCTGAGTTCCTCACCCCAGAGTTGACTGAAATCCTGAATCCTGAATTCGTGATATTCTGGATTTCGGGTGATCTGATTCTCTGGGTTTTGCCTCTAGTGTCGAGGTGCGTTCTGGATTAGACGTGCACCTCAGCGCTTCTTGGAGGCTACATTCGAGTTTGGTGAAGTGCCGTTCCGTCAAAGACAAACGAGCCGACAGGGATTACACAAGGTACCCACGCCAACCAAGGAGGGTGATCCTCAGGGTTTAAAGCTTCGCGGCTGCGAACCTCTGGATTTACTTTCTTGCCGTTGACTCTCAAGTCGGTTCTCTGGGTCTACACCCTGAGGACCTTCTTGGGCTGCGCTATACGAACCCCCCTGGGCGATAAAGGTTTCATCGGCCTCGCCTCACGTTGATATCAGACTATGTATCGACTACAAGATGGTGAACGCAGTCACTGCTATCATGGAGTATGCGATGCCCCTGGTGGACGATTTGCTCACAGACCTGGAGAAATATCTGTGGTACTGCTCACTTGACGCGGCAAGTGGATTTTGGGCAATTATGATGACACAGAGGGCTCGCCAGATCTCTGCGTTTGTGTGTGCATTGGGTCACTTCGAGTGGCTCAGAATGCCTTTTGGGTTGAAGAATGCACCAACGAATGCTCGACAATGCTCTGTGGGGCTTCGTTCAGCCGAAGGGCGGATGGAAGAACTATGGAAGAAGCTGAAGCGCGTGACCGAGAACTCACCCACACTTCGACCGAACAGGCCCCCGAACAGTCACTCGACTCGGAGCAGTCGCCGACGAAGTTTGAAGCGTCGCTTGGCGTGGAGCCAATGGAGAGCTCGGTCTCGAAGCTGATCAACAGCCCTATCGCCGACATGTTTGCGAATGGAGAGCCCGACGAATCTTCGCTGGTGCCAGTATTCGAACGACGATCGTTTGTGGACGATATCTGCTTTGGAGGCGAATGCTTTGACGAGTGCCTCGCGACGCTCGATCGACTCCTCGCTCGCTTTGAGGAATGTCGGATCAGTGTCAGCTTCACGAAGAGCATTTTCGTGCAACCTAAGGTGGACTTTCTGTCTCATGAAGTGTCACGGAGTGGTATCAGGGCAGACCCGAAGAAGTTGAAGGCTATCACCGAGCTCTCCTTCCCACGGTCCAAGAAGGGAGTGCAAGCTTTCCTTGGCGCTCTGAACTACTACAGCCGCTTCATACAGGACTTTGCGGTCTACGGCGCTGCACTCTACCAGCTACGAGACGAAGACTTTGCACCAGGAGGTGACCTCTCTGCGGCTAGGCAAAGCTTCGCAGCGTTGCAACGAAAGTTCGCTGAGGCACCTGTCCTCCGACACATCGACCGTGACCGAGAGGTCCATGTGACGCTGTTTGCGAACGAGTGGGCAGTGAGTACCACGCTCATGTAAGAGCACGACGGCCTGATGCACCCTGTTCGGTTTTGCGGCCGAGTGCTCAAGGACGCCGAGATGAACTACCACCGGGCGGAGAAAGAGGTATTGGCTTTGTTACAGTTGTTGAAGGTGTGTTACACCCAGCTGGCAGGTCGGACCATCCACGTCTACACGCGATTTTCGACGCTCGACTGGGTCCACAAGTCGAAGACACTCTTCGGACGTGCAACACAATTTGCCGTCTTACTGTCTCCGTGGAGTCTAGTGGTGCAACGAGTCAAGGAGAAGGACTGTGCCTTCGCTCAGCTCCTGCAGTCGACGATCACAAGTTTCGTTAACCTCGAAGACTCGCTGGCACTGGTAACCCCTCCGACTAAAGGCTCGCCGAACGTTCGGATGGACCCGTACTTGCTGTATGCACGGTTGCCACGCACCTACAGTGGCTACGTACTTTCGTTCGACGGCTCGGCGAAGACTGAGAAGCATGGTGGCTACGGCAGTTGCGCCTGGATACTATGGCGACTTCCTGAATGGAGTGTAGTGATCGCTGCGAGTGCGTATCTCGAGGCTACGACGGTAAACCTCGCTGAGTACACCGGTATGAACAACGGAGTCTTGGCAGCCCTAGAACATGGGGCCGAGGACTTGGTCATCGTCGGAGACTCGAGACTCGCAATCCAGCAATCCCTAGGGGTGATCGCTTGCCGTAAGGAGTCGCTAATGGCACAACTGAACAAGCACAAGGAACTCACAGCGAAGCTTCGCTCGGTGAAGTATCTTCATGCCATACGAGAGTTCAATGCAGCCGCAGACTCTTTGGCGAGCGAGACCTTGGAGAAGAAAGTGTCGATGACGGTGACGAGCGAAGACCGGAAACGAGCGTTGATGGAATTGAATCGGATCCGAGAAGTGCTTTATGAACGGTCAGCTGAAGCTTCCGAAGAGACGATCACGCGTCATGTGAACTCGATACGTGTGATGGATATGCGTAACAGTGACCGTGGCAAGAATTTTTCGATTTTGTACGGGATACTGGACATGTAGCCGCGGTAACAAGGCAACAATCCCGAGCGCGTGCGAAGCGTGTACGCTTTGCTGAAGAGACTTCGGGTGATGGCCCAAAGGAAAGAACCGAATGTGATGAATCGAACGATGCCAACAACGAAGAGTCTGACGAACCGCCAGACCCACCGAGGCCTGATGCAACGGTGGTCCGTGAACCGAGTGCGGACGACATCGACCCGCTGGTTGTGCAGGAAGAACGACGCAGACGCATTGGCGCAGCCCAAGACGAGGAACTCCGATGGTCAAATCTCAAGACGGTGCTAAAGGGAGAAGGTGCGAAGCTTGCCTACAAAGCTGCACGCGAAGCCTGGAAAATGGCTGATAAGTTTGTGCTAAGCGAAGATGGCTTGCTGTACTTCCTTGGTGCGAACCGTCGGTGGGGGCGTGACCGAACCGAGGAGACGACATTACGTCTAGTGGTGCCAACAACGATGGTTCAAGAAGTCCTACAGAACTGCCATGACTCGCTGGAGGGCGGTCACCAAGGTATCGTCCGAACTTATCACCGTGTGAAGGCAGACTACTATTGGATCGGACTGTTCGCCGATGTGGAAAAGCATGTGCGCTCCTGCCCGGATTGTAGCTCAAGCAAGAGTCGTCCACAATTGCGTGGATACTCGCCGGGCAACATCCTGGCCGAACGACCGCTGCAAATTGTCTCGATGGATTTTTGTGATACCCCTACCGAAGACTCGGCGGGGGCACACCGCACTGTTACTGTTTCAGTGTGCGTTCACTGGATTCGTCATGGGCAAGGCGATGGCGGACACGTCTGCACTCCGCGTTGCGCAAGCGTTCGAGGAGTGCGTGTACCGAAGGTTCGGAGCGCCCTCTCTGATAAGACATGATCGAGACCCGCGCTTCATGAGCGAAGTCTTCCAAACTTTTGCTGAGATGATGCAGTCGCGATCTAGAGCTACGTTGAGCTATCGGCCGCAGGCTAACGGCCAACAGGAACGCTCGGTCAAGGCCGTAATGAAATCCATGCGAGTATACGCAGAAGATCCGCTACAACAAGATTGGGATGAGATTGTGGAGAAGTTGATCTTTGCGATTAACAACTCACAGGATGCCACGAGGAAGGACACCCCCATTTACTTGGTGCACGGATGGGACGCAAGGTCCACCCTCAGAGCTATGTCTTCCTCATTGAAGCGAGGCCTCGGGCGCCAGTCGGACGCGTTAGCATGGCGCCGAGAAGTCAACAGGCAGCAGGAAGTGGCGCTAGAGATGGCAAAGGAATACCAAGCGGTCGAGAAGGCTCGGAGAGCCGAGCGGCACAACGAGACTTTGAGTCGAGCGGAACGCGCTGCGCTTCCACCTTCTGCGACTAGCGAAACCGCGGAGGATGAGCCACCGATGGTTATGACGATTCACCAGACCCAGCACCGAGGTCTCTCTTCCAGCCAGGAGATCGCGCATGGCTTTACATGGAACGTGTTAAGCCTGGATTGACCAAGAAGTTGGCTCACCGGTGGCATGGACCCTTCCGTATCAAGCAGAAGGTTGATGAGTATGCCTACGAGTTGGATTTGCCCGACAAGAGTGGTTATCGGTTCTACCCTGTTGTGCATGTGTCGCGATTGAAAGCCGTGAACGAGTTTGGCGATCGACCGAAGACTCGACTAGCTGCAGAAGTGACCGAAGAGACGCGACTAGACTTCGACGAAGAGTTGCTCCCGGAGGATAGCTGGGAACCCGACCACCTCGCAGGTGAATATGAGGTAGAGGCCATCCTAGATGACCGCACCCCCCTCTCGACGAGCACTGAACGAGCTGTCCGAGAGTTCAAGGTGAAATGGGTCGGATACGACGAACCCTCTTGGGAACCTGCATCTAACTTGTCGTGCGGTGGTCTGTTGTACGACTACTTACGCGAGAAGCGCCGCGACCGAAGGTTGCAAATGGTCCAAGTTGCAGACGAAGACTAGGTGCATCCCTCTCGCAATGATGAACTGCCGGCGGGGCTACGCAGCCCGCCCCAGCAGACGAAAGAAGATACTGCGGACGAAGATTGTATATTTGTATGTTGAAGTGGACAAGACTTTACGATGTGGAGATTACGACTGGAGAATCATGGAGAACAACTGAAGAAGGACGAAAGGCTATTGAATTGCATGGGCGAGCTAGTTATGCTACGAACGAACTGTCTGATTACCCTGATCTAGCTCGATTCGGACATGGTGAAGAACTGGAACGAAGCCTAGGAATCCGAAGATGACGCGACCTTGGCCAAACCGCGGAGACGCGCAGCCGGAGAAGCCTCGCCTTGTGAAGCCGCTTGATCAGCGACACTTGGAGGTGAACTTGGCTCTTCGACAGAAACTTCGTCAGCTGACGCCTCTTCAATAGGGGTTTCTGCAGTCGGGGCGCGCTCTGGGGCCGAAGGTTGCGTGGCTACCGCGGCAACTTGAGCGTCGCGTGCCGGTGTAACTTCGTCAGCAGGAGCTTGGACATCGACAGCACCGCTTGAGACGCTTGGCCCCTCCTCAGAAGACTCGATCTCTTCGACGACCTCTTCAACCTCCTGTTCTTCCGAGACCTCGCCTTCGTCTTCTTGTCGACTGTCCTCTTGAAGACTGGTCGGCGGCCCGTGAAAGCTCGTGAATTCGCGTACCCACGGAGCCGTAACATGACGAGGATCCAGCACAGGGTTCACCGTGACGGCAGAAGCAACCTCGCGGGCAGTCATGCCACGCGGGACGAAGAGTGGAACCGCAGGATTGCAGGGGGCGAAAGTGGTGTTATACGGGTGCTCGGACGGTACGTCCACCCAACAATTACGCCACGGCTGGTGCCCGTCCAATTCCAAGCACTCGGACACCCAGTCGTCCGACTGAGGAGCCCACACCAAGTTCTCGAACGAATATTGCAGCACCGAAGGTTCGTGTGGTGTAGCAGACGTGCCAAAACTCTTTAGCTTCCCACTCCCACACCAACAACACCTACACTAACGGGAGCGCAGGCTTGTCGGGTGATCCGAAGATCGCCCAGTCCGTTTACAGCGGTGTAGCGGTTACCCAGACACCTGCCAAGTCGTCCCAGGAGCCGTGCCACGAGCACACAGCACGCTCCCCTTCTCTCGCCGACCCTCTTGTCGCTTCTTCTCCTCCTTCTCCTTCTCTCCTTGACCCGTGCCCTCCACCAAAGGATGGACGGCGGCTCTCGCCTTTTACGGGGCGCCGATGCAAAACCGCACCGGCTGAATCGGGGGCGGGCCGAAAACCCGCGCTCGTACGCTCGACGAGCTCTTCGTCAGGGGCGGAATCCAGATAACCACTACACGCTCTCGCTCTTGGACTCGCCGGGCGGCCGAGAACACTTCCGTCACTTCGGATAGCCGATCTCAGCGGTGGTCATGATCTAGCCCCACGGGGGCGGTCGTACCTTGAAGAGACGCCGCGTGCCGCTTGTTTAGGACCTCGAAAATTCCACTCTGTATTTATCTTTGCTTTGTTGGGCTCAAAGGCCCTTCCCTGTGGTTCCTATACTAATATCTAATGAAAATGGGCTGTTACGGCCTCTCCAATACTAAAGCCAAGTCTAATCGCTCGTTGACTCTTGGCTCGACGACTCTTCAGATCTTTGGGATCTTGTGTCAGCGAAACTCCTCCAGTCGGTGTCTGGTGTACACTTCCTGGGCCGGACTGGCTTGTGCGATTACGGCGACCGATTTAACGCCAAGTCTTCTTCGTGCTTGCCGCAGTGATGCCGTCGATACTGGACAGCAAGTTACCACGAACTCTTCGCTCGCTGACTTCAGTACTCAGCGAAATCCATGTAGCTGCCCTGCATCCATACTCGCCGAGATGCTCGAGTTGACTTGGGCGATGGACGAGAAAGCGCTATACCACAACCGCCCCTGTCTCGATACGATCCATACTGGCGAGTGTCGAGATCACCATCTGGACTTGCGACTTCGAGCAGCATCGCTTGCGTCGCCGGGACACTTGATGATGGAGATGACCTGGGTATCGCCCCATGTCGAGGAACCCACTCGACCTATCCACAATTCCCGTCCGTCCACCAAAGGCGACGTTCTTGCTTGACCACTTGTCAGTTGATGAATCGGCGACACATAAGCCAATTGCGTTAGGCTTGCGTGGCCGGCGACAATATGTAGCAGCTCCTGCGACCGGTGTCACATCAGCTTCCTTGTGGGCGTAGCCGCTTGATTCGTCGGCTCTCGCTGACTCACTTCGCGACAGCTACCATGGGGAGCCGGCTGGTCGATATGCAGCGAAAGATGGTCGCTCGCCGAGCCTCTCCACTTCCTGTGCGCCCCTGAAGGCAATCGGTACTCAGCGAGTGTCTCGGGCAGTCGTGGAGACCAACCCATCGACCGGCAAACTTGAGCTTGGGTAGCCGAGGAGCACGGAGACATAGTTGTTGTTTTCGTTGGAGGTTTCTTGCTGCTTGTTCTCAGGTTTCTTCCGTGCAGCGTCATTTCCACATCAAACAAATCAAATCATGCAGTTGTTGGTACAGTCGAGATACACTCGACGAGGGCCTGTACCGCACCCTCGCCAAGGTCAACATGTGACACAGTAGCATCAATCCCTTGCTCGGCGACCTGTGTCCATCGCCGAGGGATACACCACGCAGTTGCTAATCTTCGTCAGCAACTTGAACCATCTTGAAGCGGTTCTCGCGCTTGCGCTGGAGGAGATAGTCGAATAATAATCCTCCGCACGATAAATTTGATACTGGTTCCCAAGTCGGCTCATCGTAGCCTTGCCACTTGACGTAGAACTCTCGCTGGCTCCGTTCAGTGCCTGTCGACATTGGCCATCGATCGTCGAGAATAGCTTCGACGACGTACTTGTCGCAGTCTTCATCCGGCCCCCAGCTGTCTTCTGGTAGGAGTTCCTCGTCGAAATCGAACCTCTCATCCTCGCCGAGTCCGTCGATTAACTCTGCTGTCGGTCTGCGATCATCTTCGCTCACTGCCTTGAGTCGGGACACGTGCACCACAGGATAGAAACGGTATCCGGCCTTGTCAGGTAGCTCCAGCTTGTAGGCAAATTCCTCCACCTTCCGTTTGATGCGGAAAGGGCCATGCCACCTGTGGGCGAGCTTCTTGGTCAGGCCGGGCTTCACGCGCTCCATAAACAACCACACCCGGCTCCCTGGCTGGAATAGTGAGCGATGGACGGGTTTGTCCGTTGATTCGTCGACCGTTTCTCCGCCAGGGTCCTCGCGCTCGTCGAGCGGTACAGCAAGTCTTTCGATTCTCCCAAGAGCTTCGTTGTGCTCCTTCGCTCGTCGAGCCTTCTCGATGGCTTGGTAGTGCTTGGCCATTGCCAGCGCAATAGTGTGTTGGCGGCTGGCTTCGCGCCTCCAGGCTGCAGCATCTGTTTGATCTCCATCGCCGAGCCTCAGCGAAATTGTCATTGCTTTCAAGGTCGATTGGGCGTCCCATCCGTGGACGAGGTAGAACGGTGTCTCCTTCCTCGTCGTGTCCATCGAATTGTTGATCGCATACACCATCTTCTTGGCGATCTCGTCCCAGTCCTGCTGGAGCGGGTCTTCGACGTACACGTTCACGGCCTGGATCACCGACTTGACCGTCCGCTCTTGCTGGCCGTTCGCTTGCGGGCGGTAGCTGAGCGTCGCTCTCGACCTCGACTGAATCAGCTCGAGGAATGCCTTGAAGGTCGCACTCATGAATCGTGGATCGCGATCATGTCGTATCATCGACGGGGCACCGAAGCGTCGGAACACATATTCCTCAAAAACATCTGCGACATCTTGTGCTTTGGTGCTGCTCATAGCCTTGGCGATAACGTAGCCGGTGAAGGAGCACTGGAACAACAGTAGCGACGTGTTGCCTCGTCGAGTCTTCGGCAACGGCGTCACGAAGTCCATCGACACTAGCTGGAACGGGTGGTCGGCGAGCACATTGCCCGGCGAATATCCCTTCAATTGGGGTTTACCCTTGCTGGTACTGCAGTCCGCGCAAGCACGAACATGGCGCGCCACCGTGGCATACAGCCCGATCCAGTAGTAGTCTTTCTTGACACGATGGAACGTGCGCGTTATCCCTTGGTGTCCTCCTTCGAGAGAGTCGTGACAACTCTGTAAGACTTCTTCGATCGTGGTCGTCGGTATCACCAGTCTCAGCTGTGGTTCTGCTTCGCCTCCTTCGTCGAGCCTGCGTCCCTTACCCACATAGTGCAGCACGTCGTCTTCGTCCAGGACGAATCGGTCGGCGAGTTTGCTAGCATTGGCTGCCCTTTTGAAGTCGAGGGACTCAATGTCACCCCGGAGGTAGGTTTTCAAGTCAGCCCACCTCCTTTCTTCGTCTTGGGCAACGCGAACTCGTCGTATGCGTTCCGCTTATACTGCTACCGGGTCTGGTTGCTCGTCGACTTCTTCCGGAGTAGCAGGAGCTGGTCCGGTGGTGACAACACCGTCATTTTCATCTTGCGCTTCGTTTGTTCCACTGGCTGACTCCGATGCGTTGTCTGGAGGGGTTGGAGTCTCTTCTGGCTCTGTCTGTTCAACCTCCTGTCTCCCCATGTCACCGTGGATAGCATGTCGTTGTACCTCGGGGTCCTCGAATCTAACTCGCCGAGCTTGACTTCTGGTGACTGCCGTGACTTGGGGTTCATCGGTGATCTCATCAGCACTTGGAGATCTTGCTCGCTGAGCTCTTTCTGCTCGTTGGGTGTTCCGCTCGGCCTCCATTGTGGCTTGCTCGTCGACGTACAGCACTTCCGGGATCCGATTGAGCGCCTTGAGTTCTGCCTTCCTTGTTTCGCTGAGTACTACCTTGGTGACCTGGGTCTCCAGGGCTTCAGTTGCCAGCGAGTCAGCGGATGCGTTATACATGCAGATAGCGGACTGAGTTGAGCTTCGCCGTGAGTTCCTTGTGGTTCTTCAGCTTGACCTGCAGCGTCTCCTTCCGGCAGGCTATCACCCCCATGGATTGCTGGATTGCAAGCCTGGAATCGCCGACGATAATAAGATCGGTCACCCCATGTTCAACCGCCGCCTTGACTCCGTTGTTCATGCCAGTATATTCGGCCAGATTGACCGTCGTCGATGGCAGGTGCGCACTCGCAGCGATCACAATGTCCCAAGCCGGTAAGCGCCACAGGATCCACGAGCAGCTTCCATGTCCGCCATGCTTCTCAGTCTTCGCTGACCATCGAATGATAACACGTGACCTTCATAGTCTCGAGGGATACTCGCGTAGAGCAAATGTGGAGCCAGTCGTACGGTCGCCGACCCTTTCGAGGGCGGGGCAAGTGGTACTACAGCCTCGTCGAGCGCCGCGAAAGGTGTGATCGACGATTGCAGCAGCTTGGCGAATTCGATGTCACGTTCTCGGACACGCTTGACCTTAAGATGCCACTGCGAGAGGAAGACCGCAAACTGCACCGTCCGCCCGAACAACGACTTGGACTGGAACACCCACTCCAAGGTCGAGAATCGAGTGTAGACGTGCAACGTCTTTCCGGACAGCAGGGTGTAGCACACCTTGAGTACTTGTAGGAGAGCCAACACCTCCTTTTCCGCAGGATGGTAGTTGACCTCATTTTCCTTGAGCACCCGGCCGCAGAATCGGACCGGGTGGAGCAAGGCGTCATGCATCTGCATGAGCGTACTGCTCAGTGCCCATTCGTTGGCGTACAACATAATGTAGACGTCCTTCGAGCCGTCGAAATGCCGTAGAATCGGAGCCTCGACGAGCTTCTGTCGTAACGCTGTGAAGGCGTTGCGGGCCACGCTGAGGTCACCCCCCGGAGCGAAGTTGTCCTCCTTGATCTGGTATAACACCGCTCCGTAGACCGCCAGTCCCTGGATGAACCTCCCGTAGTAGTTGAGGGCACCCAGGAACGCCTGCATACCTTTCTTCGATGAGGGGAACGGAAGCTCGGCGATTGCCGCGAGCTTCTTTCCGTCGGCCTGGATCCCTTCGCCCGTAACCACATGCGACAGGAAATCCACTATTTGCTGGACGAAGATACTTTTCGTGAAGCTGACACTGATCCTGCACTCGGCGAATCGCGATAGAAGCCGATCCAGCGTCTCCAAGCACTCGTCGAAGGTCGGCCCGCCAAAGCAAATATCGTCGACAAACGATCGGCGATGGAAGACTGGGACCAGCTTAGATTGGTCCGGTTCTCCAGTCGCAAACATATCTGCATCCGGGCTGTTTACCAACTCCATCAGCGGGTCGTTTCCGGCCAGGGCCAGGTGGTCCGCTTCGTACTTCGTCCGCAGGTCACGCTGATCGACACTCAGCGACCTTCGCGACTGGATCACAAACGCCTCCCAGCCACCTTTTGGCTGCACATAGCCCCACAATGCGTTATCAATCATCCGCTGGTAAATCATCGGCGCGTTCTTCAATCCGAACGGCATGCGCAGCCACTCGAAGTGGCCGAGTGCACAGACAAACGCCGACACCCACCGAGCACGCATCGTCATCATGATCGCCCAGAACCCGCTGGCAGCATCCAGCGAACAGAACCACAAGTAGCTCTCCATTTCCGTGAGTAGATCGTCGACCAACGGCATCGCATATTCCATAATGAGCGTAATGGCGTTGACCATTTTGTAGTCGATGCATAGCCGTATATCGAGACCGTTCTTCTTGAGCACGATTACGATCGGCGAGGCCCACGGGCTACTCGAGAACCCAATGAGTCCAGCCTCCAGCAAGCCCTTCAGCAGCTCATAGAGCTTCCGCAAGTATTTTAGCGGAATTCGCCGAGCTCTTTGCTTGATGGGAGAATGGCCTTGGACATCGATATCGCATACCACCCCGTATGCAGGAGGCGGTAGTGCGTTGCCACTGGCGATCATGATCTCTTCGTGTTGACGCAGTGTCTCAACGAGCTTGATCTGTCCAATTGGACCCAGAGCGGGGTTCTTCACATTGGGTGCATCATAATCCAGTGTCGTCGAAGCAGGCGTGGACAAGTTAGGTAAGAAGGCGAGCTCGTGTGCGTAATCTTCAAAGTGAATCTCAGTCGCTGCATGCTCGAACTCGTCTCCGTCCGCACTGTCGCCATCTGCCATGAGAGCTTCCGCGGAGGCGATATAGCGAAGCCGTAAATCGTCGAGCGGATCGTCGCTCATTGATTCCTCGATCTCATCATCCATTTCTTGCAGCGCAGCCACGGTGACGTACACTGGTTCAGTCGCCCCTCCTGTCCCGTCGAGATAGACTCCCTTGATGAGGTCTGGTCTGGCACTCAATGTGCGCATCCCATTCGCTTGCAGTCGGAGCATGCTCATCAGGTGGGCAGTGTTATCGTCATCGAGCGAGAGCCTTGGGTCTTCATAGGTAACAGGGGCTTCAATCGCCGACCGATCTCTCTCAGGTCCACCATCCTGAGGAGTGACGCGGGTCGCACAGTCTTGTTCCCCGGCGTGCATAGGACAGCTCACCGCTGCCGCCTCCTCGGACTTGTTGCTCTCGCCGTAATTCGATGAGATCTCATCAGTCACCCCTGTCGCATCGACTCTGCTCGCTGAGTCGATTCCATTGCTCTTCACAGGTCGGACCTCTTGGTACATCGGTTGGTCGGCGCCGAACTCCAGCAGGGGTCGCGTATTCCCGCTTCTCAACTGCGGGAGGTTGCTTAGCCGACCACTCTTCATAGAGGTGACGTTCGTGTTCCAGCAGATGCTTCGCCTTGGATGATCCATAAGCCAGTATTTGCCACTCTCGATACTTCCTGGTGTGCAATTGCACGTATCCATCGCCGAGTGGCAGATCCTCATGCGGGATCCAATACACGAACGGGAAGTGTGCTGGACAGGACACCGATTTGTCCGTGCAGTTCGTCAATCTGACTCTCGTTGGCCTCCCCGATCTGCTGAAGACCACCGTCGGTAACAAATCGCGAGTTCGCCGAGCCCAGAGATCATGAGTCGCCCAGCTTGGTTGATTCTTGGGCAGCTTGAACTCGACCGTCTCGCCCTCGAGTACTTCCATCGTCTCCGGTGGGCTCCCAGCTACATGTTCTGCTGCGCTACGCTCATCGACCTCTTTCTGCGACTTGATCAGCGGCACGACCACCTCCTCCCGGTTCTTCATCGTCGACCGGAAGAGGTCCAACCTCACACCGGCCGGGATCATGAAGTCGGTTCCGAGTATGACGTCCACCCCCGCGTAGTGAGGCATAATCCAGACTTCAAAGTCGTACACCAACTCCCAACCCAGTGTCAGCTTGACCTTCGCCCGTTCGTTCGTAGTGACCTTGTCCTTGGCGATTCCTTGTATGTCAAGCTGCAGGTTCGTGTTCGCTCTGCGTCTTAGCCGTATCTCCTTAGCGAAAGACTCGCTGACCGCGCTCACATTCGCGCCCGTGTCCAGCAAAATCTTCGTCCTTCTGTCGTTCACTGCTCCCATCACAAGTGCTCGCATCCTCTTTCGCCGATCGAATTGTTTCTGCGACCACCATCCCTGTCGCTCCCCCGCGAGTAACTTCACCATCTCGACTCGCGGACTCAGCCTCGTCTCGTGCCGCGTCGCACTTGTGATAATCCCGGTAGATTCGCCGACCTCCTGACTTGATTCCAGTATGGTTGACTCGTCGACCGTGTTCAATTTTCCGTCGTTTTTCAACTCCATGTCCGTCGCATTGTCGTTTCCCAGCCATTTGCTCAGCCGAACAAAGGCGAACACAAAGTTCGCCTCAATTGCCGGCTCAGACAACTGTGGCCGCCCGTCATTGCCCAACCCAGTTATAGTTGGCGGGCGCGCTCGTTTAAATTGCTGGAGAATATGCCTTGGAGCTCGGACGGAAGGGAGTCCTTGTCGTGCTTCGACTTCAGGAACTTCACCGCTTCCTCGTAGAGCTTGTGGCGCTCGCACTGGCCGGCGCCATGCACCTGCGTGCAGAACTTGCACCGGCGGAAGCACCGGTGCACCGAGTGACGCGGGTCACCGCAGGCCGCGCATGGGCCATACTCGGGGCGACCTCGGCGTTCTTGGTCGTTCCATCGGCTTCGGCGGCCTTCGTCTCTACGCCCGTCGCCCACCACGTTCGCGCGACCTTGGCCGTCTGATCGCTGAGTTGCGACACTCCGTCCCGTCTCAGCCACGTCCATGTAATCATGGTCTGATTCATACTCAGAGTTGTATGAGCGGTCGGAATGACTACTCCTCCGAGTCGTCATCTGTCCCGGCTCGGTCAGTGCGGCGACGGGGCGTGATAGACATGCGGTCTTGCCAGGCGTCATAGAGCTCGTCGACCGACGCACCTGCGACAGTGACTTGGCGACTGTAGCGATCTTCACGCCGGCTGCGACTGTCACCTCGGCGATCATCGCGGTCGGTCCGGCGGTCGTCACGTCTAGCGTTATCGGTTTGCCGAGCTCCGTCGCGCGTTGGCTTGCGCGTACTGCCCTTGTCCTTGCGGCGCCGGTCAGCAGCCATCGTGTCGTTGATCACGGCCTCCACCTTGGCGATATTGTCAAATCGCTGAGGGATCAGCTGTCGGACCAGCGCATCATCTTCACACGTGTCGAGGAAGCGCTTGACATGCCTCGCGCCGGCGGTACCGCCCGCTTCATAGGCGATCTTCGCCGAGCGAGCGTACCCATTCAGGCGCAGCAGGTAGTCGCAGATATGCTCCCCTTCGTCCCGCGTGGCGGTGTAGTATCGGTCTTCGGCGGATTGTTCGTGCTGCGAGCAGTAGTACGCCATGAACGCCTCGCATAGTAGGGACCACTTGTTGCGCGTCTTCTTCGGGAGCTGGCGAACCCAGTTGCTGGCTCCACTCTCCATGAGGAGTTGGAACGGCTCGCACCAGCGGTCTTGCGGGGTGTTGGTTCCCTCCATCTCGTAGATGAACTTCTTGAGTCACCGCAGGATCGCTCACTGCGGTTTCGGGTCCCGGAGAACCTCGTCAACTTGTTCAGCGAGATGTGGTGCGTCAGCTTGACTCGCTGAGCTCCGTCTTCGTCCTCGCGCTGGTACGATCGTCGAATCTGCGCCGTCAGGTCTTCACACGGGTCAGCGAGGTCGTAACCCGTGTCATCGTCATCATCGTCATCATCCGTAAGCACAGGAGGGTTAAATCGCCGACCTTCATTATTCTTCTTCGGCGTCACCATGTGCGAGTCCGTGAAGTACGGCAACGCGGGCGTCTTGCTGAAGACTTGCTTGGTGTCCGGCGTCTGCATCTGGTAGCCTGCGGAGGCCTTCCGCGGCGTCGTCGGCAGCGGAACCAGACTCGGGTCAACGTCGTCCAGCTTCCGCACCGTCGTCGTCCCGCGCACACCGAACGAGTCCTTCAGCTTGCGCTTCCACTTGGTCAGCTCGGCGCTTACCTCGGTGAGCTCCCAGACTTCCAAAGCCACCTTCGACGGGACGCTGGTACACTCGAAGCCCATCGCCACCAGCAGACGCTTGGTCTGCTCGCTGAGCTGGAACAGGCTGGAGCTGTCGATCGGGGACGCCAGCTCTCTCTCGAGCGTCACCCACTTGGCACCGCCGACCTCCTTCGGCGCGAACATCATCACTCACGCGCTTGTAGCGACCATCGAACGGCCGACTTGTCCCAGTATCTTGTACGTATTCGGAGTATCTCCGTTCACCGGCGGCCGACTTCCTGTGATCGGCCGCTCGTCGGGCGCCAGGACCTTGGCTGGAGTAACTTCGCCGAGTTCTGCATCAAGTCGGCGAGCGATCGGGCGCGGAGCACCTGACTTCCCGACGACAACCGTTAGCTCGTCGACGTCCTCATCCTCCAGCATCGGCGCTGGGCCCTTCATCTCCACTTCATCGTCATTTCCATCTTCGTCAACCCCACTTCCATGATCACGATCGCCGACCCGGTCGAACTTCACAGACCGCGGCGTACTGGCCGTCGCCTTCGTCGCCGCATCCGCGCTTCTCGGCCGCGCGCTTGACCTCCCTCCGGCCGTCGCCGGACTTCCGCTTCGCGCACTTGTCGGTGTCTTGACCATCTTCACTTGCTTGCTCGTTGACTTGAAAGGTACCTAAGTGCCACAAACACCCTGCTCCCGGGTAGCGGCACCAGTTGTGGTGTAGCAGACGTGCCAAAACTCTTTAGCTTCCCACTCCCACACCAACAACACCTACACTAACGGGAGCGCAGGCTTGTCGGGTGATCCGAAGATCGCCCAGTCCGTTTACAGCGGTGTAGCGGTTACCCAGACACCTGCCAAGTCGTCCCAGGAGCCGTGCCACGAGCACACAGCACGCCCCTTCTCTCGCCGACCCTCTTGTCGCTTCTTCTCCTCCTTCTCCTTCTCTCCTTGACCCGTGCCCTCCACCAAAGGATGGACGGCGGCTCTCGCCTTTACGGGGCGCCGATGCAAAACCGCACCGGCTGAATCGGGGCGGGCCGAAAACCCGCGCTCGTACGCTCGACGAGCTCTTCGTCAGGGGCGGAATCCAGATAACCACTACACGCTCTCGCTCTTGGACTCGCCGGGCGGCCGAGAACACTTCCGTCACTTCGGATAGCCGATCTCAGCGGTGGTCATGATCTAGCCCCACGGGGGCGGTCGTACCTTGAAGAGACGCCGCGTGCCGCTTGTTTAGGACCTCGAAAATTCCACTCTGTATTTATCTTTGCTTTGTTGGGCTCAAAGGCCCTTCCCTGTGGTTCCTATACTAATATCTAATGAAAATGGGCTGTTACGGCCTCTCCAATACTAAAGCCAAGTCTAATCGCTCGTTGACTCTTGGCTCGACGACTCTTCAGATCTTTGGGATCTTGTGTCAGCGAAACTCCTCCAGTCGGTGTCTGGTGTACACTTTCTGGGCCGGACTGGCTTGTGCGATTACGGCGACCGATTTAACGCCAAGTCTTCTTCGTGCTTGCCGCAGTGATGCCGTCGATACTGGACAGCAAGTTACCACGAACTCTTCGCTCGCTGACTTCAGTACTCAGCGAAATCCATGTAGCTGCCCTGCATCCATACTCGCCGAGATGCTCGAGTTGACTTGGGCGATGGACGAGAAAACGCTATACCACATTCGAGTATGGTCTCAGTCTCACACGAGACGTGACCAGCGAAGTCTGGGAAGCACCACTGCCACCAGCGCTTGGGAATCTGCAGGCGCAAGCGGTCCGCACGGTTGTTGCGCTCCCGGTTGCACTTATTCCACTCAGCCAGAATTGCACGATACTCTGACGAGTCTTCACCGAGCGCTTGTGCCAATGCCTGGAGCCAGCGTTCCACCGCAGTCGTTTAGATCCAGTGACCACGCTCAAATAGCGAGAAGCCGAGGTCATTCTTCTCTGTGCGACCAACAGACCTGCCCGTGAACTGACGCCAAAGCTTCACCAACAGCGACCGAACGTCCGCACGAATGGAGATAGGGACGTCAGGCATGAATGCATCGACATCGAACAGGCAAGGCTCGGTCGGCATGCTGGCGAGAAGCCTCTGGAAAGGGTGATTCGGGTTCTCCCAATCAGCCCACGCCTCTATGCCTTCAGCCGAACACTCCACCATCACGTCGCTAGCAATTGGCGTAGGCATCCGAACGTTCTGGATAATGCACCAACAGGGCTTGGCCCCGTACGCTCGGAACGGAGGGTCGAGAAACGGCGTCGCGGTGTCCGGCAGTTTGCGAGACACGCGAACCAGAGGCTGTTCCCCTTGAACTGGGGCCGGCGGTGTCGAAGCTCGAGCGAAGCTTGACATCTCGGCCGTACTGGCCGCCGAGAGAGTCGCCACGACTTGGGTCCGAGTGTTGCGACAACGAGGCCTGCGAGACGTTGCCTGAGACCGCGGGCTAGAGGTGGAAGCCGATACCGAAGACTCACTTGCGCGCGGTGTCGCAGCGCTGCCGATAACCTCGTCATCAGGCGCGTTCTCACGCTCTGCATCGACCATGGAGCGGAGAGCCGACGTTGTAGACGCAGGACGTACGGGACGACCGTCTCGACGAGGAGGAATCACAGTCGAAGCTTCGAGAGACGAACTCACAGCAGGACGCTTCTCTTCAGGCTCCTCTTCGTCCCGGTCCGAAGTCTCGAACTCAACCTCAGCCTCAGACGCTTCAGAGAACAGAGCGGTCGAAGCTTCGGATGGAGTTGGAGAAGAGGGACGACTGGCCTGAGCTGCCATAGACCCAACAGCTGAAGTTTGGACGCCCCCTTGACGAGCGACTGCAACCGGAGGAGGCGAAGGTCGCGACTTAGACTTGGCCCGAGCTCTCTCTTGCAAGTCGACCGAAGGGCGGCCGAGTCGTACAGCGCGCTTGGTAGCGACGCATGTCTGCGAAGGCACGCGCACCCGCGCAGGTTGCGGAGCCCTTTCTGATGACTGGTGAGAGCTCTTTCGACGCTTGGCAGGACGAGAGTCTGGAGAGTCAATGTCCGGGTTCCTGCCCGAGCTGTCGGGATCCATTGGAACGTCATCTCGAGAGTCGTCCGGAACCTCGGCTCGACGGCGGACAACGCCGGAGTGAACCGGAGTCTCACAAGGACGCGGAACAGAAGTCTCCGAAGAGGAAGCAGCCGAAGAGTCGAGCACACCCAAGAAAGTTTCGAAGGCACGGGGCAAGACGTTCTCGTCCATACGTCGGACGAGGTCTTGAGTCTCCGGTTGGCCACGCGCTTGGTTGACGAGGAGAGCTCGGAGCTGCCGCATGTTGCGGTTGTACTCGACGAGACCCGACTTGAACAGCTCACGATCCTTCGCCAGGAGTGAGTCCGAAGCCTTGAGAGAAGCCTCGTACCGCTCACACTGGGACTTCAGCAGAGCAATCGTCTCGTCGTTCGTCGCCATGGCGGAGTTGGATTTCCTCAACTGACGCGAGACCTCGTCACGCTCATGGCGAAGCGACTTGACAACCTCGAAGAGCTCATTGCGCTCGAACGAAGCTCGGTGACACAGGATTTCAGCTTGGTTCTTGAGGTCGGTCTCTTTGTTGAGCAGCGACTCGAAGTGTCGGGCGCGGTTTTCGTGGTACTTGACGTCAAGCTGGAGCTGTCGCATTTCTTCATCCCAACCCATGGCAGGCGAACAAGGGTCCGGGTTGAGTGCTTGGATGACCTCTCCGAGGCTTTGGGCCCACTCAAGCCGCTGGTCAAGTTCGTAGTCGACCCGAAGTGGAGGGTGACGGACCAAGCCTATCATCAGGTGGGCGAGGTCTGCGAAACGTCGCTCCGTCATCGCGCGAAGGTCACCCACGGCGCTTGAAACCTCAGCGTGGACTATGTCTTCTATCGCAAACCATGGCGCCGAAGGGAGCTGAGTGGGACGCGAAGCCTCGGGCTGAGCGGCAGGCAGAGGGTCACCAGTGCGACAGAAGTGCGCGGCGTTTGACGAAGCCTCGCGCAGAGGACTGGAGTCTGGCAAAGGCCGAGGGATCAGCTGAGCGGACTCAGGGCTCGACGAAGCCCCGCCAGCAGATTGCAAAGCGGGAGTTGGCAACGTCGAAGCCGCTGCACTCGAAGCCGACGCCTCCCCAGCGCGGACAACCGAAGCTTGACCAGAGGCAACCTGAGGCGCAGCCTGGAGACTGCTCGCCACCCCGCGTGCACCTGCAGAGGCGGGAGTTGGCGCCGCCGAAGCCTCCGAGGCCGGAGTCGATGTGCCGATGGGATGGCCCAAGGGCCGAGGAGCTGTGTGTTCTGCAGCGAGATGAATCAAGTTGAAGATGGTTAGATACGATGAAGCGAGCAAGAGCAACAAGCAAGCACGCCCCTCGAAGACTCACCTGCGAGACTGGACCGAGGTCCGGGAAGGTGAAGGGCGGCGCGCTGCCAGGACCACCAGGCGACTGCATGACGACGACGGATGGAAGAGCGTGAAGGCAACACGGCACTCACCACTTGGGACGGCTCGGGCCGAGTTGGGGGCCGCTGTGAGATCGAGAAATGGCCGCGGCCAGGCGAGTTCTGGCCGAGGTCTAACGGTCTTGAGCCTGCGGATGATGGCTGACCGAAGACTCTGATTGGTCGGACACATTCCCCGCGTTTGAGTGCCACGGTGATTGATGGAGACTACGGAGTGACAGGAGGGCCTCGGCAGGTCATAACAAACCACCTGCCGGGGCCTCCGAAGTTTCATAGTGGGTACATTTATGCCCAGTGGGAGTTCGGATTTAGGGCGAGGTATCGTCCGGTTGTGAGATCAGCTCGGAAGCTCGGTCCACACTTGATATTTGTATAGACATTAGGGATTAGTTATAGAGGAGGCCTCACGGCCTCTAACATTAAACAGAGAGCAGAATTCCCCCCCCCCCCCAGTCACACAAGGGTCAAGTCCGTCTACGGTAAGTCGCTAAGCTTAGCGTAGGGTCTGGATACACTCGGCTGCACGGGGTATGTCTGCCGGTGAGCATAAGGTGCATTGACCGAGTGTTCATCCTGGTAAGGCCAAGAGTGAGTAGGTGGCCGAGTGTTGAGAGGTAGAAGAAACCTCTGTGTACAGTTGTACGCTTATATACATGGGAAGCCTGAACCGATACGATACCCATCACATCGGTACGGCCACAGGCCCTCCAAAAGATATGCGTGGGCAGCTCGAGCCGGTACGATACCACCAAACCGGTATGGTCACGGTGCCGCACTGGCCGCCCTTTATATGCGTGGGCAGATCGAACCAGTGTGCTACCGATGACATTGGTATGAATCGGTACATATATTGAGCTGGGTACGGACGTAGTGAAGTAACGATAACGATTGAGGTGGACTATACAATAGCGTGCATTTTCTACAAACTGCAAAGAGACTTCAGCCAAGGTTCGCTTTCTTAATGTTGTAAAGCATTGCCGGCTGATATCTTGTATCTACAGTTTTAAGACAAATTTCGGGCAGATGCTGCCAGGCGCAGGAGATGACCGTAGCTAAAAGCAAATATATACCGTCGAGGGCACGTGAATTTGCATATCGCGCCCTAAATAAATGTTTCATGCGGCCGAAATGATACATTTATTCTTGCCGTGCCGATGTATTATTGAGGGAGGTACTACAAAAACGGTAGGCTGCATACAAGTACCACTGGCGTACAGCAACGAGAGGCCTAAATTGATAAGAATGAAGAGGGTGCCATGGGGACGATGACCGGTCATTTAGGCTGGGCTTGGGCCAACAGCCAAGCCGCATGACTGCGGTGTAGTCGAGGTGTTGCTGCTGGTTTCGAGCCGACATAGTCTGGCAAAGCCTAAAATGCGTTCCACATGCAGGACCACCCAGTATGCATTTATACTGGGATAGGAAGCAACGTTAGTGCTGCTATCGCAGACCAAATAGGATTATATCCGTGGTACGTCAAGTCAAAAGATTACCCCTCTTGACATCTAGCTGGTACATCTCTATGAAACCGGTACGAATCCGGTGGCGCACTGGGCCCTCCAAAAGGCTTATATGCGTGGGCAGCCTGAACCGGTACGTTACCCATCACACCGGTATGGCCACGGTGCCTCCAAAAGGTTTATATGCATGGGCAGCTTGAACCGGTACGATACCGATGACACGGGTATGAATCAGTAAATATATTGAGCTGTAGCGAAGTAAAGGGACGATTGAGGTGGACTGTACTGTACAATAGCATGCCGTTTCTACAAGCTGCAAATAGACCTCAGATAGGGTTCGCGTTTTAGTTTTGTTAAGCATTGTCTGTTGATAGATTACATCTACAGTCTTAAGGCAAATGTCCGGGCAGATGCTGCGACTGCGAAGCAGGCGCAGGAGATGACCGAATTAATAAGTAAAATAACTCATAACAAAATAAAAATTAAGGTTTTACTCCAAAATTCTCCTATCCCAGTCTTCGCGGAGCCCTAGTTCACGACCCTGCTAGAATGTATCGTTTCGGCCGCATGATACATTTATTTAGGGCGCGATATGCAAATTCATGCGCCCTCGACGGGATATAAAACGAAAGAAAGGGTTTATACCTAAACTCTCCTATCCCAGCCTTCGCGGAGCCCTAGTACATGGATTGGCTAAAATACGTTTTAATTTCAAAAAGATTGCCCCAGGTCTTGAAATGGCAATTTAACTGTTAATCATTCTTTCTGTGAGGTAAGGTACTCAATTTTTCAGACTGTCGCAGGATAGTGGTGAGCGGAAACTCAGAACCCATTGTCAGGTACGGGATTTCACTAGAGAAATGAGAGGTTTCCGGTTTCCGATCTTTTAGAGCTATGAAGAATTGGGCCACCCGCCTCCGTAAAACTGCTCTCCCAGCCCTAATTACAGTTGTAAAACTCCGAGATTGCCTGTCAAATCTTCTCATGCCATTCATTGGCTGAAATTAATTTAATTCAATTAAACCACAGCAGCAGGTTGGCTTTCCTTCCCTTCCCTGACGGCGTCGCCAGAAGCGTCGCCGTCACGGCGACGCTTCTGGCGCTTACGTGTTGTTGAGTGGAGCAGTCGCTCCTCGCAGCAGGGCAGTCGGCAGAAGAGCCGACTTGCCGGTTACAGAGAAGAATAGGCAAATGAGAGACAAAAGTCTGAACACCTGTTTAATCTGTTAGCAAGTTCTAGGAGAGTTCAGCTCTGAACTCTTATCTATGGACATAGGGCAGAGAGAGCCTGCCCACCAACTGTTTGTGCGATGAGGATATGAAGCAGAGGAATGGTAGCCTCCCGAGGACGAAGTCCGAGGACGAGCTCACTTCCTCTTTTGCTTCAGACTGAGCACGTCTTGAGAATAAGCATAGGAATAGAGGAATAAAGGAATAATAGAATTACTGTGAGGTATTCCAGTGGTTTAAAGAGTTCATTCAAACATTTCAAGTAAGATGAACAAGCAAAGCATGAGCGTTTCCGACAAGCTGGTCTACTCGGGCGAGAAGACCACGTTCGCGGGGTGGAAGGACAAGCTCAAGGCTCATCTGGTGGCCAAGAGCGATGCGCTGGTTGTCACCGAGCTGCAAGCTGGCAGACAGGAGCCAGTGGCACGCTACGAAGATGCGCTGGTTTGCTTCCCGAGCTGAAGCCGGATGCTACGGACGCAGAGAAGGGCGCCCACGCGCTGCAGAGGGCCTTTGTGCGGCGCCAGGCGTCGTACATCAAGGATCTGCTAAACCAGACGCTCCCGTCCGGCGCTATAAGTGAGGCCCTGATGCAACGTCCGGTCCATGTGATCTGGGGCTCTATCGAGAAGCGGTTCGGACTGAACACCGCGTCCGGAGTGGTAGAGCTGGTCCAGAAGTTTGATGCGATCATCAACTCGGACTTCAAGACCCTGGGGCTCCTGTTCCAGGAGTTGAAGACGGCCAGAGACATGGCCAACCGGAACAGCCGTGACGCGTTGGGCACCGGGCTCATCTCTCAGCAGTTCATGCTCATCAAGCTGCTGGCTGTTCTGCCCAATCACCTGTGGGGATCGTCCATCAAGTTCACGGCCGAAGAGTTTACGACAGAGAAGGTCGAGTCGAGCCTCTGTGCGATCTTTGGGACCAAGAGCCGGGGCACTAGGCAAGGGCGTGCACGTCAACCACGTTGCCGCGGGGACTGCCAAGCCAGCATCCAGCGCCCTGGGGAAAAGAAAGGCGAAGGTTGAGCTGGGTCGCGATGACCACCACAACTTGGGGTGGCGCAGGTGCTACTACTGCATCGGCGAGTTCAACCACATGAACAACATTGGCCCGCACAATAAGGTGGATTGCCCCAAGCGGAAGCTCGACCAGAGTGCCAAGGTGCCTGTGTTCCGCAGGAACATCCTAAAACCAGGCTACAAGACCGAGCGTGGTATGAACGCTGCCACACAGAAGGGGCAGGCCAAGGCCAAGGCGCAGGGAAAGGCGAAAACCAAGGCCAAGGCGAAGAAGGAAAGGCCATCGGCGGTTGCTCAGCAGAATGTACCGGCTGATGCTGTGCACGCAGACACGTCGGCGAGTCCGGCTGTCTCTCTGAGCCCTCCAAGCTCGTTGCAGACACCGCTGACGCCTGGCTCTAGCGACATGCTGGATGTCGAACCTATGGACACAGACGAGCTCATGAGTGAGTTCGACATCGGCGCAAACGCGGGACGCGTGGAGATGGCTCGAGATATCTCGGCGCAGCTGAACCAGCTGCAGATGAGCTTTGAGGACAAGGTACGGTCTGACTATCCTTCCTTGCTTGATTGTGACAAGTTGCTAACAAAAGATTCGTGGGTACTGGACTCAGGATGCGGATACGGCCTGACCAGTGATGAGTCCAAGTTCGTAGAGAAACGGCCCGACTCTGGATACATGTTTACGTTTGCACAAGGGTCTAAACATACGAATACACACGTTGGAACCATTAAACTGTATTTTCGTGGCCCGCAAGGGATCCGACCGTTTCTTTTTGAGAACATAGCACTTGTACCACATGCAAAGTCCAACATTCTGAGTGAATATTGGCTTAAGAGGGGAGGGTACCAAATTTTGGGATCTCAGACTGGAGAGTACAAATTTGTACTTTATGAGAACAATTTAGTGTTTGTAGCTCGTGAATCAATGGAGCATACTATTTACAACACAAAACAGTGAAAGACAGGCAGCTGCTGTGCAATGCTGTCAAACAAAGGCCTTGCAAGCCTCTAGCCTTACCTGGGACCGGTAGGCTAGAGAGCGCACTGCAGGAATGGCATGTAAAACTTGGGCACATCAATAAAGAGCAACTTATTGCCATGTTGAGCAAGAAGTTGGTAGCCGGGATGCCTACTCTACCAGCATCTGAGCTGCGAAAAATCCCCTTCTTCTGTGCTACATGCGCTGAGATGAAGAAGAGAAGGATGTCATATCGTAACACCACAGGATCGAGAGACACTCAGCCGATCAGTACGATACACATGGATACAAATGGCCCCATGAAAACCATGGGAGTGTATGGGAGCATAGGAACGATTCAGTACTTCCTGAGCATCATTGACGACAACACATCTTGGCGCTGGACATACGTCCTACGCACCAAGAAAGAAGTGTTTGAGAAAGTCAAAGAGCTGTTACTACAGCTGGAACGTGACGGAAAATTTAAGATCCGTAGGATTCGGTCTGATGGGGGCACTGAGTTTGTCAATTCTGCCTTTAAGAGCTTCTGTAAAGGCATGGGTATTGTCTTTCAGACATCCAATTCCTACAGCCCCGAAGAGAATGGAGCTGCAGAGAGAGATCATCAGAGCAAACTCGACCGAGTGCGCTGTGCATTGAAAGATGCGGACATGGCCCACCGATGGTGGCCTGAGGCACTGATGTACATGACATATGTACAGAATCGGACACCTATGAGCCGGTTAGGATACAAAACACCGTACGAGATGGTGCACGGAACACCACCGAACGTGAGTAAGCTGCCAGTCTGGGGATCAGTGTGCTTTGCCCACATCCCTACTGCGCTGAGAAAGGACAAGAAACTATCAGCTAGAGCACTAAAGTGCCGGTTTCTTGGTATGTCAGAAGACACAAAGGGCTACCGCTTGTGGGACATCTACAACAACAAGCACATTCTGTCCAGAGATGTGCTGTTTGACTCCACCAATGTAGCTACTATGGTTAGGCGGGCTTTCGGCAAGACCGAGCCTGTTGTCACTTCTGAATCTGCTGCGCGAGAGTCACCCGCAGCAGTGGGAGTGGACATACCTGCCCGAGAGTCTACCGAGGCAGTGGGAGCTAACGTGACACCAAGAGAGACTACCCAGTCAGTGGGAGTTACCACACGAGCTAAGGCGTCTGCGGAGGCAGTGGAAGCTTCGAATAAGCGCCGACGCGCTGGACTTACGGAGGCACCGCCAACCCGTGAGTCACGCCCACGTCGTGAGACTAAGAAGCCAAAGAAGTATCAGGACTATCAATGCTTTCAGGCGCTTATTGACAAGACCATTGCGAATGATGTCCTTGAGCACAAGGTGCCTACGCCGAAAACACTCAAGGCGGCACTAAGCGGACCACACAGAGAAAAGTGGAAACAGGCTCTGGAGCTAGAGTATGACTCTCTGATTGAGAATGGGACATGGCGACTCGTACCTTTGCCACCGGGACGCAAGGCATTGCCCTGCCACTGGGTACTTGTGGTAAAGTATAACGCCGACGGGACTGTCGAACGGTTCAAGGCACGACTCGTTGCACAAGGAAACCACCAAGAGTATGGTGTGGATTGCGACGAGGTATACGCACCAGTAGCGAGATTCGAGTCGCTCCGCTTAGTTCTGGCGATTGGGACGATACTAGATTGCCACATTCACCAGATGGATGTGCACACTGCGTTCCTCAACGGCACTATGGAGGGTGAACAGAAGATATACATGCGGCAACCGCATGGGTTTGTGAAGCGAGGCCACGGGAATCTGGTCTGTGAACTTCAAAAGAGCATCTATGGCCTAAAACAAGCCTCTCGCATCTGGTATAGAGTCCTTCATACCTTCCTGACGACGATGGGTTTTGTACGCTGCCACAAAGAGTTTTGTATCTATGTACAAAAAGTGGGAGATGAATGGCTTATAATCGTGGTATATGTTGATGACCTGACAATTATGTCACGAGACATGAGACTCATCAACAGGCTTAAAGCCGAGCTGTCAAGTCGGTTCAAAATGAAGGACCTGGGAGACATTCATTACATCCTGAAAATGGAGGTGCATCGCAATAGAGCCCAGCGCACGATGATGATCTCGCAGCGCAAATACATTGCAGAGCTGATCAGTAAGTTTAACTTGGTCAATAGCACCCCAGTGATGACACCACAAGTTCCAGGACTCGTACTCGAGCCTGAGACGAAGTTGAGCGCAGAGCAGATAGCTGCGCAGCCTTTTGACTACAGAGGCATTGTTGGATCACTCCAATACTTAGTCCGAGGGACGAGACCGGACATTGCTAACGCAGTAAGGGAGCTAAGCAAGTTTCTTTCTTGTTACAACCGCACACACTGGGAAGCGGCTAGGCGGGTACTCAAATACTTGAAAGGGACGTCGACGTACGGTCTGTTACTCGATGGGAACACGAGTGATGTGACTTACGAAGTGTACACAGACGCGAGCTTCGCGTGTCAACCTAAAGAACGCAAATCGGTTTCCGGCTATGTGATTCAAATGGCAGGAACAAGCGTTTCCTGGTGCAGTAGCAAACAGGGAAGCGTATCGCTCTCGACTGCTGAAGCAGAACTTATCGCACTTAGCGAAGGAGCCAAGGAAAGTGAGTGGCTGTGGCATCTGCTTGGGGAAATGGGATTTCCACAGAAGGAACCAGTGCAGGTTTGGTGCGATAGCAACGCAGCCATCAGCATTGTTAAGAATCCTGGGAATCACAAGGCAAACAAGCACATTGAGATTCGGTACTTGTTTACGAGGGACTTGGTTGAACTCGGTCGCCTCAAAATTGCCTACTGTTCGACAACAGAGATGACGGCAGACATTCTGACTAAGGCGCTGCCCACAAAGCAGTTTATAAAACTAAGAGAAAAACTAGGAGTTCGAGATCTGAACCTTGCCCCTAGCACTTAGTGGGAGTGTTGAGTGGAGCAGTCGCTCCTCGCAGCAGGGCAGTCGGCAGAAGAGCCGACTTGCCGGTTACAGAGAAGAATAGGCAAATGAGAGACAAAAGTCTGAACACCTGTTTAATTTGTTAGCAAGTTCTAGGAGAGTTCAGCTCTGAACTCTTATCTATGGACATAGGGCAGAGAGAGCCTGCCCACCAACTGTTTGTGCGATGAGGATATGAAGCAGAGGAATGGTAGCCTCCCGAGGACGAAGTCCGAGGACGAGCTCACTTCCTCTTTTGCTTCAGACTGAGCACGTCTTGAGAATAAGCATAGGAATCTAAAGTATCAATCAGAACGACGCTGTCCGTCGGTCACAGAAATCGTCACACTTATCCCACTAAGTACGAATGCCACTAATTCCGATTTTGCTGCCGAGCGCAGCGAAGGCGGCTCCGTCGCCGAAGGCGACCCCACATAAGGATATTGCGGGGCCGCAGGACCCGCCCCGGCCGCTGTATTACTAACCTGACATTGAGAGTAGTGCAGCGAGCCGACGAGGCGAGCGGAACGGGTCCACTACTGCCCTAGCGAAGCGTAGGCAGCTTGCTCCAACAGCGGAGCGAGCTTAGCGAGCGCAGCGTCAACCAACTAAAATTCCCCGCCGCGTAGCGGCGGCGCTCGGCTAGTAGAGGAATAAAGGAATAATAGAATTACTGTGAGGTATTCCAGTGGTTTAAAGAGTTCATTCAAACAAAGGCTGCTATACACCAGGAGCTCATGTCTACTACAGGTAGTACATGACCAGTTGCAGGACAGCTACGCGCTATATAAGCTCCACGCTACTTGTATTTCTCAACTCACTCATCGATTCGTTGAACGGGACTACTACGATACGTGAAGTATAATATTAACGGCTAACGATCTTGTGCTCTCCCGTGAGGAAATCTTGTTTCTGTGTAGGGGCCCTCCCAGCATCAGATCTTGTTGAAAGGCCGGATGGTTGGTTGGTTTCATGTTTGGAGACGGGAAGCGGCGCCTAGCCGAGGTGACCATCTGCGCTTGTATCTTACGAGCGGCCGCGCCCCGAGCGATCGATGCCAGGGGGAGGCGGCGGCGGCGGCGGCGGCGGCAATGCCTCCAATGCCTCAAATGCCTCTCCACTTTCACTTTGGAGCAGCTCCTCGCGCGAAGCCCGACTACCACTAGATCCAGTCTCTTTCTCGCCCTGACTCAACGCCACCAGTCGCATAATGCGCTGGGTTGCTACGCTGCTGGTGCTCCTGGCGCTCGCGCTGCCGGGGTTCTCGCCGACGAGCTGGGCCCAAGCTACCGCCTCCTGGAGATATCTGGGGTGACGGCCTGCTTCAATACCGCGTCGTGGATCAAGACGCGCTGACCGACACATTCGACACTGGGGCAATTGCCGACAACGCGACGACCACGGTGGAGCAGCAGATCGATCTCATGGCGGCCGCTGGTGCGGTTTTGTGTTCGACGAGCAACTCGTACACGCTGCAGGTGACGGTGTCCATGTGCCTGCCGGGCAGCGAGTACCAGAAGCTATGGACGCTGTCGCTCTCCTCCATCTCGAGCGCCAAACTCCGCGCAGTGTCGTTCTCTTACGTGGATTGTTCGGCTGCTGTTGGGGCGCCGACTCCGGTCACTCCTATCTCTGGGCCTCCTAGGCTTGAGGTAATGCTCGGAAGGACTACTCCCGTCGTGGGTGGGGCTGTAGCAGTCCGCGTTTGCCCGAATCTCGACTGCGCGGTGCTGCCGACAGACATCGTCCTTGCGGCGCTGCCCATCGTCTCTTTGATCGTGCCAGCATCGATTACCAACCTGGTGGACTGTTCGACGGTACTAACTAACGGGGTTTCGTTCAACGAGGGCGTGTCGGGCATGTGCAAGTGCGATTGCCCCGGTACCTCCACCAATGGAAACTCCAACTCCTGCTCGTGTCCTGGTGGGAAGGGATTGCTGAATGGAGACTGCCAAACATGCCCGACCGGTTCGACTGTCGTGTCAGGGGTCTGCACGTGCTCAGGGACGAAGGGATTCATCGGTAACGTGTGCTCTTCGTGTCCTACCGGTTCAAGTATCATCAATGGTATCTGCACGTGCTCAGGGGGACGAACCATTGTCAATGGGGTTTGCACCTGCCCATCGACCTCGACGTTCGTTAATAATGAATGTGTGTGTTCCGGAGGACGCACTGTGATAAGCAACGTCTGCACCTGTCCGTCGACGTCGACACTGGTGGGAACCGGCGACAGCGCGGTCTGCCGATGCTCTGGAACACAAGGGTTTATCAACGGCGTATGCTCGACGTGTCCGTCCGGCTCGTCCGTCGTAGATGGCGTGTGTACATGCTCCGGAGGTCAAACGCTGGTCAACAACGTCTGCACCTGCCCATCAACATCAACGCTCGTAGGTACCGGGACCAGCGCGGTGTGCCGATGCTCCGGATCGCTGGGGTTCATCGACGGAGTGTGCTCGACCTGTCCGTCCGGCTCGAGCGTTGTTAATGGCGTGTGCACGTGTTCCGGCGGCCGGTCGATGGTTAACGGTGTCTGCACGTGTCCGTCAACCTCGACGTTCGACGGCACCGCGTGTGTGTGCTCCGGAGGCCAAACGCTGGTCAACAACGTCTGCACCTGTCCGTCCACGTCGGCTCTTGTGGGAACCGGGACCAGCGCGGTGTGCCGATGCTCCGGATCGCTGGGGTTCATCGACGGAGTGTGCTCGACCTGTCCGTCCGGCTCGAGCGTTGTTAATGGCGTGTGCACGTGTTCCGGCGGCCGGTCGATGGTTAACGGTGTCTGCACGTGTCCGTCAACCTCGACGTTCGACGGCACCACGTGTGTGCTCCGGAGGCCAAACGCTGGTCAACAACGTCTGCACCTGTCCGTCCACGTCGGCTCTTGTGGGAACCGGGACCAGCGCGGTGTGCCGATGCTCCGGATCGCTGGGGTTCATCGACGGAGTGTGCTCGACCTGTCCGTCCGGCTCGAGCGTTGTTAATGGCGTGTGCACGTGTTCCGGCGGCCGGTCGATGGTTAACGGTGTCTGCACGTGTCCGTCAACCTCGACGTTCGACGGCACCACGTGTGTGTGCTCCGGAGGCCAAACGCTGGTCAACAACGTCTGCACCTGTCCGTCCACGTCGGCTCTTGTGGGAACCGGGACCAGCGCGGTGTGCCGATGCTCCGGATCGCTGGGGTTCATCGACGGAGTGTGCTCGACCTGTCCGTCCGGCTCGAGCGTTGTTAATGGCGTGTGCACGTGTTCCGGCGGCCGGTCGATGGTTAACGGTGTCTGCACGTGTCCGTCAACCTCGACGTTCGACGGCACCGCGTGTGTGTGCTCCGGAGGCCAAACGCTTGTCAACAACGTCTGCACCTGTCCGTCCACGTCGGCTCTTGTGGGAACCGGGACCAGCGCGGTGTGCCGATGCTCCGGATCGCTGGGGTTCATCGACGGAGTGTGCTCGACCTGTCCGTCCGGCTCGAGCGTTGTTAATGGCGTGTGCACGTGTTCCGGCGGCCGGTCGATGGTTAACGGTGTCTGCACGTGTCCGTCAACCTCGACGTTCGACGGCACCACGTGTGTGCTCCGGAGGCCAAACGCTGGTCAACAACGTCTGCACCTGTCCGTCCACGTCGGCTCTTGTGGGAACCGGGACCAGCGCGGTGTGCCGATGCTCCGGATCGCTGGGGTTCATCGACGGAGTGTGCTCGACCTGTCCGTCCGGCTCGAGCGTTGTTAATGGCGTGTGCACGTGTTCCGGCGGCCGGTCGATGGTTAACGGTGTCTGCACGTGTCCGTCAACCTCGACGTTCGACGGCACCACGTGTGTGTGCTCCGGAGGCCAAACGCTGGTCAACAACGTCTGCACCTGTCCGTCCACGTCGGCTCTTGTGGGAACCGGGACCAGCGCGGTGTGCCGATGCTCCGGATCGCTGGGGTTCATCGACGGAGTGTGCTCGACCTGTCCGTCCGGCTCGAGCGTTGTTAATGGCGTGTGCACGTGTTCCGGCGGCCGGTCGATGGTTAACGGTGTCTGCACGTGTCCGTCAACCTCGACGTTCGACGGCACCACGTGTGTGTGCTCCGGAGGCCAAACGCTGGTCAACAACGTCTGCACCTGTCCGTCCACGTCGGCTCTTGTGGGAACCGGGACCAGCGCGGTGTGCCGATGCTCCGGATCGCTGGGGTTCATCGACGGAGTGTGCTCGACCTGTCCGTCCGGCTCGAGCGTTGTTAATGGCGTGTGCACGTGTTCCGGCGGCCGGTCGCTTGTCGATGGTGCCTGCACATGCCCGTCAACCTCGACGTTCGATGGCACCGCGTGCGTATGCTCTGGAGGCCAAACGCTGGTCAACAACGTCTGCACCTGTCCGTCCACGTCGGCTCTTGTGGGAACCGGGACCAGCGCGGTGTGCCGATGCTCCGGATCGCTGGGGTTCATCGACGGAGTGTGCTCGACCTGTCCGTCCGGCTCGAGCGTTGTTAATGGCGTGTGCACGTGTTCCGGCGGCCGGTCGCTTGTCGATGGTGCCTGCACATGCCCGTCAACCTCGACGTTCGATGGCACCGCGTGCGTATGCTCTGGAGGCCAAACGCTGGTCAACAACGTCTGCACCTGTCCGTCCACGTCGGCTCTTGTGGGAACCGGGGCGAGCGCGGTGTGCCGATGCTCTGGCTTGCTAGGATTCGTCAACGGAGAGTGCTCTACGTGTCCGTCCGGCTCGAGCGTTGTTAATGGCGTGTGCACGTGTTCCGGCGGCCGGTCGCTTGTCGATGGTGCCTGCACATGCCCGTCAACCTCGACGTTCGACGGCACCGCGTGCGTATGCTCTGGAGGCCAAACGCTCGTCGGCAACGTCTGCACCTGTCCGTCCACGTCGGCTCTTGTGGGAACCGGGGCGAGCGCGGTGTGCCGATGCTCTGGCTCGTTAGGATTCGTCAACGGAGAGTGCTCTACGTGTCCGTCCGGCTCGAGCGTCGTCGATGGTGTATGCGTGTGCTCGGCAGGACGAGAAATTATTAACGAACAGTGCGCGTGTCCAAGCGGCCAGGAGCTCACCGATGGAAATTGCGTTCCGACGTGTTTCTGGACGGCCAACAACGTTGGGTATGATTGTCCTTGGATTGATGCAGAGAAACAGTCGCTGACGCTGAACGAAGATTGTAAAATCACTGCTCCTGCGGCGAAGGATAATTATGTTGCCGACGAACGCACCAACATGAATGATGGAACGCTAGAGGACCCTGTAATCTCGATCAGCGCCACCAAGCAAGGCGGATCAGTCGGCGTGACGGCGAAGGCAACTTGGAAGGAGTATTTCTTGGCTCCTTCAACCCTTGAGAACAAAATCACGTTCGAGACGTTCGGCGTCTTCGATCTCGAGATGAAAGCGACCGATTACGGCGGCATCGCCAAGTGCTCTGGCTGCGTTGCGATCGTGGACAAATACCCACCCACAGCCGAAACCAAGTGCGAATCGACGGTGGTGACAACACTGATCGCCCCCGCGTCGTATGCGGACGGCAAACTCGCTGAGGCGATCGCTCAAGAAGGCAAGTTCACCGCGTTCTACAGCACCGACAACGTCAAAAACAACGACGGCGCCTCTGGAGCCAACGAGCGCTGTGATGACGTTACTGCGGAAATGCAGGACTTCTTCGCGCCCTCCGCGTCCAGTCTGACCTCGGTTGACACGCAGTGCTTTGACACTGGCTTCGCGAGTAAGCTACCAGCCAAGGCCCCAGGAACCAACCTGTTAACCTCGGCCACTCAGGCCGAGTTGGACGCTTTGCAGTGTACGCGCTGTTGCTCCAAGTCGCTCACGCTCAAGGAGTACTACTACGACTACAAGTGCGGCACAGATCCCGCGGACGCTGAGAAGAAGGTCGCCACGTCGGACCAATGCGCCTTCAACTACTGCCTCTACATGCCAGGTGACGCTCTGGTAGAAGCGAGTGCTGCCGTCTCGGAGAGCGTTGCTGAGGAGACGACCACCGTTCTGGGCGGACTGCCTACATCCGTCGCGCCAGCTCTCAATGTGGTCCATCGCAGCATCACGTGCACTGCAGTCAACAAAGGCTGCTCGTACACGCCGACGCTGGGCGATCTGTTCACGCACACGTCTTCGTGGGGTCCGGGCGGCTTGGAAGAGCTCAATGTCAACGACTTTGTATACTGGCGCTACGCGGTTGACACGGAGAACTGGCACCAATGGAGCGACTCGGCGACGTTGACGTTCACCAACACGCAGACTACGGTGTATGTGGAGGCGTGGACTGGTTGCGGACGCGCGTATCGCGAGACCTTCACGGTCGTCCTTCACCCTCACAGTCCGCACAACGTGTGCGAGTCGTTCCGAAGCATGTGGACGGAAAACTCCCCCACTCCGCGCACCGACGTCGAGTCGCACATGTGCACGTACCCAGGGAGCGACTTCGTGATGCTGACGTTTGCCTACGACAGCGACTCGGACTCGACTCACGACGCCGACACGGTCAAGGGCAAGTACACCGACGTGAAGTGCTACGTGACGCTTGCGGAAGGAGGTCCAGGTAGCCTGGACAAGGTGAAGGAGGCCGAGTTGCCCCTGACGTGGCCTTCGACTGCTTCCGGTCGCATTCAGATCTCCAAGCAGCTAGCGCTCGAGTTGGTGCACGACCCCGAGACGGCCGAAGCAACGGACGTCAAGGTGCGCTGTGAATTCCTGTTCGAGTACTTCAACTCGGAGGACTCGGAGACCGAGCGGTGCGCGTATCCCTTCACTATCAAGGACTGTGACACCCCCGAGCTGGATCTCGTCGCCCCTGCCGAGTGCGCTCTCGGGTCCCCGACTGGCGTCCCAGGTCCCTATGAAGCGTGCAGTGGGAGCATCTTGACGACGGTCAGCGGCGCGACACAACCGCTGACGGAGCTGAAGGCGGTGGCCGGTGAGTGCTGCGAGTCGAGCACGGCGCTGACTTGCGCTGCATTGACAGAGTCGACGTCGGAGAGCGGCGTCAAGCGGTGTGAGCCATCGCCGGTGACTGTGCCTTTGCCTGCGCAAATGGTGGCGATGGAGCTGCGTGTCGACGATGAAGACCGTGACGACTCGAAGCTTGAGGGCTCAGCCTCGGTCTCGCCTTCTGCGATGGAAGTGTTGGCAGCGAGTGCCTTGGTCGCCATTGTGGCGTTGATCGCGGTGAAGCAGCGGGTGGCGGGCCCGACGCGGGTAGCCAGAGAGACGGACGACGTGTACGTTACGCTGTTGGGCTGAGGTGGCGATCTGAGCCTAGCTGTAGCTTGTCCATTCGACAGCATTTATACTTGTCCTTTCAACCTTTCCTTGCGAGCAACCAGTTAACGCGACAATACATGTCTACATTAACTTACATGGACCTCTGCGGTCGGCATCACGCTCATATCCATCGCCTAGGCGCTTGCGCTGTAAAGATCGTTGGCCGGCATTTTGGAGGGGTCACCGCCGTCCGTTGTCGAGATCTTCGTCCGGCCCGCACGATAATCCGCCAGCGGTCGCTTGAGCCCAAAGGGCCTCGCTCGGATCCTCAACGGCCCAACACATCGTGATTCGCCTCTCAAGGCCCACTAGGTCTCTTTTGGCAGTGGTTGGGTCGCATCGGCGATCATGCGCGTTACCGCTCCGTTTGTAGTTGCTGCGGGCGCTTACGCCGCGTGCGCCAACGCGCTGAGCGAGGAAAACAGCACGCAGCACGTTGTGCTGGCCGCAGCCGACGAAACGTGCTACTGGCAGCAGGATCTGTCCTGCGACCTCGAGGACGCCGCCAACACGCTGCGTCTAGGCGTGGAGAACGAGTGCGGCGTGCCGATCCCCGTCCCAGTGGACAACTACGTGGAGGACCTTCGACTCAACAAGTACGACATCCCCGCGGAGGGCAGGGCCACGCAGCAGCCCTTCGTGCAGATTACGGGCAGCAACGGCAAGCTGGCCGTGGCGACGAGGAAGGCCACCTGGTACAAGTACGTGACCGACGCGGCCTCGGTGCAGAGCGACATCCGGTTCAACGGCCCGGGCATGTACGACATGGTGATCGTCGCCAACGACTACAACGGCGAGACCTCGTGTCTCGGCTGCATCGCCGTGCTGGACAAGTTCCGCCCGCGTTACGGCACTGCCGGCACCTGTCCGGACGCGTCGACCAACCCCCAAAAGGTGACCAAGCCTCTGACTCAAGCAGCGTTCAATGAGCTCAAGACGCTGGAGACCGGGTACCAGACGTACACTGCGAGCAGCAACGTCGTCAACAACCCCAACAGCGGTGGGACGTGCTACCTGGACGAGGACACGGCGCCCGTCAAGAAGTTTTTCTACGCGAGGGAGAAGGAGTGCGACGACCTCACGGATCTGTGCTACACCAACACGCTACTGGGGACGAACGTGGCGAGTCTCAAGACGGCGCCCTTCACAGCGACCAGTACGTCACTTCAGACGGCCTACGCGACGTTGGAGACGACGCTGAACCAGCAGTGCACTTGGTGCTGCCGGAAGAAGTCGGTGCTGCGCGAATACTACACCAAATACTACTGCCCGGCTGACTACAGCCCGCCGTCGAGCTTCAGGACCGTGTGTGCCTACGACAACACTCTGCCCAACAAGTGCACCTTCAATACGTGCATTGAAGCCAAGGGGGCAGACATCGTGGCAGCGTCGGTGGTCGTTAAATCCACCGTCCAAACAGCGTCCACTAACGTGCTCAATGCCCTGCCCAAGAAACCCGACGGCAGCGACGTTACCAAGCACGTCTACTACAGCATTCCCTGCACCAGCTTCAGCGCGACCGACACCAACTGCCGCTACACGGCCAAGCTCTCGCAGCTGCTCGACGTGCGGAGGGCCTTCCCACCACGTTCCCGACCCCACCCACGGCCGTCGACGTCAAGGACTTCGTCTTCTGGCGCTACAACGTCAACGGCAGGAGCTTCGTCCGGTGGGACCCGCTCGCCGACACCGCCATCACGTTCACGGACCCGACCACGACCATCGTGCTCGAGGCCTGGACGGCGTGCGGCATGGCCTACACCACCACCTTCACCGTCAACCTGTATCTGCACAGCACGCTGGCGTGCTCCAAGTTCCCTGCGATGTGGCAGGTGGTGGAGAAGCCCGGCGTACAGGGCTCCGAGGGAACCTACTGCGCGTATGGGGGCAGCGACTTCGCCGTCCTCAAGCTCGACATGGTCGTCGCGGACGTGCTGCAGCAGAGCGACACCACCGTCACGGGCTCGTACACAGGCGTCACGTGTAGCATGATGGTGAAGCCGACGGGCGGCACCGACACGAGCGTCGTCAAGGTGTTGGAGGACTCGTCGGCGGCCACCATCAGCAAGTACTACGGCATCGAGCTGGTAAACAATCCCAGCACGGCGCAGAAGACGACGGGGGTCGTCCGCTGCACGTTCACGCGTACTCCGCGCACGAACCTTCTCGCTTTGGCGTCGGAAGCTGTTGATACGGACACCAACTCGATCGAGTGCAGTCACACGTTCACGATCACCGACTGCGATAAGCCCGAGCTGAATTTGGGAACGAACGTGTGTGCGGACAAGTGCGCGGGGACTCTTCCCAGGAGTGTTCGAGGCGTGTGGCGGCTCCATTGTGACGTCGACTGCTACGAACACGCTGCTGAAGCCGCCAACCACACCGACGTGCTGCACCAAATGCTCGCAGGCTCTGACGTGCAGTACTGTTGCCTCATCGGACGTCAAGCGCTGTGAGCCCCCGCCAGGATCGCTGTTGATGGCCGAGATGGACGGCGCCGACAAAGACCAGAGCGTAGCAGTTGGGGCCTGGCCTGTGCTTCTTGTGGCGTGTGCATTGGTTGCTGTCGTGGCTCTAGTCGTCACCAAACGCCGCGCCGATGCCGCTGCTGCTGAGTCGCAGGATGTGTACTATCCTCTGATGGAGTAAGGGTAAACTACCTACAGCTACGTATTTTTCGGAGGTGAGCAACGAAGAGGAAGTGGTGCAGTCCAACACGCTCATACGATAATGATACTTCTGTTCAGTCCGGCAGCTCTACAATATCTGTCTATCGGCCGAGACGCTGTCGTGCTTTTTAAGTGCAATGCCATATCTTGAGTCCCCTGCGGACTGCCGTTCACCGGAGGACATACTGCCTTTCGCCAACCGCGATCTTTTGCTCGCGACCCTTTGCGAGGATTCCCAACCGCTGTTTTGATGCGCATCAAGCGCGTTCGTTCGTGGTCGCTACCCACTTGGGCTTTGGATCTGCAAGTGTCAAGGTTCGGGCCATGCGTGTGGCCCCCTCTCTGCTCGCGCTGGCGTTGACATGGGGCGCACTCGACGGGGTCCTGAGTGAACAGGAGCTCAACGCAACGCAGCGCGTGCTGACGGCCAATGCTGACCCGGTGTGCTTCTGGCAGGAGGGCATGTCCTGCGACCTGACGGGGGCCGTCAACGACCTGCGGCTCGGGGTGGTGGAGAGGTGCGAGCTCCCAGTGCCAGACCCGCTCGACTACACGGACGAGTGCCCCGATATGACGCCACAGATCGCGTCCGTGCAGCTCACGGCCTCCAAAATGGGGAGCACCAAGTCCATCTCCTCCAAGAAGATCACCTGGTCGCAGTACACGGACAACCCTGCGCTGCTGCAGAGCGAGATCCTTTTCGACGAACCGGGCAAGTACGAGATGGAGATCCTCGCGACCGACTACATGGACGATGAGGTGTCGTGCGTCGGGTGCGTCGCCATCCTCGACCAGTACCGACCGCGATACGGGACCGCCGGGTCCTGCCCCGACACTTCGATCGCCCCCAAGAAGGTGTCCAAGCCGATGACGAAGGACGAGCTGGACAACTGCAAGAAGATCGAGGCGGGGTACATGAAGCACACGGAGAATGCCAACGTCGTCAACAACCCCAGCAGTGGAGAGCTCTGCTACAAGACCACCGACCGATTCTCAATGGTCAAGCTGTTCCGAGAGAGCGAGAAGAGCTGCGCGAGCTTGACCAGCACCTGCTTCGATAACACAACGTTGGGGCTGAACCTGGCCAACCTCCGGACGAACCCGCTTACCACTGACACGCTGCAGAGTTCGTGTGCGGATTTGGACGCCGTACTGAGCCAGCAGTGCACGTGGTGCTGCCGAAAGACGAGGAAACTCAAGGAGCAGTTCAAGGCGTTCACTTGTCCGACTGACTACAACAGCAACCCAGCCCAGCCGATAACCTGTGAGGGTGACGACACTGTCCGCAACACTTGTTCCATGAACGTGTGTCTTGAGGCTAAGGGTTCTCACATTGCCACGGCCTCGGTTGTCGTCAAATCCACCGTCCAAACAGCGTCCGCTAACGTGCTCAATGCCCTCCCTAAGAAACCCGACGGCAGCGACGTTACCACGCACGTCTACTACAGCATTCCCTGCACCAGCTTCAGCGCGACCGACACCACCTGCCGCTACACGGCCAAGCTCTCGCAGCTGCTCGACGTGCGGAGGGCCTTCCCCACCACGTTCCCGACCCCACCCACGGCCGTCGACGTCAAGGACTTCGTCTTCTGGCGCTACAACGTCAACGGCAGGAGCTTCGTCCGGTGGGACCCGCTCGCCGACACCGCCATCACGTTCACGGACCCGACCACGACCATCGTGCTCGAGGCCTGGACGGCGTGCGGCATGGCCTACACCACCACCTTCACCGTCAACCTGTATCTGCACAGCACGCTGGCGTGCTCCAAGTTCCCTGCGATGTGGCAGGTGGTGGAGAAGCCCGGCGTACAGGGCTCCGAGGGAACCTACTGCGCGTATGGGGGCAGCGACTTCGCCGTCCTCAAGCTCGACATGGTCGTCGCGGACGTGCTGCAGCAGAGCGACACCACCGTCACGGGCTCGTACACAGGCGTCACGTGTAGCATGATGGTGAAGCCGACGGGCGGCACCGACACGAGCGTCGTCAAGGTGTTGGAGGACTCGTCGGCGGCCACCATCAGCAAGTACTACGGCGTCGAGCTGGTAAACAATCCCAGCACGGCGCAGAAGACGACGGGGGTCGTCCGCTGCACGTTCACGCGTACTCCGCGCACGAACCTTCTCGCTTTGGCGTCGGAAGCTGTTGATACGGATACCAACTCGATCGAGTGCAGTCACACGTTCACGATCACCGACTGCGATAAGCCCCGATTTTTATCGGGAAACGATGTGTGTGCGAACAAGTGTGCGGGAGACGCATCGCCAGGGATTTATGAGGCGTGTGGTGGCTCCATTGTGGCGTCCACAGCGACGGAAACGGTACTGAAGCCGCCAACCACACCGACGTGCTGCACCAAGTGTTCGCAGGCGCTAACGTGCAATGCTGTCGATACGACAGATGTCAAGCGCTGTGAACCCCCATGGACCCCGGTGTTTCTTGCGGAGGCGACGGACTTGAAGCTGTTTGATGCAACAATAGCCGTGCTTCTTGGTGCAAGTGCTGCGGTCGCTGTCGCAGTGTTAAGCGTTATCAAGCACCGCACAAATGTCGGTGCACCACCACCGGACGACAGTCAAGGCGGATATTACACTCTCATCGACTAGCTGCCGTAGAGCTCATGCGTGAACGAATAATCTGCGTTTGTTAATTTTCACAACGTGCTGTCACTTTAGCGTAACACTTCGTGATATACAAGTAGTATTGTGGCTTTCATCCGTTTTGGCAAAAAGTGGTCCGAGATCCGATATATCGGGCCCGATTTGCTAGAGGGCTCCGATTTAGCAGGAAGGGCTGACGGAAGCTCACTATATCTGACCCGATTTGCGGGTGGGGGCTCCGAGTTGTGAAGCAAGTGCCAGAAATGCCGCTTTTCGCCGGCAAAAGGGACCGCTGCCAAAGTATTCATCGGGTCCTATCAGATTGGCGTGGCACGTAGTTAGACGATGGCACAAGTGATTTAACTGACCATAGTGAAGTGAAATGGATATATACAGGGTACTGTTGCCCTCAATGCATTCTTGCTCTGCTGCGTCCTTAGAGGTGGGGAGTATGGCCAGCTTGGAATGCCGGCCTTATGCTGTTAACTCAGGTCAGATATAGCTAAATCGGACTCACCGATCATGTTGGAGCTCCATTTTATATAAATCGGACTCCGAGTTAACACGTCAAATCGGGCGGCAAAATTGTTGAAAACCACAATAGCCGTTGTAGGAATACTATAGAATGCCTTGCCACTAGAGTGCGTAAGCTTACTGCAGTAGTAAAATACTACTCGTCGAAACACAACGTTTGCTTCATTAGCACTTTGCACGCCGTATACCAATTTCCTCACTAGCAACCAAACCAACCGTAGATCAGTCAATGTATTAATGTGCCTAGCCACTCAAAAGGGTCAAACCACTCAAAAAGGCGATAACAGTCTCGAATCATGCTCGTGAAAGACAGCCAAGCCTAGTGCAGCAACGGGTAGTAGGCGTCATCGACCAGCTGAGAGGACTGCGAGGCCACCACGCGACGACGAACCACAACGAGCGCCACCACGGCGACCAACGCCGTGACACCGAGCAAGGCCGTGGCGGCCGGGTGCTCCTGGGCAGTCGCAGTGAGCAGCACGGCCGCGTAGTAGCCGTATTCGCTGCTGGAGTAGGCGCCCTCGGAGTTCGGCTCGCAACGCATGATGTCGGCCTTGTCGTTGGGCAGGTCAAGCAGCGCCGTGCACGTGACCTCCGTGTCACCGCAGCCCTGGCAGCACGGCTTCTCGCCCGTCTCGACGATCGTGCACTTGTCGTCGGCCTTGACAACGATGCCCCCGCACGCTTCATACAGTCCGGCCTGGTCGTCGCCAGCGCATGCGTCGTACTCGCACTTGGCGTCGGGGGTGTCGAACGTCGGACCCTTGCAGTCCGAAATGGAGAAGTCGCGCTTGCACGTCTCCGTGCGGTCGTTTCCGCTGAACAGCTTGTACGTGAACGCGCACTCCACGTGGAAACCCGTGGCAGCTTCAGTGTTGGCCTTGTTGAGCATCGTGACAGCGAACCGAGTGACGATCTCGGGCGACTTCTCCGTCACACTCAGGATCGTCGCGGGGTGCGGCCTTCCAGCGCACCCGTGCACTCGACCTTGGATACCTTCATGCGCAGCTCGTCACGAGAGTAGAGCAGCCCAGCGTTCGGGTGGAAGTCGAACGTCAACTCGGCAAAGTCGCTGCCCGGGTACGCGCACATGCCGGGGCCGATCGGCAGCCTGGACACCGACGTCTGGTACCACATGTCGTTGAACTTCTCGCAGACGCTCACGGGGCTGTTGACGTGTAGGTGGACGTAGAAGAAGAAGCGACGGACCAGGCCGCACTGCGTCCACGCCTCCAGCACGATCTTGGTCTCCGGGTTGGAGAAGGTCAAAACGTCGTCGTTCTCGTACTCGATCTCGCCATACGACGTGTGCTTGTCAGTCTTCCAGAGCTGCCACGACTCGCCCTCCGAGACGATCTTGAAGCGCCAGTAGACGTAGTCCGTGGCCTCGGCGTTGCCGTAGGAGGGCGCAACGTTGAGCTGCTCCGTCGTTTCGATGAGCTCCGACAGCTTGGAGCGGAACTCGCAGTCGCCATCGGTCGCACCAAAGGCAGTACAGTCGAGCGAGCGGTGGATCTGAGTCACGGTCTGGTACGCCTGGTCCTCCACTTCAGCGAGCACTGCTTCAGACTCGGCCTTGGCAGCCTCGGTGATGCAGGCAGTTGCGGTCGCCAGCGTGTCGCCGTTCATGACGAGGCACTGCTTGAACGAGCACTTCTGGTCGATGTCGCCGTCGCAGTAGCGCGCGTCGTAGTCCGAGCCGCAGCGGTAGTCCGTCCACCACTCCTTGAGCGCCGTCTCCATCTTGCAGCACCTCGTGCACTGGCCGGCAGGCACGGGCTCCGCCGTGTTGTCGCATTCCGCGTCGTCATTGTTGGCGCCTCTGGGGCCGCCTCGGCGGTCGCCGCCCTTCACCAGCGGGTTCTTCTTCACCTTGTCGTTGTTCAGTAGATCGTCCAACACTTTGCTCTTGTCGAAGCACTCGCTGGATTGGCCGAAGCCCCGGTTCTTGTAGTCCTTGTCGAAGAAGTCGCGTCGGCTGAACGACTCCGAGTCGCACCGGTTGTCCACGCTGCACGCGTCGTTCGTGGCCTTCTTGGCGAAATCTAAGTACTGCGAGGCGAGCGCGCTGGCCTTGTCAAGGTTCGCATCCGTGAGCTAGGCCGATTCCGAGCAGTGAACGGGGTCAGCGAGGTCGTCACAGTAGCTATCGGGGCACGGCGTCGTGGCCTTCGGGCGGTTGTAGTCCACGATGACGAGACAGCCCGAGCACGTCGCGCTCGAGAAGTAGTCGTACGCGCTCACCTCGAGGCCGTACTTGCCGAAGGATGAGAACTCCATGTCGTCGATCTTGGCATCGCGGTTCATCTGGTAGTCCTTCCACGTGATCACCTTGTCATAGGTTGTCGTGGCCGGCCCAGCCGCCACCACCGGATTCGAGCTGGAGGCCTTGGGGTTCGTGCGCACCAGCTCGGCAAAAGTTGGCGGGAAGGAGACGCCGTTGCCCTGGATATCGTGCGCGCTAAACTCCCGCTTGTGCTCTCGCTCGGCGGTCAACTCGATGCGCGGGTTCAGGTACCCCTCGACGATGTTGTCGCGCTTGTCGGCGACGTAGCCGTCGCTCGGGAACGGCACGGGCAGCCCCCAGTTGGTGGCCACGCCCTTGAACAAGCACACGTCCACGTCGGTCTGCACCTTGTGCTTGAACCCGTTGCACTCGGCCCAGACGCAGGGGCACGGCTCCTCCACCACCTTCTTACACGCGGGGTTGCCGTACTCGTTCTCGCCGAGCTCGTAGCCGGCAGGACAGTTGCAGAAGCACTGGCGGCCGCCGGTCGAGTTCAGGTACGTGACGGGCACGCCGCCGTCCAGGTTGGAGCAGTGCAGCGAGCGCGTGACCGTGAACGGGTTGTACATGAAGAGATCCACCGTCTCCTCCAGGTGGATGCAGTTCTCGAACGTGCCCTCGCAGTTGGCGCCGGTGTTGCAGATCTGGAAGTTGAACGTCTTGGACACGTGCGCGCTGGCCTCGAACTGCATCACCTCGCCGTACGACACCTCGCCCGTCACGAAGGAGACGACCGCGATGGGCTTCGAGGTCAGGGTCACGTCCTCGTCGGCCAAGTTGATGACAGGGCCGAAACCGGGGAACGCCTCCAGACGCTGGAGGTCACTCGGCTGCACCTCGCTGGCCAGCAGCATGGGTGGCTGGTTCATCAGTCCGCTCGGGTATCCTCCGGCAGCCCCGCCTTGGTTTTCCATGGCCGGGTCTGCAATGCCCCGCTTGGTCTTCTCGCTACGCTCCTCGCACGCGCCGGGCACCATCGTCGACTGGAAGGTGATGGAGAGGTCGCCCCCGTAGGGACTCGTGGTGAGGCTCGTCTTGACTTGGTTCACCCACTGCTCCACGATGTCGAGCGCCGTGTCGTTCAGGCACTTGGAGAAGGCCAGCACCACGGTGACTTGGCCGTTGCCATCCGTGGTTTCCTCCGACTCCGTACACGCGATGTGGCCGTCGTCCGAGTAATAGCCGCTGTTCTTTAACGCTTGAGCGGCCACCCCTCGGAGATCAGCATGGAGCTTGGCAGGTCGAAGGGCAGCGCATCGAACGACACGGTGCGCTCTCTGCTCTCGGCCAGCAGCGATTCCTTGACGCCCAACGACGCGCGCATGGCCACCGCGAGCGGCAGCTGGAGCGCGCCCAAGGCGAGCACCCCCAGTAACTTCATGGCGACTGCTGCTCTTACTGGAGTGAGGGGAGAAGCTTGAGGTTTGAGCGGTGGAAGTGGTCGGCCAGCAGCAAATTCGCGAATGACAAGCGTCTTTGCCTTTCAAAAAGCGCGCAGGTCATCGTCTCGAGAGCAACGATATCCTACGGCCGAGTGCACGAAGCGTCACGATCGACTGCAACGAGGCCCTCGCGTCCGCTAATTCCCAAAGATTTCGCGCGGGGAGTCGCCGTTGACCCGCTTCTGGCCGAGATCTTTGCTTTTGATTGACAACCATGAACGGCTTTTTGATTTGGATACGGCTTTGATTTGGATACGATTTGGTTGAAGGGCATGGCTTGATAGGCATGAGGGGTCGCCCGGGGAGGGGGTCTTGGATTTCTGCTGCTGCTCTCCTGCTGCCGACCCAGACATCAAGCATGCAGTCAATCGGCTTCACACGTGTCGTCTTAGTTGAACTCGTTGGTCTGCTTGTAGCCCAGGTCGGCAGGTACTAGTCCAATAGGCAGGTAGAGCTGCCTTCCATACTTCCATACGCACACACTTGTAAATGCTCTCGACGACGAGTCTCCGCGGGCGAGGTTGGAGACCATTGCAGCAGGGCTGCGCAGCGAGACTTCGTGCGTACTTGCAGTCAGTGCGCACTTGCAGTCAGTGCCTTGGATCCTTCGTGGTGACAAGCATCGTTGACAAGGCGAACGGGTGGCTGCGGAGGCCTCGAGAAAGATCGTGGGGACCGAGACCCCAAGTTAGGCCAACGACCGAGCCAACGGCGGGCTGAGCGTTATGGTCGCTGAGGTGGGTCAGCATCCGTCAACTGCGCGTATGTCTGCATATGGCCTGCCATGCGCCCCAGCAACGTGAACAGACAGCGTCATCTCCAGGACGCGCGGCATATGCGGGGCGAAGCAGATTCGGGTTGCCGTTCATGCGGCGCGTCCAGGTGGGTGGGCACCTAACTACGTCGGCTGGTTAGATAGCAAGTGCGGAGAGCAGAACTATTTCGGCAAGACGGCAGTTGCATCACACCAACTTGGCATTCTGAAGCAGCGGGGTCTGCTTCACTGCTTCATTAGGTACACAGGATAGAGGTGGCTGCATTCATATTATTATTTGGTGCCCGCTCAGATAAGTCAGATGCCTCTCCTGTTCGTGCAAGACTCGGGTCTCTCCACGAATACCTGCCTCGATATTGACTATCTGTGCGAGGGAGGGCAACCACGGGTTGCTTAGATTGTGGCCGTACTTGCTGTGGTCTCGAAGCTCTGCCCAGGTACGTTACCCGGTAGACCCACACAGAACGAGGCGTTGGCAGTGCAGTAAGCAAGAGGAAGCCCCGCATGTGCAGGCTCGCGACGATCTTACCCCGCGCGGTAAGATAGACAGCCCCGAGCTCACCAGCAGCCCAGCCGAGCACGGCAAAGCACGGTCCGCCCACTGGCAACCTTCACTGGTCGCCAAGTTGAAGTTGTCGTGGTGGGGTCCACACCACCGGCACCGCGCAGCACCATCAACAGCTCTTCGCTCTGGCCGACGGTGGGGCCCGTTCAGGCTCAGTGTTGGCACCGGCAGCAGCGCCACTGCCGTCACTAGCAACCGGCCTTCGACCCATGCAATATTCAATCGCGATCGCAGCAGCACCGCGGACGGTTGCCGCCGTCGTTTCATAAAAAAATGGTCGACTAGAAACGGCCTGAGTTTCTGGCGAAAAAAATCAACGACAGTGCCGCACGCGGCAGCGAGCTCGTGGAGGAGGGCGACAAATGAGGCCGCCACTGCGTTGCTCCCGGTGCCGACCATGATCACGCCTGGGGCTGCTACGCCGTCGCCGCCGCGGGGCTGGCGTCGCGGAAGCCGCGTCTGGGTCAGAGGCGTGTGCTCATGTTACTTCGTTCGTTCGAGATTGGGCGCGGGCCAATCACGGGCCGCTCGCATTTTTCGCAGGACCTCTATTTGGGCGCTGCTCGTCGATAGGCGGACAATAGGCGGCAGCATACTCCAGTCAACACGCCCGAATAGAGGCCGGTGACGCCCGTTCTATGGCGCGACGATAAGATTCCAGTATGAGGAGTCAGTTGTATGGAAACTGAACGCTCGCTCTCTCTCCCCCTCTCTGTGTTCTCTTGCTGGAAAAGCCCGCGACAAAACGGCCCGCGCCGCATAAAGGAAAGAAGGCAGCAGCGACCGAACGCGCGTGGAGCAAGCAGCAGACGCCCCACACACTAGCGATCGATCCGTCCAGCCGCAGGCCTCCTCTCGTCAGCCCCGCCCCGCACCAGCAGCAGTAGCAGGCCCTCTCCTAGGCCCGCTCAGTCCGGAAGTTAAGTTCTCTCGCGCCCAGCCGCGCGTCCAAAGAAGAGAACAAAAAGCAGCGCCCCAGCGCCCTCCGCAGCTCAGTCCAGCCGCTCGCCCCCGTCCCTCCCTTCCTCCTCACCCCACAATGAGCGCCAACTCGGACCGGAGGTGGAGCCTCGCGCGCGCCACCGAGTTCTTCAGCGGCGACGGCAAGCCCGACATGTAAATACCCTCTGCTTTGTATACGTCGTCGTCGCGCGATATGACGCTCATATCGCTATGTGACTGTAATATGATATGACGCAGGCTGGACATCCGCGGCATGACGGCCGTCACCAAGGGCGCGGCCGGTAAGCGCGACAAGTTCCGCAAGAGCGTCTCGCGCTGCGGCGTGTCCATCTACGGGCCCAAGCACTCGGCCTCGGCCTCGGCCACGGACGGCGCGGCCAACCGCGAGAAGATCTTCATCGAGGACCCGCGCGCCCCATGCCTCAACATCGACTACTCGAACGACGCGTACCGGCTGCTGCCGTCCTCGGAGAAGTTCTCCGCCCACACGGGCGTGTGCCAGATCCTGGGCACCAAGTGCATCCGCGGCGGCAAGCACCGCGTGCGCGTTGGGGACATTATCCGCTTCGGCAGCGTCGGCCTGCTGGTCACGGAGATCGACACGGGTGGCGTGGGCCCGAACGACGCCACGCTCAGCCCCTCGGAGGTCAACAGCCTCATCCAGCGCGTGGTGTGCCACGACGAGGCCCTGGCCGACGTGGACAGCGGCATGGACACGGACGACGAGAATGGCGACGCCTCAGGCAACGACGAGTCAAGCCGCGCTCGTCGCTGCAGCGCCAGAGCACTAGTGCCATCTGCTATGTGTGCTACGACGAGACCGAGGACGACAACCCGCTCATCGCGCCCTGCAAGTGCTCGGGCGACACCAAGTACATCCACCTCAACTGCCTCAAGCGTTGGAACACTAACGGCGAGAAGAACGAGATCTGCACGGTGCTGGATGAGAGCAACGCGCGCGCACGTGCTCCATCTGCAAGGCTCCGTACCCGAGCAAGACGCGCCTGCCCAACGGCAAGATGCTGTCGCTGCTGCCCGACCGCCTCAACCCGCCCTGCATCATGTTCCAGGTCGTGACCAAGCACTCGTCGTCCACGCTCAACCTGTCGACGCGCTACCAGCTGAGCTACAAGATGCTCATGGACAACGACATCCACCGGCCGCTCATGGTCGGCCGCTCGTCGCAGTGCGACCTGGTGCTCAAGTACCGCACGGTGTCGACGATCCACGCCGAGATCCACTACTCGAAGGGCGAGTTCTTCCTCAAGGATGCCGGCAGCTCGAACGGCACGCTGCGGTACATCTACCGCCCGCTGACGCTGCACAACAACCAGTCACTGCACGTCAAGTTCGGCCGCACGGTATTATCCATCAAGCCAACCAAGAAGATCCGGTTGCCGCACTTCTTCGGCACGGCGGGCCACCTGCACGGCAGCGGCGCACGGCTCGATGACGGCAGCGTGCAGGACGACGACGAGCTGTCCAACTCGTCCACCCCGAAACAATAGAATCCGATACTACGCGGCGCAGCAGCAGGCCCCGACGTCGCAGCAGCACGCACGCCAGAACTTGCAGACGCAGATGCAGAACTTAGATCTGTAACGTCTCGTAATGTGCGCGCTCGTTGGCCTGGACCGGATTCCGTTGCGTGTGACCTCCCGCCCCCGCCGCCATCGGCCGAGCCGCTCTTGTACCATCATCATCAAGAGCCGATGCTTGGGATTTCGACCACCTCGACACCGTATCGACTCGACTTCCCGCGCCTCTGTTAATTACTTATTCGACCCGGAGATCAAGAGAGAGAAAACACCAGAAAACTGCAGAAACAGGAGAAAGAGGCCGGTAGTAGCGCAGAGTTTGCTCTGCCTGCACATGAAGTGACCACGTCGTCTGAATGAAGAAATGCAAAACAAAAACAACAGAAAAACCAGTGAGCTGTACTGTGGTGGGCTGAAAGAGAGACCGCCTAGCGTGCTGCTAGAGTGTAGGGGCGGGCTCGTCCTGGTCAAGCAGAGCAGATCGTGGAGCCGAAGATGATTGTGGAGGGTGTGCGCTCAGTGCGTAAGAAGCATTCATATTCTACATTGTAATACAAGTATGCGAAATGGCCATGTGGACTTGGATTATTGACGCACAAGCAAAAAAACACTAAAGCAAACAACATCTATTTGGCAAATTCAGTCTAAGCAGGAAGCACAATGTTCTACTTACTGGCTGTGCGCTCAATCGTCCGTCAAGTTCGACTCGAGCACACCGATGGCCATGGACTGCAGCATGGCCTGCTGGAAGCGCGCGGCCAATGTCGGGTGCACCTTTTGCATCCGCGCGTAGTGAGACTTGCTCAGGAAGAAGATGGAGCTGGGCGCCCGGGCCTGCGCTGTGAACTGGTGTCGCTTGTGCAGAATCATCTCGGACGCGCCCACCAGACCTCCTTGGCACACGCGCGTGATGCGCTTGCGCCCGCGGAAGCCCGGACCCAGACCTTCGTGGACCTTGGACGGCATGAACACGTCCACCTTGCCGTACCCGATGAAATAGACACCGTTAACGAGCCCACCAGCTCGGTACAGCGTCTCGCCCTCCTGCTTAAGTAAGTGGGTCACGTACATCTCGCCGAGCTCTCGCGTAAGCACGGCGGCAGCTTCAGGCTGCGTTCCATCGCTGTTCATCAGAGTGTCGTCCTTGCGGTGCGAGCCATCGGGGCGAGGCAGCAGCTCGTCCAGCAACTGCCAGTGCTGGCCTTCGTTACTACCGTTCACCGCCAGCGCCGGAGCCGACTCACTAAGCGGCAGCACACCCTCAGACACCAGCAGCTCGTCCTCGCACCACTCCAATGCCTTGTCCAACGTATCGAACACCAGCGACCCCGTGCCGGAACCGTCCTCCTTCTCAATCACATCGTGGACGCGCAGCAACCGCTCTGCATCAGTCGGAACACTCGCGAAGATGAGAGCGATGCCGTACTGCGCCAGCAACTCCTTGGTGGCGTTGAAGCAGCTCCGCACAGCCGGAGCATCCACACCGCTCACCTTCTCGAAGTCCAGGATGAAGTACCGCGTACGCGCCGCGTGGAGTGCCGAGGGCCCGCTCTTGCCAACGGCCTTGGGCGTGGACGAGTAGCCGTGAATCTCGTGATCGTCGAACACCGAGTCCAGCGTAGCGAGGTCGTCGTTGAAAGTGTCCTCCAGCGACCGGGCCACGTACGGCGACGGGGCGTGACGCCGAGTCAGCAGCGGGGACGCACCAGAAAGCGTGCTGGTTTGGGCCTCCTGCTTTTCAGTCGTGGTCACCAATACGTGGCGACGCACTTCGTCCATGACCTTCACGCTTGAGCCGAAGAAAATGTAGCCTTCCAGCTCCAGCGTGACGATGGACATCCGCATGTTCTGCAGCAGCACGCGCTCACGCAGGTCACGCTCCACACGTGAGCGCTTCATCACACGGTTGATACTCGACGTCACAATGTACGAGTAGATGAAGTTGAAGCCTGCAGCAACAATGCCAATGGCGATACCAAGTTCCAAATTGACGAAGACCATGGACAGGAACGTGAACCAAACGATGCCGTATTCGCGCGGGAGGAGCTTGTTGCGCGCGTGGTAGAGCCACTCCAGCATCAGATCAAGACACACGAGCATCTGCAGCGCACCGAAGAACACCTTGGGCACATACGCAATGATGGAGAACGGGCTCAGCACGATGGCGATCTCCAGGAAGAACACGATGAGGCCGACGTAGCGGGTGTCGAGCTTGCCACGCAGCGTGAAGATGGTCTGCGAGAAGAGGTACGAGCCAGTGAAGCCACCTCCAAGACCCGACAGTAAGTTGCTGATGCCGACAGTCTGCAGCTCGTGGTTGTGGTCCAGTGGCTTGCCCAGCGCCGTCTCGACAGCGGCCACGTCCAGTGACGACGAGAAGGCCACCACAAAGTACATGGCGATCCACGTCGGGATCTGATCAGTCAGGTGAGAGAAGTTGATCTTGGAGAAGTCGTAGAACCCGTAGATCTGCGTGATAGTGCGCGGCGACGGAGGCGGCTCGGCCACCCACCCAGCCGCGCGCGCATCGTCCAGAGACGTCCCCGTGACCAGCAGCAAGCCGTAGAAGGTGATCAGCATGGCGGCCAGGCAGCAGGGCATCACGGCCATGTGGTCGTAGCGCGTGTTGACCCAGAAGATGATGGTACCAGCAATGACGCCGGGCACGGACAGCACCAGCGCGTTCCAGTCGGCGAGCTTGACCCAGTCCGCCGGCTCCTTGATGCTCTCCGTGGTCATCATCGACAGGCCAGCCTCCATGGCGTAAAAGCCGATGAAGGCCAGGTACCCGCCGACAACGGGCATAGGCAGGTACTGTACAAAGCTGGCCAGGCGCAGCTTGCCCGTGACGATGAGCGCCGCGCCCAGCACGGCCGTGGACACGGCCATGGTGAACAGTGTGGTGGCCAGCACCTCCTCCATGGAGAAGTCGTCGCCCCTCTCCTCGTGCAGCGTCTTGATGATGGACGAGCACATGGCCGAGAGGAAGATGAGGCCCGCGTCCTGCACCTGGCCCATGGCGAAGGGCAGCGAGCTGACGCACGAGAAGCAGATCTGGTGCACGGCCGCCGACACGAGCACGAGCTTGACCAGGTCGTTCATGTAGGGCTGGAACTCCGGGTCGCGGAAGATGATCTGCGCGAAGCTGATCATGAGCGGCACGAGGATCACCGTGTTGAGCACACCGTAGACGCCGATCTTGATCTTGCGCTGCGTCGGGGTCAGCACGGGCCCGTCCTTGGGGGTGCAGCAGCGACGAGTTCTCCTGCACGTCGACGACGATGTCGTCCATGGAGGCCGCGGCCGCGCTCGCGCGGCGCGGGTGATACGAGTGGCGCGGCGTCTTCATGTGGCCGCCGGCCACGGGCGGCAGGCCCCGCATGGAGAGCGGCGTGCTGCCATCGTACGTGCGGCCGAGCGTCCCGGCCGGAGACTCGGGCTGCAGCAGACTTCCGAAGTCACGCCGGCCCGGAAGAGGCGAGCGGCGCATCCGCGGCGTGCGCGCTGTCGCTCCCGTGGAATCCATCAGCGGAGGCCCTCAAGTCGAAGGTGGAGAGTGCCGGGCAGGAGGAGAATCGAAAAGTGACGCGGTGGGGACCGGCCGGCCAGCCGGCCACGCACGAGGGCCCCGTCTATTGGCGGCAGGGGATGCTCAGCGGCAACAGCAGCTCCGGACGTATGAGAGCAGCACAGCAGGGCTGTAAAATTGGCCGCTTTGACCAGGCCGAGGTACATGTATGGTTTGCTCAAGTGCTGATTGCTGAAGTGCAGGCAGGCCGCGCGGTCCGGTCAGCTGGCCGCGGACGCAGAGAGCGACCATGGTGGTGCATTGTGCGGGCCCTGGACTCTGGCAGCTTCGAGCTGCGTTTGCCTATCGGCTACCCTGCAAATTTGAAAATTTTCTGTGGACTCACCTGTCGGCCATCATGGAGCACCACTGTCAAATCCTGGAGCTCGAGTGGAAAGCGCTCGCTCGCTGGCTGGCTGGCTGGCTACAGCCTGTAGCCTACAGGCAAGATGTACAGCACAGCAGGATAGGGCGGCAATGCACTCGTCCGCTCCAGTGGACTCCGGCCAAGACTTTTGGCCGGGGATGCTCCAGTCTCCCTCGAGCTTGGGCTTGGCAGCACCAGGGCTGATCTCATGGAGGCTTTGTCATAGCTGGGGCTACCACGGCGCCCGCGGTTTTGCACTCATCGAGGACGTTGTCTTCCAAGATGGATCTGGGCTGCTGGAAGCTCGCAGTCGAGCTTGGCCAGCTCTTGTCGCGCGTGGAGGACAGGAGCGCCCGCAATATTTCGTCAGACGGTGAACACCGCCGCGATCGGCGACTGCGGAGATGTTCCGCCCTGCTCTCCCGACGCTGGAGCTGGAGCTCGCCAACGAATGGCTCGGAGAGCGCTACTAAAAATTGTCGGCGCGCGTGTCGAGGTGATTCGTCCAAGTTCTGTATGACCTGGGACAGTCTCGAGGCCAGCAGCCAGCAACACTCTCGACCGAAGCGGCAGTGCCGACAGCGCCGACGTGGCCGTCAACACGCCAAAACACTCTTCCTGGCCGTGTCCAAGCCCCATGAAGAAGTGTTAGTGCACTACAGAGCATATCTATAGTCTTCAGCGCCCTGCTGGTATCGATATGTTGATCGTCGCTATGATCGCTCTCGGCCGTTGAACCACGTTGATCCAGCAGATCAACGTGGTTCCAAAAGATCCAAAGGTCGCGATCCGTGTCAAGCTTGACAAGCATCAGTCTCCGATAGATTCGCCTCGAGGACATCAAGGCCATGCGTCTTGCACCATTGCGATGGATGTCGGCGCTAGGGTTGCTGGTCTTCACGGCCGCGCTCCAGCAGATTGAGCCAGCTACGCTGACATTCAACAAACACTTGGCTGTGTCGCTCTCCAGCAACGGCACGTCCTTCGTCGCGTCGTCGGGGGAGCTGCCCAGCGACCTGCTCCTGCCGCAGTTCACCGATAAGAGAACCACCAAGAAGAAGGTCAGGAAGAGCGCCGGCAGCAGCGTGATGGTCGAGGAGGACATGATCATGTGCTCGCAAGACCCCGCAGCAGTCTATGACGGAGAAATCGACGTCCTCTTACTCTTCTCCAAGTGCCTCGAGAGCTCGACGCTAGCCACAGTCGAAACGTGGGCGCTAGACATGCAGAACATCGTGGAGGACACTGTCGGGCCGTACGACGGTGTGGCCCTGACGTTCAAGGCCACGATGGTGCCTGGAAGCTGCTCGAAGTCGGCGTATGGCGCTGCGGCCGAGGTGACGGGAGACGACTTGGACCGGGCCGCTGCATTCCCGGGCCTGGGCGACGTCTACCCCTCGAGTCGGTGACGAGTTCAACAGACGGCTTTAGTGCAGTCATCTCGTTCGCAACGGACGAAGCCTCATACAACGAGATCGTGTCGTTCGAGAACGTCAACCAGATCGCCAACGTGGTCAACTTTCAGCTGAGCGGCAGCAGCGAGAACTGCGAAGGCGGGTCCGAGAGCTGCATCGAGCTGAAAGAGGACGACGACCTCTTCATGTACAACCCGTTCACTGTCACCCAGTCGCTCAACTGTGCGGACCTCGAGAACGGCGTCCCGGTCACGCTCGTCGGCGACGATGGCACTCGCCAGTGCTTCTGTGGCTGCCCTGCTGGCTACGAAATGAAGACCAAGGGAGGTGATAAAGCGTGTGTGAAAGTCGGGAGTGCCTCGAGCTGTGTGTGGAGCAAGGTGAGCGGCTACAACCACCAGGTGAACACCAAGTCCAGCGTCTGCACTTTCGACCACGTCGTGGACAAGTGGGGGATCCCGCTACCCCTCCCGACCAGCGGGCACACCTCGAGTAAGTTGCTGCTGCTTGCGGATGCCTCTCTGGACCCACGCATCCGCGTGTCTGCGGTGAAGAAACAAGACCCAGAGTACTACGCGGGCTTCCTCATTCCTATCCTTGGCAGCGTTCAATCGTCTTGGCCGCTGAAGTACTCAGACGTGGTGGCAAAAACTCCGAGCGCAGCGAAGTTTGACCCGATGTATCCAAGTGGGGGCGATGTCCCCATACATGACGCAGCCAAGACTTGGAAAGACTACCAGTCCAACCGAGCTGAGGCCGTGAACAGTATCGTCTTCAAAGACTACGGCAAGTACCGACTGGAGATGGATGCCTACGACTACTACTCGAGCGCGTCATGCGCTGGGTGTGTCGCTATCCTGGATAACTATCGGCCTCGAGCTACCACGAAGTGTCCGGCTAGCTTCTGTGACACGGTGTCCGGGACCGCTGACTGTGGATGCACGGCCGAGCTGACGCTGGACAACATGGCCAAGGCAAACGGTCTGATCCAGCAGTACATCGACTTCGGAGAGCAAGCCGAGAACGACGGCTGCAGCGGAAACAACCGCTGCGACTTGCATCAGTTCACCAAGAAAAACTTCTTCGAATCCAAGTACAGTCGCTATTCGCACGACGAGAGTATCTCGTGCTTCGACCGGGACTTGGTGCTCGGAGACATCCTGTACCACGAGAAGATGGCCGTAAATCCGCTGAAAAAGAGTGACGGCACATGCCACGACGTGGTGAAGCCCGTGCCGGCGGGTCAGTGCACTCGCTGCTGTAAGATGTCGACTGCGCTGCGGGAGTTCTGGACGGACTATCGATGCGGATCTGACTATGATGCGCGGTATTGCGAGGGCGACAGCGATCAGATGTGCTCATTTGAGCAGTGCCTCGTGGTTAACGGCGACACGCTGGCAACAGTCACCGCTCAGATCAAACCCGCTATCGCTGACGAGTCCAAGAAAGTTTTGCAGCTGCTGCACGAGGAAGACTTCCAGACTGTGACCCAAGTGCATCGCGCACTCGAGTGTACGTCGTACTACGGCGACGACGGCCAATGCGTGTACATGGCGAAGCTCTCTGAGGTCATCGAGACGACGCAGACGTTGAACTTTGAGGGAGATCTCGACGTCAACAGCGTCGTCCACTGGCGCTTTAAAGTGAACGGCGACTCGGAGAAGTGGCAGCTGTGGAAGACTAGACGCCAAACAAGCGCCGAAACCGGGTGCCACTGGGCGACCTGCGAAGCTGTGTATGACAACGATGCGGTGCTGACGTTCTCCGACCCAGAGACCAAGATATCGATCGAGGCGTGGACGCAGTGTGGATTGGTGCGCAGCTTTTTCTTTTACGTGCATCTACACGTGAACAGCGCGGTGGATGTGTGCAAACACTTCGACGAGATGTGGTACCAGACGTCCGTCTCGAGGCTCCCCATCGCAGCACAAACGTGCGCGTACCCTGGCAGCGACTTCGCCGAGTTGACGTTTGATTTCCACCCAAACACCGGCCTTACATACTCGCGCACGCAGTTGCGGATGAAAGTGTCCGAGGTTGTTTGTACCGGAACGCTGGAGAACCGCACTCCTGTTGACATTCTCAAGGTGACGAGAGACTCGCCTGAGATCGTAACGCGCTTCGGCGTGGAGATGCTGCACGCCCCGAGTACCGAGGCGGTCACGAACTTCGGCGTGTCGTGCGACTTCACATATCTGGATTACTCGGGGGCTGCTCATACCAAGACGTGCGGTCGGTCGTTCTCCATCGCCGACTGCAAAGGCCCCCAGTTCGATTTCCCCAATGCAAAGTGCGAGTTTGACGCTTGCGCGAGCGATGAAAAGGCTGGCTTGTATGAGGCATGCGGCGGGAAGGTCATCAGAGGCACGGAGACCAGCACTTACGTGGACTCGGGCGAGAAGGAGTGCTGCCAAGGCTGCGAACATACAAAGGTTGTATGCACGGGGCTGATGGATGTACCCGAGACGGCTGCCGAGCTCATGCGCTGTGAACCTTCGAGTGTCGGTGGGACTGGGGCGTACGGTAGCTATTACTTCCCCGTCTCCTTACTCGCGGAGGTCACACATAACCACCCTATCGCTATGATGTTACTAAGCGGTGGCGTGATGGCTGTTGCAGTCACACTCGTAGCTGTTCGCCGCCGCCGAACTGCTATAAGTTCTGCGCAGTTTGACTCCGACGCGTACCTGCCTCTGCTGTCCTAGGGTACACCAAATTGAAGAAAGAGATCACTTGAGAGAATGGACAACGTTTGTCATGTAATGGATGGCCTCTATGTCGTGAATCACTACCGGCACTGCAGTACGATAAAGCTATCAAGCTCGGACTTGCGAGTTATTTGGAATACCCACTTCAAGCTCAGTTAAGGGCCGGGTAGATGTACTCGTCGTACACGGGTGCCCACTTGCAATACTTCTCATCGATGCACCAGCAGCTGTGAGTGACATTTGGAGCGACGTGCAGGAAGAGTCCGCCACGCTCGTCCATCGTGCGCAGTCCGAAGGTGTTCGCTTGGTACTCCAGCGTCTCGGTCATGTTGACATGGTCACATTCATGAAGCTCGTCTCGATCTCGTCGATTGTGGCCACCTCCGAGTAGCGACCGAAGATGCAGCTCTCCCACGGCATGATAGCGTCGTCAACCGGCGAGGCGAAGAAGTGCGCCTCCTCCAGCTTGAGGAAGTTGGCCCGACGGCGCTGCTGGTCACTGATGCACTGATCGTTGCCCGGAAGACACGGGTTCACGTTGTTGTACACCGGCAAGAACTTGTTGGTGGTGGACCAGCTGCCGAACTGTGGCCAGCGCTGGACGTTGAACTGCGCGAGCTCGTACTGCGTGCCCGGGTTTTCGATCGAGAAGAGGGTGAAGTCCTTCTGCATCTTGCCGTAGTAGCCTTCCGGCGCGTACGCGGAGTAGTTGAACACCCGCTCCGGTACGATACTAGTAAGAGAGGGTGCGCCCTTTTCAATGGCGATGCCGATGGCGTTGGGGCCGATGAACTGGCCGTTCTGGAGACCGGCCAGGCTGATGAAGCGCTTGGCCCTGTGGTCGTCCATTTCCTCGATCGTGGCCCGGGCGATAGCGCCACCGAGCGAGTAGCCGATGATGATGTAGCCGTCGTCGAAGGCCGAGTTGTTCGCCACAACCGCGCGCACAGCCTTCACGGCCGCTGGAACTTGCGTCAGGAGCGACTCGATGGAGCACTGACCGTCACAGAACGACAGCGCCACGTACTCGCGCCCTTCAGCGGTCAGATTCGCCTCAAAGTTGTGGCCGAACCCCCACGTCGTGAAGACACCGTGGAAAAAGATGACAGGAAGCTTGGACGATGGCTCGACAAGGCCAGCAGGGCCGCCGCACTCGACAGAAAGAAGCCCAGGAAGCGAGCCATGACGAAGAGAGACCAAGGACCTGGTGAAAATGACAGTGGACGATCCCAATTTCGGTAATGCACAACAGCCTGCGGGCAAGGCGACATAGCGATTCGTAGAAACGAGATCTGGTGGTCGTTTGTACCTGACGCGTAAGCATGGCTTTGCGTAAACCACTGTAGCAACCTCCCGAGTCGGTAGGGCCTGGCGTCTTGACGGATCTTTGTCAACTCTAGCAGGTAGAACCACTGACTTTAAGCGAGTGCCACATTCATTGCGCTCTTCGCTGGTGGCTAAGACGTGGGTGGCCCATGGTGACGAAAGAGCAGTGAGCTGCACTGAGGTTTTCAGCTCCTGCTATCGATCACTTCAACTTGCGCCTTTTCTATGGTCGACACACTTATACACCACATTTACACAAATCTGCGCCGATCGAGTCAATGGCAATGGCGGCAGCGGAAGCCGAGGCGGTCGAGGCCGCGGCTCCGGCGGGGCCACCGCGCACAGCTTCTTCTCCTTCTGACGCAGACGCTTCGGGCCATGTGCTGGCCACTGTGAGCGTCCCCACGGACGCGCCGGCCGACTCGGACGAGGAGGAGGTGACCACGGCCGAGTTCTCCGTGGACCTGGCGGACGGCCAGACGTGGGCCATCAACTTCTACGAGTGCGCGGCCGAGGGCGACCTCGAGTGCCTCGAAGAAATCCTGGACAGCGGCCGTGTGGGCGTTAACGACGTGGACGTGGACGGCTTCACGGCCCTCATGGTGGCCGCGGCCGAGGGCCATCGCGACGTGGTGCGCGCACTGCTTCGACGAGGCGCGGACGTGGGCGTCCGCACGCACGAGCTCCGGTCCACGGCCCTGCACTTCGCTGCAAAGGTAGAGCTGCATAAATGTTGTTCTAAATAGTATGGAAAATATATGCTCATATTTTATGATGCTTTTGTAGAATGGGGACGCGGAGATCGTGGCGGCGCTGTGTGAGTGCGACGCCGCCGTGGTTGACTGCTGGAACGTGAACGCGGACACGCCGCTGATCTGGGCGTGCATTGAAGGGCGGTCCGAGGCCGTGAGGGTGTTGCTGAGGCACGGCGCAGACGTCAACATGCTGAACCAGTACGGCGCGTCGACGCTGCTGTGTGCTGTGATGATCGGGGAGGACCCAGAACAAGACGCGGAGAGTGACAAACAGCGGGCCGAAATAGTGAGTATGCTGCTGGAGAAGAATGACGAGCTCGTGAACTTCCAGGACAGGGAGGGGAGCACGGCCATGCACCTGGCCGCGTCGTGCGGATACCTGGAGTGTGTCAAGACGCTGCTGAAGTTTGGGGCCGATATCACGTTGAGGAATGCGATCGGCCAGACGCCGCTGGAAGAAGCGCAAGACTCGGAACTACGTGAGAGCGGCCCGTGTGTGGAGCACCTTCGAGGCATCTGGAGGCAGCTTGAAGAGGAGGCAGCGGCCCGTATGATGGCCATGCTAGAGATGGAAGAGGAGGCGGACAAAAATGGTGTCAGCGCGACTGGTACAACCAATGCTACAAGTGGCAAGAAGAACAAGAAGAAAAACAAGAAGGCGAAACGGAAGGCAGCAGCGAAGCAGCAGCAGCAGCAACAACTGCAGCAGCAGGAGACGGAGCAGGATCAGGGCCCCGCAAGTGATGACAAACATGCTGAACCAGAGGCTGCTATCGAGGAACCTAGCAGCACCGAACCTCATCGTGACATTACAGCCGCAAAAAGTAGCGCTCCTGAATCGAAGACTGACGATGCAAGCGTGGCAAGCTCAGATGACGAAGACGACGCGTCGATGCGTGCTTCATGCGTGTCCATCGCCCACAGCGACGAAGAGGAAGCAGAGATAACTGAAGATCTAGACACCGAAGATGCTGACCAGGATGATGCCGTACCCTCGGCTGGTGCGTGGACGACAGTGGGCAAGAAGCATCGGGCTCCTGTTGCTGCAGTCCCCAGCAGCTCGCCCAAGGAAAGCAGCCCACCCAAGCAGGAAAAGGCCTCGCTACCGACACCTGCTCGACGAAAGTCGGCGGCTACTTCTCCCCGAAACCAGCCTCGCAAAATCCTAGGCGAAAATTCAACCAACGGCCAAGCAATGTTCGAGACCGAGCTCCGACCGGTGGACGGACGAACCAGACGCCAGCAACGTACGCTATATCTTCCACAGTCAAGGAAGTGCGTGCTGTTGCACACACATCCGCCAGGGCCCAGGAGGAGCGCTGGGAAAAGTCTAATGGCTTCATTCCCACTAGTCGTACTTCTCGCTCGCTTGCGTTGTCGTCGCTTCTGAACCCGAATGCGCTGGCGTTCCGATCGCTCGGACTGTCCACTGTGTCAACTCACGCGGCAAGTGTGTCGTCTTCGGCGACGTCGATCAATTCGAGCGGGCTCCCGTTTTCGTCTGCATCCCCATGGCGGCCGGGCTTTGGTTCTTCTACTACAATGGGTCCGTGCACCTCAGCTTCTTCGTCGGCTGGCCTACATTACTCTTCGGCTGGACGACTTACCTGGAAGCAGCAGCGTACCAGTGGAAACCACCAAGTGGCTCGCGAGGCTCGCGATCGATGGGTGAACAAACTGCGACTCAGCAACGAGAATGTGGCCGAGACGCTGGGGTATCTGGCCTGCGGTCTATGCGGTGAACTCGTGAACGATAACTTGCAGTGCAGTGGTGGTGCGTCCGGTAGCGCTGACGAGAACACCTCCTCGGCGTGTACACAACTGTACTGCGCGTCGTGCCTGCAGTCTTCGGCCTTCCGGACGGCTGATTCGACCATGTTTAAGTGCGTCAGGTGCCACGAAGTGATTGCGAAGAAGTCCATGAAGCGCAACAGTCTAGCACAAGCTCAAGCCGCTGCTCTGGGTCTCTCCATGTCGAGCTCAGCCGCAGGTGGAGCACAGGACGACTCGACTCGTTATTCCCTGGAGGATATGCAGTATGCTCTGGAAGCCTCGGAACCTCGGGCCACCGCTGTGGACCTGCGTGCATTTCACTTGGTTCCAGGAACGGACCTCAGCACGCTGAGCAACGGCCAGCTCGAAGCGCTGGAAAGCGCTCACCACCTTGCTCTCGCACAGATTGTGGAGCAGCGTCTTGCAAACGCGCGTGCGCTCGAGCGCCTTCAAATGGAGGAGTGGCTGAAGATGCAGCGAGACGTGCTGCAGTTCGCCCCGCGGTAATGGCATAACATAGAATAGATACTCTTTGCTTTGTATTTTATCTCTTTCCCCAAACAACAATCGATTCTACTACGTTGTATTGTAGTCTCTCAAGTAACAACACGCATGAGACCTCTTAGGCACGGCGTGCTGGCGGGTAATCGTCGTAGTACATGTCGTCACCATCGCCTGTGAGGTAGTCGTCCTCTTCATCTTCGCGACAGAGTTCCTGCAGCATGCGAAGCTGCCTCTCGGCTCGTTCACGCTGCATTGCGGCCGTCTTCTCGTGGACTTTATCTAACAGGTAACGGAAGGCTACCACGAACCAGTCGCGCTGCTGCTCGTTGACGGCCTCAATGTCCAGTGTACGTAACGCCGTCACGAGCGAGAAGCAGTGCGACGCCTTGGCCGACGACACCATCCCTGCTGCTCTCGCACTGGCAAACACCGGCGTGTGGTGGCCTTCTTGCACGGAAACGATCTCGTCAAGCTGCAGCGAATCTCCACTGCGGCCGAGCCACGACACCTCTCCGAAGCGGTCCACGAACACCCGAGTCTTGTGCGGCCGGCCTTTGCGGCCGTACTTCCACACGGGCAACGTCTCCATCCGCTTCATGATTGTCAGCTCCACTTGCTGTGCCACGCGTCGCTCGTGATCCCGCGCCAGGTCCACGAGAAACTCCAGGCTGCGCTGAAGCCACTCCCTCTCCTCGGCGCTCTTGGCCTTGAGATCCAGCGTCCGCGTATGCGTCACCACGGAGAGCGTGCAGCTCGCGTCGTCCAGCACCAGCGTGCCTTTGTGCAGCGCCCGGGCCAAGACACTCGTAGTAGGGCCGGACGTGACGCGTAGGATACTGGCCAGAGGGATGGCGTTCTTGGCCTTGACGCGCTTCTTGCCCATGGTCGTCGTAGCGGCCACGCCGTCCACCGCGATGTGCGTCGCATGGGCCAGGAGCTTGACGTCCACCGCAGCGTGTCGCCGTTCTCCACGCACAAGTTCGTGGCGTGCGGCTTGCCCTTGCGTCCGTACTTGACCACACTCGTGCCGGCCACGCACTGCAGCGCCACGCGATACTCCGTCATCTTGCGTTGCAGCGTCAGATCCGATATCTTTGCTGCTCCAGGCGCGCGTGGGCCGCGCCCTGCACGTGGGCGCAGATGGCCCACTTGACCGAGATGGCCGTGCGCAGCGAGACGCGCTTCTGCTTGCGCGCGTTGTGCACGATCTGGAGGAAGTAGGCGGCCCACTTGGTCGCGCGGATCTCGAACTCGAGCGACGCGATGAGGCCGCGCATGTACCTCTTGGAGGCCTTGGGGCTCACCACGTTGCAGGTGACGCGCACGTCGGCCGTCAGGTCTCTCGGGAAGCACGACAGGAACTCGTCCACGGAGCTCTCGCGCCACATCTCGCGGGGCTGGAAGCTGGACGGGGAGGACAAGGCGCTGGCCTCCTGGTAGGACGAATCCGACTCGGTGGACTCCGAGTCCAGCGACGACGACCGCCGTCGACGGGCCAGGTCGTCGTGATCTCTGCGGATGGCCAGGCCGATGAGGTTCTGCCTGCGCTCCCGTCGGAGCGAGGCCCCGGAGGATCTCGAGCTGGAGGCCGACGACGACTCGGACGACGACCTGGTTGAGTACTGCAGCGACGACGAGCGCGACGAGCGCTGCGGAAACACGCCGACGCACGAGGGCGGCGACCCAGAGCCCGATCCTGAGCCTGAAGCTGAAGTTGCTGAACTGGACGCGTCACGCGCGACTCGCCCGGCCAGCTGGACGTTGGCCCGACCCCGCGGGGACTGGCATCGTCTCACATTTGCATGCGGCGAGCTGGGCGCGTCGTCGCCGTCGTCGTTGTTGTTGTCCTCCGCGCCGCTGAAGCTGCGACTGCGGCTGCGGCTCCTGTGCTTGGGCCGCTTGTGCTTGGTCTTGATGCGGAGGTGGCGCCGCTTGTCCTGCTCGGGAACCTGCGGGTCCTGCTGCTTCCTGTGAGAGAAGAAGGCCAGCAGCCGAGACGCTGATGAGGAAGAGGAAGAAGACGACGAAGCGGCCGCCCCGGACTCGGCCGCCTTGGCCCGCCGGCTGAGGCCCATGAGAGCAGCTAGCTAGCTAGCTAGCTAGCGAATTACGATCACACTACAACGCGCGCGCGTGCCCGCTGGAGCGCAAATGGCAGAGTGAACTGGGCCTGAAGCCTTCCAGTCAGCGTGTACGTTTCAGTCGCTGGCCCTTCCATGGAGCCCCGTCAGCGTCAAGTTCAGGGAGAGCGAGGGAGGAAACGGTGGCACTCACTCGGTGCGTGTTCAGCGCCTTGCTCTGCGGGCTGGACTCTGCGGGTGCATATTCGACCAGCCGGCCAGCAAAATAGTTGAGGAGTGAGCTGGTGGCAGGATTCTCGTGACGGTGTGCGCTGGAGCTCCTCCGGCCACCTCAGGCGCCAGCGATAATAGACGAGGCCTCGGCGGACAGCTCCCCATCGGGCCAGAATGGGATCCGTTGCCGGGCTCGATCGAACATGGATCAAGGCCCGCTCGCAACCAGTCGCTCGCCATCGGCCACGTTAGTTAACGCGGACGAGCTGTCACCGAGCAGGCCGGTGCCGGCGACGGAAGAGCAAGTCTCGAAGGGGGCAGTTAAGTCCGTGGCCTGCAATGCAACCCTATGCGGCAGGATCACCACCGAGGTCACATGCGTTTTGGTGCCTCGGTGGTTCGTTACGAGGGCCGCCCTACAACTTGAGTTGAACGGCCAGATCCTGCGATGATGATGAAACGGCAAGGAGTTCCTGGCCGACTGCGGAAGGACCCAAAGTGCACCCCCATGCCTGACAGGGATCGATGGCGAACGCTCCTCGGGTCGGGGCGATCCTGGCAGCGAACGGCCAGAACCCCCAGGGCCGGTCGGCTGTCGGCGCCGAGTGGGCTCTCTTTTGGCTGTCGAGAGAGAACCGCGTCCGCCGAGCGTGCACTCGAGTCATCTCCCACGTCTACTTCGAGCGGTTCATCCTCGCGTGCATCGCACTCAACTCCATCGTGCTGGCGCTCGTGGACTTCTCGGTCGTAGACGACAAGCTCAATCCGGTGAGCCACGGCAAGAGGTTCGAGGACGGCCAGGTCGTGGACGCGTACTCCATGGCCAACTACACGGTGGAGATCGTCGAGCACATTCTCACGGCCATCTTCACGGCCGAGTGCATCCTCAAGGTCGTCGCGTTGGGCTTCACCGGCAAGGGGTCGTACTCGCGAGACCCCTGGAATATCATCGACTTCATCATGCTCTTCTCCAGGTAAAGTTACTCGTATTTCCATCTGGCTATGAGGATATTTACTTTTTATTTCTTCTAGCAGCTTTGTCGCTGAGATCCCGGATATGCCGAACATCTCGGAGCTGCGGACGGTTCGCGTCCTGCGTCCATTGCGCTCGTTGTCGGCGTTTCCAGGGATGACGCGCTTGGTGTCGGCCCTCCTCAACTCCCTCCCAGCTCTTCGCAGCGTGGTGGGTCTGCAGATCTTTGTCTTCGTCGTCTTCGGGATACTCGGAATTCAGCTATTCGGTGGGCGATTGGGTCGCGTGTGCCGGTTAACCGAGTTCCCCGTCAAACTCCCAGCTGACGACCCTCTCGCGTGGCCTGTACCGAATGACTACCTCGACCTGGTTCTCGCTAACCCGTCAGCCTTTCGATGTCTAGACGCACCGTTGCTGGACTACACCGACAGTACGCCCGGCTACAGCAAGGAGACGTCTCCATGGCGGATACCCCAAGACTGCTTCTGGCCCGTTCACTACTCGGATGGGTTACTATGCGCTGACATGTACCACACCGGGGGACACCACTGCCCTGCAGGATATACCTGTGGCTCCAACTACGACGCGTTCGGGAACCCTCGCTTCATCAATGACAAAGCAATGCAAGACGCGTTGCATACCGATAGATTGAACTGGGGGTACACTACCTACGACAACATTGGGCGAGCGTTGCTGACTATTTTCCAGTGCGTCACGGAGGAAGGCTGGACGTTGGTGATGTACATGACGATGGATGCGTCGCACCCGATCGTCGGCGCGTGCTTTGCCGTCTCTCTCATCATATTCGCGTCCTATTTTGTGATGAACTTGACTATCGCTGTGATCAGCGACGAGTTCAAAAGTGACAAGCCAGGAAGAAGGGCCTCTATGAGCAGGGTGAGCCTAACGTGGAGTACGAAGAGACTTATTGCCGATAGTGGAGCGCAGAACGAAGCAGGATCGCTGTTACACCGCATCGTGACGCACAAATATTTCTCCGAGTTTATCACGATCGTCATCTTTGCTAACACGGTGGTTCTGTCGCTCGATCACTACCCAATGTCCCATGCGATGGACACCAATCTCGAGCTGGCGCACTTTGTTTTTCTATGCATATTCGTGGTGGAGATGCTGCTGAAGCTCGGTGGACTTGGATTTCGGAAATATTTCCGCGACAAATTCAACGTTTTCGACGCCGTCATCGTACTGGCTGATCTGATTGAGGCTGCCATTGTACCGCCTTCGTTTCTGCGCTCTACCCACACCACTTCACAGACGGGATCAATCTCATTATTGAGAGCTTTCCGCCTCTTTCGAATCTTTGAACTTGCCCGGGACTGGAAATCGCTGCGGAATCTGCTCCAGATGATCGCCACAACTGTGGCCAGTATCGGGAACTTCGGGGTGCTGCTTTTTCTTTTCGTCTACATTTTTGCACTGATGGGGATGCAGGTACGGTCGTATGATATCTTTTCATTTAACTCTCACGTCCTTGACCGGTGCTTTGGCTTGTATGTGCTAAGTTTTTCGGCAACACCATGCGATTCGACAAGTCTGGATATCCGACTCCTCGAAATGTTGATGCGTTCTGGAACGGAACGGTAAGGTGATTGTTCAGTCCACTCATTTTAGCTTAGTGAGAACTTACATTAGTTACCGTTCGCTGTGCAGGTTCCTCGTAGCAACTTCGATACACTACCGTGGGCGATTGCGACGGTGTTTCAGATCATCACGGGGGATAGTTGGAGCACCGTCCTGTACGACACAATGCGAGGTAATGACATGGCGGCAAGTCTCTACTTCATCGTACTGGTAAGGACGGCTTCAAGCTCTAGTTTTCAGCCCTTCTCCCTCCTCATCAACGAGCATTGACTGACTGACCTAAAGCAGGTGATCCTGGGCGATTTCATCTTAATGAATCTGTTTCTAGCTCTGCTCTTAGACAACTTCGAGGCTGCAGCAGAAGGGGTCTTATCACACGAGGACCGCAAGAAAGCCAGCCCCTTGGCCAAAACGCATTCTATTCGAACTGTCAAAGTGTCCCCCGCATCAACCAAGAGACGGCCGTCCGGAACGCACGACATGTTGGCCCAGACTCTGAGGTCAAGCACTCGACGGCAGTCGAAGCTAGAGGTCAGAACACTATGCGATCTATCACCCGAGCAAGACTCCGTGGAGGTTACACCGACCCACGATGGGGATCGGAGCTCAAATCCTATCAGCGAGCCCAGCTACCGCCAATTGAAGAAGTTGGTGAGTGCACAACAGAACTCGTCGCATGGCCCAGAGATTGATCTCATCAAGCCCGCAGAGTTGCCCAAGCTGCATGAATTTTGCGGGAGATCGCTCTACCTCTTTGGACCGAAGAGTAAGATCCGCCGGTGGGCCGCTCAACTCTCGACCCGCCCGGCCTTTGACGCCGTCATGTTTGCCTTTATCGCTGCGTCCTCCATTGTCCTAGCGCTGGAGAACCCTCTGCACGACCCCGAATCATTGCTGGCCAGAGTGCTGCTGACGCTCGACAAGGTGTTCGCGGTGGTCTTCCTCTTCGAGATGGCCGTCAAGGTCGTGTCGCTGGGCTTGGTGCTGAACGAGGGCGCGTACTTGAGAAGTCCGTGGAATGTCATCGACGCGTTCGTGGCCATCTCGTCGACCGTGGCGCTCTTTGCTCGGGTGTCGACGACCAACGGCAGCATCAAGGCGCTGCTGTCGCTGAGAGACCTGCGCTCACTGCGGCCGCTGCGCATGATCAGCCGTCGGCCGGGTTTGAAGCTAGTCGTGAGCGCGCTGGTCGAGTCGATACCGGCGGTGCTGAACGTGGTCTTCCTGTCCATGATCCTGTTCCTGCTCTTCAGCATCGCCGCCGTCAACTTCCTCAAGGGCACGTTCCGCGCGTGCAGTGGGGACGTGTTCAACGCGCTGTCGGCCGAGCAGAAGGCGCTTCTGGTGTCGCCCGCACCTTGGAGCGCGCTGTCGGACGTCCAACGCAGCTGGTTCAGTAGCTCCGTGTGCGAAGGCTTCCCGACCGAAGAGCTGACGTCGCAGTACGTGTGCGAGTGCTGGGGCGCGACGTGGAAACCCACGCTGTCCAAGAACTTCGACAACGTGGGGTCGGCCATGCTGACGTTCTTCATCCTGTCGACGTCCGAGAACTGGTCCGAGATCATGAAGGCCGCGTGCGACGCCACGCGCCCCGGCATGCAGCCGATTGTCAACAATAACGAGCTGTGGATCGTCTTCTTCATCGTGTTCATGGTCGTGGGCAGCTTCTTCGTCATGAACGTCTTCGTGGGGGTCATCATCGACAACTTCAACACGATGAAGGCCAAGCTGGGCGGCGACTTCCTGCTCACGCCCGAGCAGAAGAAGTGGATGGAGGCGCAGAAGTCGGCCACACGCATCGGGCCGATCCGCATCCTCAAGCCGCCGCCGCAGCGCGTGCGCCGCCTGTGCTTCACGGTCGTGCGCACGCACTACTTCGAGGGGTTCATCATGAGCTGCATCCTGGTCAACACGCTGCTCATGGGGGCCCACCACTTCGGCGAGTCGACGCGGCAGCTGCGGGCCACGACCATCGTGAGCGACCTGAGCACGAGCGTGTTCGCGACCGAGGCGGCCATGAAGTTGCTGGCGTACGGGAGCGCGTACTTCGAGGACCGGTGGAACCAGTTCGACTTCGTCGTGGTGGTCGGGACGCTCGTGGGCACCGTCGTGCAGGCGTTCGCGTCGAGCTCCGTGTGGTCGCTCACGATGGTGGTGCGGCTCATCCGCGTGACGCGCATCTTCCGGCTGGTCGAGTCCTCGAGCAGCATCCGCGCGATCCTGTCGACGCTGTACATTTCGCTGCCGGGTCTCAGCAACATCACGTCCATTCTGTTCCTGATCCTGTTCGTGTATTCGACCATGGGCGTGCATCTGTTCGCCAAGGTGGCCATGACGAGCAACATCGACGCGCACGCCAACTTCCAGAGCTTCGGGCGGGGCTTCCTCTTCCTGCTGCGCGCCGCGACGGGCGAGTCGTGGGATCACTGCATGTACGACCTGGCGGCCAGTCGTCCGGGCTGCGTGAGCGACCCGCCGTACGACCCGCGCATGTGCGGCTTCAACGACACCGAGGGCTGCGTGCCGCTGAACGGGTGCGGGAACCCGGTGGCGTACATTTTCTTCTGCTCGTTCACGCTGATCGTGGCGTACGTGATGCTGAACCTGACGGTGGCGGTGGTGCTCGAGAGCTTCGCGACGTCGCAGGAAGAGGAGGAGGAGTCGATCCTCGTGCCGGAGCTGCTGGAGGGTTTCCAGTACAAGTGGGCGGCGCTGGACCCGACGGCCACGGGCTTCATCCGGGTGGACAAGATGCTACCGCTGGTGCACGCGGTCATGCCACCGCTGGGGTGGTTCGGTATTCCGATGACAATGCCCCATTTCTTCCGATACATGCGTACGCACTTCATGTGTTTAGGCTTCGAGTACGTTGGTATTCCGTACTGATGCTTGAGATTTGTTTGCTTTGGTGGTTCTAGGCGCACTGCAGCTGCCTCTGTATGAAGGAGAGGTGGTGCATTTCCGGGACGTGATGCTGGCCATGACGAGGGAAATGATGAACAAGGTGCGTGTCTTATGTCTGCTTTCTGAAGTACCAGCTTCTAATACGTGTTTCTTACTAGGAAGATGGGAGGACGTTCGCCTACAACCGCATGGATAGTTACGGTGATCTACATGCTGGTAAGTCCAAGTCGAGACGGTTTGCGCACGAGTATTTTGCTGCGCGGCGCATTCAACGCGGCGTGACGCAGTGGCTGCTGGCCAAGAGGCGTCTGGAAAAGGAGTACATGCTCGAGTACATTCGCAAGGTGAAGAGGCCCAACATCCGTCCAAAGAAACAGTGCGGGGCACGCGTCCACACCATCATGGAAGAGGCCCCACCTACGCTGTCAAAGTAGGCAGGCCCTTGCTGCCGCTAACGAGGAACTTCGAGTAGGTTGGCACTCGATGGCGAGGCAATAGCGAGTAGAGTACGCGAATGCACTCAATAATACTTACTCCCTGGTATATACAACTAACTTATCCTTCAACACGAACACGTTCATTATGGAACGAACTGTTCAACGTATTCAACTCGCTGCGGAGGTGAAGGAATTGCTTCAAAGGAGGCACTTGGGCCTTCTCTCACAGCAGCGAGCACCAGGTTCCCGCTGTGCTTCTTCTTCAGTTTTCTTGACCGCTTTGTGGACCTTTTCAGCTTTCGGGCCGACTCCTTCGTTTTTGGCTGTCGCTGCCTCGCCAGCCAGTTCGACACGCGACGCTGCAGGTAGATGGCGGCAAAGTACTCGTGGCCGTAGAACCCCGTGAATTTGCGACTTGATGCGCCCCCAACTCGTTTCTTGGCGACATCGCCACTAGGCTCTTCATCCAGAGTCCAGTTGTTTATCTTACAACAATTACAACAACAAATAATTAGCGACAATGACTAACACTGCAGATTCGCGATTGGGGTGAACGTACCACATTGATCATCTCTCTCGTCATCGCCAGTATCACGTCCCGGAAATGCACCACCTCTCCTTCATACAGAGGCAGCTGCAGTGCGCCTAGAACCACCAAAGCAAACAAATCCCAAGCATCAGTACGGAATACCAACGTACTCGAAGCCTAAACACATGAAGTGCGTACGCATGTATCGGAAGAAATGGGGCATTGTCATCGGAATACCGAACCACCCCAGCGGTGGCATGACCGCGTGCACCAGCGGTAGCATCTTGTCCACCCGGATGAAGCCCGTGGCCGTCGGGTCCAGCGCCGCCCACTTGTACTGGAAACCCTCCAGCAGCTCCGGCACGAGGATCGACTCCTCCTCCTCTTCCTGCGACGTCGCGAAGCTCTCGAGCACCACCGCCACCGTCAGGTTCAGCATCACGTATGCCACGATCAGCGTGAACGAGCAGAAGAAAATGTACGCCACCGGGTTCCCGCACCCGTTCAGCGGCACGCAGCCCTCGGTGTCGTTGAAGCCGCACATGCGCGGGTCGTACGGCGGGTCGCTCACGCAGCCCGGACTACTGGCCGCCAGGTCGTACATGCAGTGATCCCACGACTCGCCCGTCGCGGCGCGCAGCAGGAAGAGGAAGCCCCGCCCGAAGCTCTGGAAGTTGGCGTGCGCGTCGATGTTGCTCGTCATGGCCACCTTGGCGAACAGATGCACGCCCATGGTCGAATACACGAACAGGATCAGGAACAGAATGGACGTGATGTTGCTGAGACCCGGCAGCGAAATGTACAGCGTCGACAGGATCGCGCGGATGCTGCTCGAGGACTCGACCAGCCGGAAGATGCGCGCCACGCGGATGAGCCGCACCACCATCGCGAGCGACCACACGGAGCTCGACGCGAACGCCTGCACGACGGTGCCCACGAGCGTCCCGACCACCACGACGAAGTCGAACTGGTTCCACCGGTCCTCGAAGTACGCGCTCCCGTACGCCAGCAACTTCATGGCCGCCTCGACCGCGAACACGCTCGTGCTCAGGTCGCTCACGATGGTCGTGGCCCGCAGCTGCTGCGTCGACTCGCCAAAGTGGTGGGCCCCATGAGCAGCGTGTTGACCAGGATGCAGCTCATGATGAACCCCTCGAAGTAGTGCGTGCGCACGATCGTGAAGCACAGGCGGCGCACGCGCTGCGGCGGCGGCTTGAGGATGCGGATCGGCCCGATGCGTGTGGCCGACTTCTGCGCCTCCATCCACTTCTTCTGCTCGGGCGTGAGCAGGAAGTCGCCGCCCAGCTTGGCCTTCATCGTGTTGAAGTTGTCGATGATGACCCCCACGAAGACGTTCATGACGAAGAAGCTGCCCACGACCATGAACACGATGAAGAAGACAATCCACAGCTCGTTATTGTTGACAATCGGCTGCATGCCGGGGCGCGTGGCGTCGCACGCGGCCTTCATGATCTCGGACCAGTTCTCGGACGTCGACAGGATGAAGAACGTCAGCATGGCCGACCCCACGTTGTCGAAGTTCTTGGACAGCACGGGTTTCCACGTCGCGCCCCAGCACTCGCACACGTACTGCGACGTCGGCTCTTCGGTCGGGAAGCCTTCGCACACGGAGCCGCTGAACCAGCTGCGTTGGACGTCCGACAGCGCGCTCCAAGGTGCGGGCGACACCAGAAGCGCCTGCTGCTCGGCCGACAGCGCGTCAAAGACGTCCCCACTGCACGCGCGGAACGTGCCCTTGAGGAAGTTGACGGCGGCGATGCTAAAGAGCAGGAACAGGATCATGGACAGGAAGACCACGTTCAGCACCGCCGGTATCGACTCGACCAGCGCGCTCACGACCAGCTTCAGACCCGGCCGACGGCTGATCATGCGCAGCGGACGCAGCGAGCGCAGGTCTCTCAGCGACAGCAGCGCCTTGATGCTGCCGTTGGTCGTCGACACCCGAGCAAAGAGCGCCACGGTCGACGAGATGGCCACGAACGCGTCGATGACATTCCACGGACTTCTCAAGTACGCGCCCTCGTTCAGCACCAAGCCCAGCGACACGACCTTGACGGCCATCTCGAAGAGGAAGACCACCGCGAACACCTTGTCGAGCGTCAGCAGCACTCTGGCCAGCAATGATTCGGGGTCGTACAGAGGGTTCTCCAGCGCTAGGACAATGGAGGACGCAGCGATAAAGGCAAACATGACGGCGTCAAAGGCCGGGTGGGTCGAGAGTTGAGCGGCCCACCGGCGGATCTTGCTCTTCGGTCCGAAAAGGTAGAGCGACCTCCCTCGACGCGTTCTTTGTTTTGGTCTGGTAGTAAACCGTAGATTGTCGCTTTCTTGTTGCTTGGCACGAGATGAATCCCCTTCGGGTGGACTACTAGTAGTAGGACCCACTTTATCGTGCGAGTTGAGTGCGTCCAGGCTTCTAGAGGAGCCTAGTGCGTCTTCCGGTTGAAACAATTGCACGGCCGAGGCTCGGTTGGGTGAATGGCGCTGCAATTGCGCCTCCGACAGCTGACGTTGGGACGATATGGACGATAGATCGTCCCGCGAAGTGTTGAGTCGGTCGTCGCGCGGGGTTTGCCAATGAACATCCGAAGTTCCTGTTCGGGCCACAACCTTTCGACGGATTATTCGCTGCTTGTTTGCCTCGATCGGAGAGATCTTGGAGCGCTTGTTATTCTGCTGCAGCGGCTTCTTGTTGGCTCCTTCGGAGGCGCTGCTTTCACTTCTAGTCGCGAAGTTATCGAGCAGCAACGCTAAGAACAAGTTCATCAGGACAAAGTCGCCGAGAACGACCTGCTTTAGGTGCGTTAGCGAGCTGTTACCACATAACAGATCCATAGTTTCTTACCAATAGGATGAAGTACAGGGACGCAAACATGCCATTACCGCGTACGGCGTCGTACAGGATAGCGCTCCAGTTATCGCCCGTCACGACTTGAAACACCGTCGCGATCGACCATGGCAGCGTATCAAAATTGCTTCGAGGAACCTGCACGTGTGTTACAGACAATAAGTGTCTATCAGCATAGTTATCTCGTTTTCCTTCAAAGCGAATGCCCGCTTACCGTTCCGGTCCAAAAGTCGTTTATGTTCTGCGGCGTCGGGTACCCGTGCTCGTCAAATCGCATAGTGTTGGCAAAAAGCTTCAAACACCAAGTGTGAGCCCACCTAACCTTTCCCGTATAGCAAGAGTATACCAACGCACCTGCATCCCCATCAGCGCGAATATGTAGAGAAACAGGAAGAGGAGAACCCCAAAGTTCCCGATGCTCGCCACAGCCTTAGCGATCATCCTCAGCAGAACACGGAGGGACCTCCAGCGTCGCGCAAGCCGAAACACCCGGACAAGGCGGAACGCGCGCAGTAGCGAGATCGAACGAGCCCCCGACGCGTTCACGTCATGGTCAGACGCCGAGAACGACGGCTGCAGCGCTATGACCTCGATCACGTCCGACACGACGACTACGGCGTCGAAAACGTTAAATCGGTCGTAGAAGTACTGCCTCCAGCCGAGACCCGCAAGCTTCAAGAGCAGCTCCAACACGAACACGCATAGGAAGACAAAGTGCGTCAGCTCGAGATTGGTTTCCATCGATCGAGCCATCGGGTAGTGGTCCAGTGACAGCATCACCGTGTTAGCGAAGACAAACGCCATAGCGACGTCGGTAAAGTATCTGTGAGTCACGATACAATACAGAAACCGGGGAGGCTGGGCAGACGAGTTGGTGGCGATCAGTCGCGCGTGTGCTGTCCCCCACAGTGTCAAAGAGGACTTCCGTCTGACCGACCTCCTTCGTTCTGGCCTGTCGGCCTTGAATTCCTCGCTGATGACGGCGATCGTCAGGTTCATGACGAAATATGACGCGAAGATAATGAGCGCGATGGCGAAGCACGCGCCCAGCACCGGGTGCGACGCGTCCATCGTCATGTACATGATGAGCGTCCAGCCTTCCTCCGTCACGGACTGGAAGATGGTGAGCAGCGCGCGGCCGATGTGGTCGTAGGTGGTGAACCCCCAGTTGAGTTTGGCCGTGTGCAGGGCCTCCTGCATGGCCTTGCTGTGTCGGAAGCGGGGGTTCCCGAACGCGTCGTAGTTGGAGCCGCACGTGCTGCCGGTGCGGCATCGGTAGCCTCCGGGGTGGAATGGCTCCGCGCAGAGCTGTCGGACGCTGTAGTCGATGGGCCAGAAGCAGTCTTGCGGCGTTCTCCAGGGCGATGAGTCTTTGTCGTAGTCAAAGGTGGCGTCGGTGTAGTCGAGCAGCGGCGCGTCCAGACACCGGAAGGCAGACGCGTTCGCGATCACTCGCTCCAGGTACGCGTCCGAGACCGGCCACGCGTTGGCCGCAGTCGCTGGCATCCGCACTGGGAACTCGGTCAGGCGACACACGTGGCCCATGCGGCCGCCGAAGAGCTGGATGCCGAGGATGCCGAAGATGAGGAACGCGAACATCTGCAGCGCCACGACGCTCTGTAGCGCCGGGATGGCGTTGAGCAGCGCGGTGATGAGGCGCCGCATGCCCGGGAAGGCCGACAGGGACCGCAGCGGCCGCAGCACTCGGACCGCGCGGAACTCGGAGATGTTGGGCATGCCTGGAATCTCCGCGACAAAGCTGCTAATAGGGGGTCAGCCAGCACGTATATGAGGAGCAGACTTGGTACAACCAATCATGGGCATGCGTGCGCACCTTGCGAAGAGCATGAAGAAGTCGACGACATTCCACGAGTCCTTCCAGTACGAGCCCTTGCCCGTGACCCCGAGCGCGACGAGCTTCAGGACGCACTCGAGCGTGAAAATCCCCGTCAGCACGAACTCGAAGGTCTCCACGACGTGGTTGGCCATCGAGTACGCGTCGACGAGCGCACCGTTCTGGAACTTCTTGCCGTGACTCGTCGGGTTCAGACCTTCGTCGACGACGGAGAAGTCCACGATGGCTAATACGACGGAGTTGAGCACAATGCAGAATATAATAAAGCGGTCGAAATATCGATGCGAAACCACTCGGATGCACCATCGGCGGACCCAGTTTTCTCTCGTAAGAAACCAAATGAATGCATAGTCGGCGCCGGTAACCTGAGCAACAGTGTAGCAAAAGACATTCGTTGAGTGAAGGTAGTAGCCCGATACTTCTTTGCTTAATTCGCTGTCTACCTGAATCAAATCCTTCGTTTTATCGCTTTGGTCTGAAAAGCTCTGGCGCGGCTGCACTCTTGGCCCATCGGGCACTTCGGTTGAATCCGCATGTAGAGCGTTCATTGCTCTCACAGGTGTCGTCTGACATTCCCCACGCACTTCACAATGAGCCAATCGAGATTGCTGTAATCTTAGAGCTGCTTTTTATAGCCCTGGCAACCAGCTATGCGTGCTCCCCCCCCTGTGTCGCATTCTTATTGGCACTATTGGAACTCCACTGCGGGCACTAAGGGCTATTTATTGCCTGCCATACTGGTTGGTGACTACAGTAAAAACGCGAGTTCACAACACAAAACGAACACTGCAGTTCGGCATTTTCGTCAAAGGCGGCCTGGCCAGCGTAATCGCACCGACTAAACATTCAAAAGCGTCACTTTTGCCGACGCTATGAAAAACAACAGCGATGCGTGCTTCCCAGTTTAATTTTTACTTACTTAATTAATTACTTGCGTGTGCGTCGCGGGGGAAAAGAAAATATAGTAGAAATAGTAGTTCTAAATAATAGTACTATGACAATTATAATTCATTACTATACTATAATTTGGGCCTTAATAATAGTATTGTTATTTAATAGATATGTATATATATTTAACAATATTACTGGGATAGCAGTGGCCGATAGGCAGGCATCAACAAACTACAGTAATCTGCCCGAGTAAGGAACGCCTGATATATATTGAGATATAGGAGATATAGCGTACATAATCAATTGCTGATCGAGCATAGATCAGGCAATATAGCGGTGTACTGATATAGAGGAGGTAATGTGGGGAAACCACCGAAAACTAGGCTCCGCGAAGGCTGGGATAGGAGGTTTTTGATATAAACGCTTTCTATTACCATGGTTTTGTTTACGAACCACGGGCATCTCCTGCGCCTGCTTCGCAGCCGCAGCGTCTGCCCGGTAATTCACCTTACAACTGTAGATGTATGGCATGCCTTGGCGGTGCTTATACACAGTGATAAAACGAACCTTGCTCGAGATCTGTTTGCTGCTTGTAGAAAATGAAAATGTTTTGCTTTGTTTGCTTCTGCTCAATCATTCACTTTACATCACCCCAACTATTCGATAAATGTTACTGACGCATACCGGTTCAATCTGCCCAAGCATATAAACCTTTTGGAGGCCCAGTGCGGCACCGTGACCATACCGGTGTGATGGGTAACGTACCGGTTCAGGCTGCCCACGCATATAAGCCTTTTGGAGGGCACCGGAGTCGTATCGGTTTCATGGAGATGTACCAGTTAGATGTCAAGAGGTCATCTTTTGACTTGACGTACCACGGATATAATCCTATTTGGTCTGCGATAGCAGCACTAACGTTGCTTCCTATCCCAGTATAAGCGATTACTTCAAGAATAAAAAGATCTGTATTACTTTGTATCAGTACACTTGCCCATCCCTATGTCGTCGCATCGTTTCTTCATATATATAAGTTATTCGAGGATATTAACTGTATACCCGTTCCTTATTCAGGCAGAATTCTGTAGGATATTGTGCCTAATGCCCATTTGGACTTGAAATCGGTACTTTGAAAATCTTGAATTAGGCACCATACAAAGATCTATATATTAGTAAGCATATGATTTAGAGAATGCATTCTCCAAGTGGTTATCATCAGTGTTTGTGTTCCTGGCAAGGGATGTATTCACGGGACCGAGTGTGAATCGTTGTCACACCAGGACTCATTAAAGGTTAGTCCGGGCACTGCATCGATCAAGAATTTCGGTCTGTGTTGTGGTGATACCAGGGTCACCAAGCTATAGAGCTGATGTTATCCATAATACCTGAGAAATTGAATGATGCGCAACAGAGCGCAGATATAGTGTAGCTGCTCATTGCATGTTCTGTAGTATCCGCAAGCTGATGTAAGGTTACGAAGATTTGATAATAAATCGACTGCCAGGTTACATGTAGTTAGTTTTATTATTTACTTAACCCTTTTGCGATGGTTCTGTGTAAAACATGGCTAACTAGCATGTTTTACAAAATCGACCCAATCAGAGTTTAGAATGATAATTTTAGCCAGTAAGGGTCGGGGCGGTAACCGTACTAAAACATGGCTAAGTAGCATGTTTTATATTAGGTACGAATAAAATCCAGTCTTATGTCCGATTTTGGTTTGCGGGTCTCGGCGTAAAACCATGCATCTAGTCATGTTTTACGGTTTTGTATCGGGAGGCTTCCATACAAATTCCAAGTATAAAAATCATCGCAAAAGGGTTAATATGGTATATTGATCTGTTACGGTCGACCCAGCTCCATCTTATAAAGGTACGGCTGCCGCTGAGTGCGATGTCGTGTATGAGAGCTTCATTGGCGTGCCGAATGCACAGAGCAAAACGAGGTCGAGCTAGCACGAATTATACTGGCGCGAAGCTTGAAGGCGCAGTGGCGAAAGTAACGGGGAGGAGGGGTGGCGGCAGTTATTGTCGCGCGACGGATTGAGTGATTCTTGTAGCTCTAGCCCAGTCGCTACTGCGCTAGATAACATAAAAGCACCGAGAAATACATGTGCCAACGACATAACCATCAATGGACCACTATTTACTATAGTACGAGCCTGGAGCCATTCTCTTAAACAAGGATCTTTTGAAAGCTCCATTTAGGTACTTTGGAATGTTTATGCACCAAGTGCCTAGTTTGTTGATGCCTGCCGATAGGTCATGCTGCAGCTCAAATCGGGTTAATTCGAACCTCGGTAACTGAAGCCAGAGGGCCTCACAAATCACCGGGCATATGGGAGTGGAGCACTTTCTGATGGAACCACGCACTATTAATCAAGGCTGTTTGCACGAATCCTGGGATGTGGTACACTTACGTAAAAATAGGCGGTGAGCACTGTTATACTTAACCTATCACTAAAGCCGTGGATTACAGCACTACTGGAAATGAACTTTTCACTAATGCCATTTCATTAAGATTCTAATAATAAATAAGACAGGGCTGAACATCTCGACAACCACCGCTATTTTGCAACTGCCATGGCGAGGAGCACACTGGGCCGACGTGAGCGGCGCCCTTGGCTTGAGCTCTGGCGTACAGGGGTCGCCACCCCTTACGAAGAGTTTGAGGCGGGCTTACCAACATTTAGCTGAAAAAAAAAACGATCTAATGTGCTGTACAATGAACCATGTCGACCGTGAAGAAGACTCGCTGGCTGTAACGCGCCATGATATGCGGTGCCTGATGACTAAGTGCAAATCCAAGCGCTGTGAGATGTCCGGTGAAGCCTGTCCCTGTCGCTACAAGGTCCTTGAATGTCAGGGAATTCCGGAAGTCCAGGTTGTGAATTTCAAGATGTTATTTTCGCAAGGAGAGCATACCATGGCTGCCGACGCACCATCTGTCTCCGGTTAGCACCAAGCTTTCTACCGCTATGAAGGAGTATTTGAATGCTAAACTTGAGGAAAGTCCTTCTATGGTGGCTCAATTGGCATTTTTATTCCTGTCACGCGAGGTCCGTGAGCGGCGAATTGCAGGTTCAGCCCCAGATCTCGAGAAGGTGCAGAACTATGTGAAGTTGTGGCGTGCGAAAAACAAGCCGGGCAGCATGGCTCCCGTCATGGAGATTTGTATGCGCTCAATGTACGATCGGGAAGATTTAAGTTGAGACCCTCTGGCTTTGCTCGTGTTCTGTGATTCGAAAGATGAGGACGGTAGTAGGCTACCATTGTTGGGTACGGGATCGGTGGCGGATCCATTTCGCATTGGCTTAACAAGCCTACAGCTGATGGAGCGCTACATCGTCCTTCAAAACGATCCTGATCTCACTACTTTGGTTCATTTGGATAGTACACATGGTGTGGTGAAACAGAAGTATCCTGCTTTTGTTGTGGGTATCTCAGATTGTGCTGGTGGATTCCTACCCACCGTTTACTACTGCGCATCCCAGCGTAGAGGCGTCGACATCTCGTGGTGTCTAGCGTTTCTGAAGCGTGTGGTGTTAAGAGAATTTCAGGTCCGCTTCAAGCCTGACTTTGTCATGATGGACGCTGACAAAACCCAGTACAACGCGTGTGCTGCTGAGCTACCTGAAACCACAGTGCTTATGTGCTGGTTTCATGTCACTCAGAATGTGCACAAATATGCAGATGAGAATGGTTTGGATGGGGTATCTCGCCAGTTGATTTTTCGCAATCTTTATGATCTGCACTTTGCCCCGGATGAGGACAGCTACATGCAGAAACGGGCTTTTGTGATTGCGTCGTGGAATAGTGCAAGCCTTTTGTGCCCCCGATTCAAACGTGTCGCGAAGCACAGTATTAAGACTTGGTTTTTGGATCCTCGTTTTTCTAAGTGGCAGGCGTATCACACACCGACGGGGTACGCAGCTACGAACCACCCTCTCGAAACGTACCACTACACGTTAAAGCTGGTAAACGACAGTAAGCGCGCAACCCCAACAGAACTGGTGGGCCGGCTGGATTTGTCGCTCATTGCCTACGAGACTAGTATGGTGTCATTCAGTTCGGTTCCAAAAGTTTCGAACCGGTTGAAGGCGGCCTTCAATCAAGCTGAGAAAAAGAAAACAATGAGAGCAGGTCTTGTACACCGCGTACAAAACCATGATCTGGTTTTGGTGAGTGTTGCACCGGAGCTCGAGCAGAGAACGGCAGTTGAACCGGATGTCAGCGTTGTTGAGGATGCTGCTGGAGCCCTTCTATCGTATAAATCGGCAAACTACAACAGGATCATGTGGAAGGAGATGCCGCAAGGAGGCTCGGTGGTAGATGCTACGGCCCGAACTTGCATGTGCTTAGTGTGGAGGAAGGCGGGTATGTGCTTTCACGTTATCAAAGCCGCAAAGTTTGCCAATCTGCCTTGTCCTGGCATGCCGCGACCGGAACAGAGATTTGTCACACCCTACCAGTCGAGAGGGCGACCTCAATCGCCGAGCCGTGTACGCATGCATAGACCAGAGCCAGTGTCAGAGGAGGTGCCGGAGGGCGCAATTGTTCTCGGACCGGCAACCTTGGCAGAGTTCCGAGCTAACTCGGCAGGCGTTCCCGAAACAACTCCATTGGCATTTGCAGACCACGCACATAACTCTGCAATGCCCGTCATCACCTCGTGTGTGAATGCGGGTGTGCCCACTAGCGTACCAAGAGAGCGCGCATCCGAATCGAGAGATCCGACCGATCTTCATACGACGGGTCCTGCACGAGATCCCAGTCCAATGGGTGTGTTGCCTAGCGCGCTCAGCAATAGATCGGAACTACACGAAGCAAATGCGTCACTTCGACGGTCCGAGCGGCGCCGAGTGCCATCGCGGCGCGCCCGTGAGGCTTTTAGCGTCAACAAGCGCAGTCGACAGTAGGTGAAGTGACCGGCGCTGTTGAAGGTGGCAGTAAAGACAGGATTCATATGATTAGCATAAATCAGACCTATTACATAAACCAGATCAATACACAACCTTTTCAATAGATTCGCTCACTTTTAAAAGCGCGGTAGAGAGCGGGAGAAGGTCTCGATACGATGGAGACAGTGCATCGACGACGCCCACAGTGCGGTCCGTACTGCCACCGGCGGTGACATCCACCGAGCCATCGACAGCACTGCAACGTACACCTCTCAACAAGCTCACCGCGCCGTCCTCGCCGGACGACACAGCCACAGAGCCCGCCCTGCATCACGCCAGAACCGCCGGACACAGATACCACGCCACCGGCGATGTTTCCTGCAGAGCTGCCGCCCTCCAATCAAACGGCGCCTGCTACGGCACCAGTCGAAGTGTGGCGAAGTGGCTCCGCGAAATTTGCAGATCGCGGGGGTCCTCTTGCACACGGCGCCCGAACTGCCGACTAACGGAGGGGGTACTCCGATCTTCCGTGAAGGAAGTTAACTGCCGACTAACGGAGGGGGTACTCCGATCTTCCGTGAAGTTGCTGATCCTCACCTTGTGTACCCGTCGGTGGGCTGGATCGCTCTTCGGATGATCTCGGAAGACGCGCTTGGGGTCGAGTCTTGGACTGTCTGGCAGACAGCGGGAACTTGTGGCAGCAGCGCGGATATGCTTCACGCTGCGCCGGAGTAGTTGTGGCGGTTACGATCTGGGTTCTGTCTAGATCGTCACGAGCCGGCCAGGTGTGATCTTGGCCTGGGGTTGCCTTGTGGTCGGTGTATGACCTTCCTTTGCCTTTCCTTGCTTGCCGCTTCCTCTAGCGGTGGGTCGAAGTGAGGGTTGGCGGACGCTGGGCCAAGCTATCCTGGCGTCCGGGGTTCCTTGATCTTGGGGCGTACGTCGACTCGCGTAGCGTCGGGTGGGCCAAAGTATATCCCGTACCCGGTAGTGCGAAGGCGAAGACCACTTGATCAGTAGAAGGTGAATTCAACTCTATTCAGTATTAGCTTTGCCTAAGTCCTTGTCCTATCTTCCTTTGCTCTCCTATGGTCCTGACGCGTGCACTCTGGCTCCCTCGGCTTCATTGGTGGCGCCACCGACTCTCTGTAGGATGTTGACGCAATCCGGGTACCAGATCATCACTCTATACCCGAGATCGACGTCATCCCTCCCTAAGCTGATGTCGCTTGAGCCCGATCATCTTCTGCGGGGTCACTCTTCCTGGAGCTCGATGTCACTGTTGCGGGAGATCACATTTACCTCGATTGAAGACTTCCGACTTCCGGAAACTTCCTTCTCGCTCCACCACAATCGTCCCCTGCACGAGCGGAGGTCGCACAACGGCATCCACTCGCTGCACCCGTCGTCAATCTCCACTCCGTCTCCCTGTGCTGCGCTCACGATCGCGCTCCATGTCTTCAGCCCCTGATGGGCTGGCTTCGGGCGAACGTTCCCCGGATCAAGCTTCGTCAGCGCCTCGTGGTCCGGCGCATTCCACGCCGCCTTCTCCGTCTTCGCCTCAAGCAGCGCCGCGCTCCCCGTCGCGGCTTCCACCTGCTGGCGTAGGCGCTACTCCTTCCAGATCGCCGTCACCAAGATCTCCAAGCACTGGCTCATCGGCGGCAGGGCCTTCGGTGACTGGTTTGGCACTACTTGCCGCAGTCGCTGGCCCCGGCGTGGGCGTCGGAAATCCGGAAGATCGTCCGCAGCCTTGCCGGACATGTGCTCAGATTGCCACTGCCCCAACCGTCCGCTTAGATCGGCCTCGCCTCGACCGGACGTTGATCCACAACTCGCTCCAATCGATCCAAGCCTCGCTCCGTCAGGTAGAGGGGCGCTCGCGCATGGCGACGCTGATATCCAGTTGGAGGCTGAGCCCACGGAGCTCCAACGTGCGCATGTCGCCGCGCTTCGTCACTCGAGCGAACTCCACCGCCAGATCGACTCCTCTACTTCTGCTGTCCAATCCCTCGCTCACCGCTGCCAGGAACGCCAAGATCAGTTGCTTCACGAACTTCAGTTGTCGAACTCACTGTTGGTATCGCGCAATCTGGACGTAGAGGCCTTGGAGGAGAGAGTGGAGGCGGCTGCCAGGACCCAGGAGGAAATGGATCGATTGCGGGTGACTTCTGACACCACTGTCCGGCAGCTCCGCGACCGAGTGGCTTCCTTAGAGGCCCAGATCGCTGCCGTGACCAACCATCCCGATATCGGTCCCGTACCACCCCAGCATTAGCGCGGCGGCTCCAGACCCAAGATCAGGAGTTGCTGCGGCTTCGTCGCGCCCATCAGGCTACGCAACAGCGCTGCGACGGTCTAGAGGGATCTGAAGGTGCCCTGGAAGAGGCGGTCGGCCAACTACGTGGGCAGATCGACTCCCAAAATCGCCGGATTTCTCGACTTCGTGAAGAGCGGGACAGCCTCCAAGGCAGTCTCCGCGAAGCGCAACGCCAGCTTACCCGCGTCGAGGAGATGCGTCAGATGGAGACCGAGCGCCATCTCAAGAGGAGGACCGAGCTCCACAACTTGCGCAAGTTCCTCCGGCATTGTTGTCTTGTTCGCTTTGACGTCACTTGCTGACCGACCGTTGATCTTGTTTGTCTGCACGCTTGTAGAGGCTCACGTCGACTCCATGCGATCTAACACTGCTCATTTAGAGCAACGGCTCACGCAATGGATCGACACTAGCCACGTCGCGGGCCGGCTGCTTGTTGACGCCCATCGCGAGCTGGAAAGGCTTCATCAGCGCAGGATGCGGTTTCAGCGAGCTATCAGTCTCTCCATAACAGCTACACGGAGGCATACACGAGATACTCTTCCGTGGCGGCGGCCATGGGGCAAGACGTGGGACTCCCAGCGCCATCTTCTTTCACCGTGCCTGTGTCCAGCCCTCCAGCTGCCTCCGGTGAAGCACGCGCTATGCCTCCAGCCACCAGTGAATCTCCGGTTTCGGGGCGAGCGCGCAAGACCTCAAGATCCTCGTCTGCTCCTCGTCGGGGTGCACCGTCCCGTTCGCGATCTCCGCCTCGCAAGCGTTTAGCCTCTTCCAGATCGTCCCGCCACACTGACACGGCCGCTGACGCCGATACGGCGGCGGACGCCTCCGAGGTCGAGATCCGTGATGCGGCACCCGAACACCAAGATGCCTCTCCCCGGCAACTCCCATTGTCACCGGAGGTCGGCGCGGCCCAGGACGACATGGACGCTGACGCCGAGGGGTTCAAAGAGGAGTCACGAGCCGCCCTTTCACGTTCACGCTCCGAGCACCGGTGATCTTCTACGACTGCGACTGGATCGTCGAGTCGGCCTATCGATCTGAGCTCAGCTGGAGCGGGAGACTCACCGGGCGGCTCTTCGGACGAGTCTAGTGACCGAGAAGGCGCGACAAGTGATCCTCCTCCCAGGATGCATCCGAGGCTCCGCGAGATGCCGACGATGGGTCAGAGGGCGACCGTGAGAGTGGGGATGGCCGTGAGGGAGATCGTGAAGCAATTACCCAAGATCAAGGTCCTGATCAAGACAGCACTCAGAACCCAGACGCGGAGCGCGAAGACGAGATCGAAGACGCCGAGCGGGCAATTGCCGAAGTGGACGACGCGACCCTCAGGCCGACGACGGTGCCACGCACGCAGTGGATCCCACCTTCGCCCCTTTCGTCAGTCCGAGGTGCTCCCGTGGGACTGTGAGACCGTGAGCCACCTACGAGTGGCGGAGATCGACGTCCGCGTACTGGGCAAGCTGCTGGTTAACGTGTCCGAATGGCTATTTCCAGAGATTGACCCTGAATCACATCGGCATCCCAGTACGTATGAACATCTCATCACCGGTGCTGCCGTCGATGCGTTGCTGCGTGCCGATCCACCACCTTGGTCGGTCATGGATACAGATGAGTCGCCGCTGACGTTCATGTCCCATCAGCTGCCAGCGGGGTTCGTCGATGCGTATCTCGATCTCGAGCAGCGGCATTTCCTCGCGTTCTGGGAGTCGACCCACTTCTTTCCGATCTCCGACGCGGTGATGCTAGCGGATCCTCGACTCGCGGCGTATCATGAGGAGCGTCGTCAGCGGCGGAGCCGTGCTGGGGTGGCGTGGCGGAGGTTCTTGCGCAAGCACCTGATTCCAGCGCTGCGCCTTCGTAGGTGCGATCTCGACATCCTGTTGGACCCGTTCTTCTTGCACTTCCCTAAGCCACGCGATCTGAAGGAGTGGTTTCCACGAGTGGATAACGACACGCAAACATTGGCTGACGCACTCGAGATCGTCGACCGCGAAGAGCCGTGGCGTACTCAGTTCCGCCAGCAACCGAGTGCTCATCCCGCCATGCAGATCGCTCGCCTCCCAGATAAGTTCCTCGTTGCCCAGTAGGTATGTGGCGCCGTCCCTTCATTTTACGTAACTCAATCGAACTTGCGATCTTCATCTCCCGTCTTCTGTTTGTCTTCTGCATTTAATTTTCTCCACACCGATCTCTCGTCAGGGCCTGCACACTCCATACTTGACATCCTCTTTTCCACCTTCTGGTGCGTGATCTCTTCATCGCAGACCACGCAGTCAGTCCAGACACAGAGTGCCTCAATGCTGACTGATCCATACAAACTCATACACCTCCATTCCTCCTGACTTGCTACCTCCCCGCAAGCCCTTCGTCTCGTTGCCTCGTGCGTCGACCAACTCGGCGCACGATCTCGCCGCACTACTGCTCTTCGTGCGACTGCATGACTTCGAAGCGATTTCGATGCACTCGCTCGCGCAAGTAGTCATGCAACAGCGCTCTACAGTTCAGGTCAGCCTCGTCGACCCACGATGGCTCGTCATATCCTTTCCAGTAAACCAAGAACTCTCGTAGCACCCGTCCATACCGAGTACGCCGTCCAGATCGCATATCGGCAATACGCTCCACTTCATACTCGTCGTCGTCGAGATTTGCTTCCCAACTATCTTCGGGTAGCAGCGCCTCATCAAAATCGAAGCGATCTTGGTCCTGAGTCGCGAGGGTGAGGCTCGGCCGGTCTGGGAAGACGCGCACAGGCTTCAGCTTAGAGATGTGCACCACAGGGAACAGTCGATATTCGGTTCCGGCGATCTCGAGACGCACGGCGTAAGTGTCGATGACTTCAGCCACCCGGAATGGGCCATGCCACATGTGCGCAAGTTTGCGCGCATAGCCCTCCTTCACCCGGTCGAGATACAGCCACACCTGCATTCCCACCTCGATCTCGTGTGGACGCACAGTTTCGTTGTGTTGGTCAGCTCGATTCCGAATGGCCTCTCATTGACTTGCTGCCGGGCCTGCTGATACTGCTTCTGGACATGGTAACGCCATCTGTGAGGCTGTTGATCTCGCCGGCGCGTTGATCCAAGCGGCACCATCGCTTCCAACGTAGAACGAGGGTCCCAGCCGTGGACCAAATAGAAAGGTGTATCTCCACGAATCCGATCTTGGGCCGTATTGAGCGCAAATGTGAGGCGTTCCGCATACTCGTCCCAGTCTCGCTGGTCGACGTCTTCGACGTACATCTTCAGGGCGCGAGTGAGCGTCTGCACCATCCTCTCGGCGGTGCCATTCGCCTGAGGCCGGTACGCCATAGTTGCCCTTTGCCTCTGACCGATAATCTTGTTGAACGATCTGAAGAAGTCCGACATGAATCCCGGTTCGCGGTCGTGTCTTATCGCCTCGCTGGCGCCAAATCTACGGAACACGCACTCCTCGTAGTTTTCAGCGATCGTTTGAGCTGTCCGCGACGAACTGGCCTTCGCAATCACAAACCCAGTGAAAAGATCGATCCAGATCAATAGTTCTGTGTTCCCCTTGTACGATTTGGGTAGTGATGGGATATGGTCCATGGCAATGATCTGGAACGGGTAGGTGGCTTGGAGGTTACCAGGCGACTCTCCTTGTGCAGTCGGCCTTCCTTTACCCGTCTCACAGTCCACGCACTGACCCACATAGCGTTGCACACTCTGGTAGAGTCCTCTCCAGTGGAAATGTGCACGGATCCTCTGATAGGTTCTCCCGATGCCCTGGTGGCCACCTTCCAGACTCGAGTGGTAATGGTGCAGGAAGTCCTGTTGCAGGGTCTCCGGGATCACCAACCGCATCACGAGGTAACGATCCTCATTCGAACGCTTCGACGGTGGACAATAGAACAGCAGACTTGCCTCGTCGATCTCGTAATCTTCTGTGAGTTTAGCACACATCTTTGCTTCTGCGGAGGTCAGGTCCTGCACGTCCCCAAGTAGATACTTCTTGAGATCGACAATCCACTTCTCTTCATTCTGCGCATGGCAGATGCGCTCCATTCGCAGTCGCTGCACAATCGATTCCTGCAACACTTTTGGGGCTGTCCTCCGTCTGGATCTCGTAACTGCCGCGATCTTGACCACAGTCGCATCGGGTCGCGGGACAAACAATTCGTCTAGTCGATTCAGCGTCCCCAAGTCCTCGCGCTCTTCGTCCGAGGTGACCACCGTTTCACCTTCTCGCTGGAGGGTGGCACTTGCCAGTCGATCTGCACTCTGATTCCAATCCCGCTTCATGTGGAGGAACTCGTGGTTGGGCCACGATCGCAACTGCTCCATAGCCTTCTGGCGCAGCAACAGCAAACTCGGAGCCTTGCACTCGATCTCGCCGCGCATCTGTCTAATGACCAGGTTGGAGTCTCCGCAGATGATCAGGCGGCGCCCCCTGTCCTGGGTGGCCAGGAGATCGAAACAAAGCAACAAACCGTGATACTCCGCCTCGTTCACCGTAAGATCAATCTGGTACTCCGAAGCGGCCGAGATCACTCTCCATTCCGGCAACCCCCACACAATCGCGCTGTATGCACCCCCACTTCGTTTCACACGAGCGGATCCGTCGAAGCTAACCACCAGCAGCTTTTCATCAGCCTCTACCGTGGGTGGCGGCATCGTGATCGTTTGTCGCGGCTGCTTCCTGGGGGAGATCGACGTCAAGATGGCGTCGACCTCCTCGCGTGGCGTTATGCTTGCGGCTAGCACACCCAAGATCTCGTCTTCTCCCTTTGTGCACTTCACAATCTCTAGTGTCCATGACGACAGTAGCGCTGCCCAGCGTCCGAGGCGTCCTTGCAGGCCGGATGAGTGCACCAGCCACGCCAACGTCGAGTATCTGGTCAGGACCTTGATCGATCTTGTGACCAGTTGCGTGTAGCAGACATCCAGCATTCTGAGCAACGCCAACACCTCCTTATCCACCATTCCGTAGTTGATCTCGTTCGGCTTGAGCGTCCGGCTAGTGAAGGCGACTGGCTTGTACACCCCCTCGTGCTCCTGCATCAATGCCGCAGAGATCGCCCACTTGCTGGCGTACACTATGACCACCGGTTCCCGATCTGGGTCGAAGTGCTGCAGGATCGGCGCCTTCACGATCTTGTCCTTCAACACCGTAAATGCCGTGATGGCTCGGCCCCACTTGTCACTGTCAGTTTGGTGCTTATCATCTTCGACACCATCTGCGCTGGCCTCGATCTTGGTTTTCCTGGCGATTTCGTAGAAGTCGGCCTCGCGGAGTTCGTACAGCACTGAAGCGTAAATCGCGAAATCCTCGATGAACCTACTGTAGTAGTTGAGGCTGCCTAAGAACGACTGCATCGATCTCAGGGTGGTCGGGAACGGCAGGTTGGCCAAAGCCGATAAATCCTTCGGGTGAGCCTCCAAGCCTTCCGCCGACACTCGATGTCCCAAGTAGTCGACCTTCTTCAACCCCCAGAAGCTCTTGGCCACGCTGATCGACAAGTTCCATTCCTCGCAGACATCTAGCAGCTTCTCCACTTTCTCGCACAGTGTATCCCACGAACCAGCCGTAACCAAGATATCATCGATATAAGATCGGCGACCAAGATCTGTTCATCGTTCGGTTCTCCATCCTTGAACAAGTCGAGCTGGCCCTGTCGATTTTGGTTGTCCGTGATCTTGAGGAAACCGTAGAGTGCATTGTCGATCAACCGCTGATAGATCTGCGGTGCGTTCTTCAGTCCAAATGGCATTCGATTCCACTCATACAGTCCCCAGGGAGTGATGAACGCGGAGATCGCACGAGCTCGATCTGTCATCGTCACCACCCAGAAACCGCTGGCCATGTCTAGCGAGCACCTTGTCGAGGTCCTCGAGGAGATCGTTGATCAGCGGCATCGGGTATACCATCAAGCGCGTCAGACTGTTGACCAGACGGTAGTCAATACAGAGTCTGATGTCAACTCCGTTCTTCTTGACAATCACCACGATTGGTGACGCCCAAGGGGATGTCGAGATCTTGATCATCTTGGCCGACAGGAGTCCCTTGATTAGCTGCTCCAGCTTCTCGCGGAACTGCGGCGCCACCTTACGGCACCGTTGAGCAACTGGTTTCGCATTTCCGACGTCAATGTCACAGATCGCACCTTTTGCGGCCGGTGGTAAGGCGTTGCCCTTTCCCATCGGCGTGTTTTCGTCAGGATTTCCAACTTGGATGTCGGTGATCGCGACTTCCTCAGTCGTGGTGAACTCCGGGAGCACCGCCATTTGACCTTCGATGTCTTCCGCGTAAAGATCACCACCTTCCGTCATGCACACTTCAGGATCTTCCGATTCGACTGGTCTTGGGCGCGCATCAACTTCAAAATCACTCGTGGGCGTGGGTTTACGCGCCGTTCCGACGTCACAGGAAGTCGCTGGATTTTCGTCCGTTACGACCCGTCGATCTTGATTAGACGCCTGATTTGCGCATGTCGCACCACCGTAATCCTGATGAGACGCCTGATTTGTGTCTGTCGCAACCACTCGATTTTGATTAGACGTCCCCTGTCGCACCAACGGGACGTGTTCATCCGAACATTCCGTGTCGCAGACCGGGTATTCAGCGTCGTAATCACCCGATGGCCTGTCCGCCCCCTGCGACATGGCGAAATCATGGCGCGTTTCTTCCGCGCCGTTTTCGTCGATGTTCTTCGGTTCGTCGTCGCTGCTGGGCATCGCTTGAGACACGATGTGGTCGTCGTGCGACCCTTCCGGGTTGGCATCGTCGGGGTTCTTGGGCGACTCCCATTCGACACGTACTGTTGTCACCTCCGGCCGCGCCGCCGGGCGGGCCACGATCGCGGTCGGCGTTGTGTACTGCGGCCGATCCACAGCAGGCCCTTGCACGTCGGTGGGCCCAGGCACGTCCTTGATAGCGTCGGTGGTTGCTTGGTACGCCAAGTTCTGCCACTCGGTATACCGGCGCGATCCGACGGAGACATACCCAGGTAAGCGCGGCACTCGATCTCCGGACAACCACATCGCGAGTCGCGTACCTTGATGCAACACTAACTTGCGATCGCTCACATTCGTCAGTTGCAGGTAGCAGGCCTTGCCTGGACCACCAGTCACGGTAGGCACCCATCGGTCGCCGCGCGTAACCCAGAGTTTCTGATGCTCCGTTGATCTCACACGCAGCTTCACTTCGGTTGATCCGGCCACATCGATCTCGCGATAGTCGGTCAAGTTCACTTGTTCGACCTTGTCACCGTAGAGCGGACGCCTTCCAGCAAGCTGAATTCGCACCTCGTCCGGCAGGCAGATAGTTCCGTCGGCTAGATCGAGGCGGATTCCGGCCGGCACCATGAAGTCCATGCCGAGGATCAAGTCTTGGCCACCGGTCGGCGGTCCCACCCAGACATCGAAGAAATACACCAGCGATCCAGCGAGTGTGATTTTGAGCCGTGCACGTCCTTCCGCCAAGTATGGAGATTTTCCAACACCTTCACACTCCAATGTCTGACTTTCATCAATGTAGCACCCCACCTTACGAGCAAAGGCGGTGTCTAGAATAGACACTTCGGCACCACTGTCAAACAACAGAGTGGCTTTTTCGTTGTTGATCTTGCCCACAGCTTTCGCTTGCTTGAACTTCTTGTCGGGTACATGGTATTTCCAATAACCACGCGATTCTCCCAACGTGACGTCCAAAGCCATCTTCACACTCGATCTTGAGTATTCATCAACTTGGTGAAGACTTGATACGGTGGCCGTAGGTTTCTTTCGAAGATCACATGTATTGTCGATGAGTTTGCTTACAGTCGACTGCGACTGCTTCTCGACATACGCAAAGATGCAGAACTGAGAACGCTCGTCTCGTACCGGATTCCAACCCGGCGAGCGTCCTAGTTTAACATCTTCTCCGCGGACTCGGGCAACATGCCTCCGTGCTTGGTGGGATTGTACCACTGGCGGATCAAGTTGTAAAATTCCTCCATCGGGCAGCTTCCTTCGTCATGGATCTCTCCGCAGGCTTTGCAGACGAAAAGGCAGCGGTCTGACGGATGACCACGCTTGCCACACTTCTCGCACGTCAGTCGTTTCCAGCATCCCAGATCGCCATGCTTGGTAGATCCACAATGACTGCACCGCTGAAAGGGCGCCCCCATGTCTTTCGGTTTCGAGTAGTGTCCCGATCGACGATCTTGACGACTCCGCTCTTGATCCGGCGGACGCCGGTCTTGGTCGGAGGGGTGAGCGAAGGCGAAGACCACTTGATCAGTAGAAGGTGAATTCAACTCTATTCAGTATTAGCTTTGCCTAAGTCCTTGTCCTATCTTCCTTTGCTCTCCTATGGTCCTGACGCGTGCTCTCTGGCTCCCTCGGCTTCATTGGTGGCGCCACCGACTCTCTGTAGGATGTTGACGCAATCCGGGTACCAGATCATCACTCTATACCCGAGATCGACGTCATCCCTCCCTAAGCTGATGTCGCTTGAGCCCGATCATCTTCTGCGGGGTCACTCTTCCTGGAGCTCGATGTCACTGTTGCGGGAGATCACATTCACCTCGATTGAAGACTTCCGACTTCCGGAAACTTCCTTCTCGCTCCACCACAGAAGCCGATGTCGACAGCGACGAACCGCCTGTCAACACGACGCGGCCTGCAGCGGACACAGCGCTCGAGCCGCTGTCCACGCAAATCCAGCCGCGGACGGACCCACCGACAACCAGATGATGCCAGCCGAAGCAGCGCTGCCAGATTCAGACGCAGAGTCCGACGAAATCCATACACCGGCCGACGCCCGACGCACTTGCCAGACGCACGTCGCCGCGGCTGCTCGGGCCTTCTTCGCTGCGCAACGCCAGCGACGCGCCGTTGCCGGACGTGCTTGCGCCGCCAGACACCGTTACGTCACCGCCCGTCGCGCCAGCACCACCGGCCAAAGGCAACGATCCACCCACGTCGACCGAGCTGTGACCGCCCGACACGCGCACCGACCCGCTAGTACCTGCCGCCTCGCCGCTAGATATGTGATAAGGCCCAGTGGATTTCTCCACCGAACCCAATGACCAGCTGACCCGTATCAATCAACGAAGCTGACCCGTATCAATCAACGAAGCTGACCCGTATCAATCAAGCGGACTTCAAGTACGTCATGGCTGAGATGGATCCAGACCGCCAACTGTTGGTCACGAGACGTGCGACGAAGGTGACGGAACCCGAGGACTGGGCGAAGCTTCGCTCAGACCCCGGCCCTGAGAGATGCCTGTCTGGGACCCGAGATGTCTGGCATTAGACATCCCAAGCCCGAGCTGAGTCTGGAAAGCTGAGAGAAGTTGCGCGAAGTCCGAACTGAGCCTCAAGTGTGATGACCCGAGTCCCGCTCAAGCCAAGAGCTGAGCGGATTATGGTGGAGTTGGAGTCTGACGTTTCCTGTGGTTATGGCGCTGAGTGCCCAAGGTGTCGAGCCGAGTCGTGTTGCAGGTGTCTGAGCGAGACCGTGCTGAGGGCGACCCAAGTGTCGTCATGCTCATGGAGTCTCCGCCCAAGATGTCGAGCTGAGCGGAGTGACATGGAGTCCGAGCTCAGCCTTGGATATGACGTCGAGAAGCATTGCCTGAGCTGAGAAGCCGAGCAGAGTGCCATGGACCTGAGCGGAGCGGCATGGACTTGAGCGGAGTTGTCGAAGGCCAGTTGAAGTGCCGGGTGAGGAGTCGCTGGACTTAAGTTCAGACAGTGGTACTGACTTCGAAGTTGGTGGTACTGGCCAGTACACTCATCCGGTGAAGCAGCCGTAATCAAGCCTACATTGGGTGCGGCTGCTCAAGATCGCAGAACACTTCAAGCGGATCTCAACGGCCAGCAGCGACTCCAAGACGTCGCCGCCAGCATGGAGCCACCGCATTGGTTGAGACCAAAGATTTCAGGCGGATCTTCAAGGTCGCCCGGTAAGCATACAGCCGGCACTCTTCGCGCGCAGCCAGTCAGAGTGTACCCAGAGGGATATCGCGCCCCACTTAGTGAGTCCTAGTTTGTGCATGTGTTAAATTTAAACAGAGTTCGTTTTGCCCCGAAGGACGCAAGTGGTGGAGGTCTTTGGCCAGAAGGTGTCTTGGCGATCATCCACACAAATTCAACTTAACATATCAACGTTGTCAGCGTGCCTCGGTGCGACGGCAGTACGGTTATTTCATATTAAGGTTACATCTTAGGGTGTATTTCATATTTTCGGGTGGAAGGTGATCCATTCTAAGGTTTAGGCAGGGTAATTGTATTGTGTGCTTGGGGACATTGGCGTGCCCCGGTGCATTGTGTGATTATTAGTATCGGTTCATTGTGGACCTGGTGCGCGGGAAGTCCCAGGGTGTGTGTGAGTGCCTTGGATTCGGACTAGACTCAAACCGAGTCAACTAACTCCAACCAACCGGGTCGTAGCTTGACTCGTAGAGAAGAAAGGAGAAGCTGGTACGAGCCTCGCCCAGGCTCAGACAAATAAAGGCGAACTCGGCCCGTACCCAGGCCGACCGGGAAAGAAGGGGTGTTGTGGTTCTAAGCCGGAACCAAAGAGAGGAAGTAGAGGCTATTGTGTGTGGTGTTGTGTTCATTAAGAAAAACCCGGGGCATTTCGGGCTGTGGACACGTGCGGACTGGGACTTGCCAAGTGGGGAGCGAGTTTCGTCTGGGAACACCTCCGGTAACCTTCAACATCGACAGCAGCTGGTGTGGCCGACGCGAGTCTGGGCCCACAGCGTAGCCGTGATCGAAAGAACCGCCAAGGGGATCGCAGAGTGAGGAACACACGCCTCGCCCGACCCGAGTCGGCGCTAAGCCAAGAGTCCAAGCGGCAAAGCCCAGCGAAGTGGAGTGGGAGTGTTCGCTCAGTGGAAGGAGCTGAGCGGAACTCTTGCAGCGCTAAGCAGGGCTGAGCCAAGTGGTGCAAGGGCTGAGCAAAGACCAAGGTCGAGCGGTCTAGCAACCTGAGCTGCAGAGGCACGGGGCGCTTCGTCACACGTGGTGCGCGTGCCCGGATCAGGGATACGACTTTGGACGGACAAGCTACAGTCATGTCGACTGCTGCTGATTCGAAGGAAACCAAGACTGGAGGTGAGAAGAGTGAGTCTTCGCTTCGGCGAAGTTTGAGAGTGGCTGGATTGCCAGCTGAGGTGGCGCCGACGGAGTCCAGGACGCCCAAGCCGAGAAGATCGATTTCGGGAGCCCGGACACCCAGTGCTGAGGGAGAAGCTGCGTCGTCAGGCGAGGCTGAGACGAGTGCTGAGCCCGAAGTGCCACCACCGACGGAAACTGCTGTGCCGCCACCAAGTTCACCTGAGGAGAAGAAGCCTGAGGATGAACAAGGAGGTGGAGCGGGTGCTCAGCCGAGCACTCGTGTTGGTGAAAGTCCAGGCCTGAGGGAACCTGCTGTGAGCCGAGCATTGACGCCGCGCAGGACTTCTGAGGCTGCGACTGCAACTTCTCAGCCGAGAAGTGCTAACCCGGAGCCAACTGCCGCGGATCTCCGCGGTAGCCAAGCCGAGGGTGGTGCACTGAGCGTGCTGGGAAGCCGAGAGATGCAGCTGCGAGCTCAAGGTGCTTCTAGGACTGGGACGGGCCCAGTCCAGTTCGGCTTTACTCCTGGAGCTGGGTACTTCGGAGCGTCAGGTGGCGGCGGGGCCTGGTCAAGTTCGCTTTGGCCGGACCAACGCCCCTATCAAAGGCTGAGAGGTGTCCCCGAAGGAGTTGAGGCTGAGAACCGAGCCTTAGCCCAGCTGTCTGAGCTATCGGAAGTCGAGATGCTCGCGTATGGCCGGACCCAGTTTGAGATGTGGATGTCTGTGCCCGCGGGAGTCGTGCACCCGGTAGACGTGGCCTACTCGCCATGTCACGGAGGCTACGATCTCTGGGGATTCATCCGAGCGGCTGGAGCTACGGCCAGGCATCTGATGTCGGTGACTCGGTCGCCCGCTGCGAGATGGCTGAATGTGTTCCATGCTGAACGTAGACGGATTCCTGTTGTCTCCGACTTGAAGGCAGTACGTGTGGCGCTGAGACTGATGCCGCCCATTGCATGCGTCGCTCTGTTGCAGACGATGTTGCACGAGGCAGGCTATGAATTCCTGAACCAAGTCCCAGCGTGGCACACGCTGCGTGAAATCGCCGGAGTCCCGGATTCACAGATTCGGTTTGAGATTGAGCGCATCGCCCGATTCCTCGGGGCTGAGCTTAGTGCCTGGAAGACTGCGGTCGGGTCGACCCCATACTACGTGAGGCCGAATTCAGACCCCCAGCTGATGGCTGCTCAAGCTGCTGAGACTCAAGTTGGATTCCCTTTGGACAGGGATGGAGATGCGATCATGGACGAGGACACTCAGCTTTTCTTGGGGCCCGAAGTTGTGATGCGACTTCAGCTAACAGGTCTCAGACCTCGGAGCCCGGCCTCGAGCGTTGAAGGTGAACCATCTCGGAAGCGTGCTCTGCTCACAAGGTCTTCTGCTGGAGGTTCTATACCAAGCTATCGAAGTTCTGGTGAAGCTGCCTCAGAGACTGCTCTCGCATTTCGCAACGAACAAGTGCCCAGCATGGTTGGTGCAAGCTCTGGTTCTGACATGGTCATGGATGAAGGTGGAAATCTGTCTGGATTAAGTTCCTCGGGTTCCTCCTTGATGTCTACGACTGACTACATGATCGGAGCTGGTTCGCACATGCCTATGTCGACGGCGACCGTGATGCGAGGCTCAGCCACGACGATGTCCCGCAGCTCGTTCCCTGGGATGACGATCTCAGTCACGCCTCAACTTACTCAAGCTGGTCAAGCATCAGCTAGAGCCGAGCCGAGGGCGTATCAACCTGAGCACCCATCTCAGATACCGCTGCCCGGCAGTCCTGAATCGAAGCGCCCAGCTCTAAAGCAAGCCGAAACCCGACCGACGCAGTCTGCTGGATTCCGATTCCGAGACTCGTATGACGTGAGTACGCCTGCGTTTGCGAGGTCGATGACTTCAGACCGCCTGGCAGCCGTGGAGCGAGACTATCAGCGAGCTCTTCAACAGAGTGAGGCTTCTGCCTGGGCCAGACTTGATGCGGAGCAGACCCAACGTAGGGCTCTTGAGGCGAGATTGAGCGCAGCGCTGGCAGACAACCAGGCGGAGCAAGCCCGATTGCAGACGGAGTACCAGAAGCTTCAGGCGACCAACGCTCAGATGTCAGCTGCCCAACAGCAAGCTAAGACGGAACAACAGAAGCAACTGGAAGCCCTGGAGAAGCTGGCCCAACGTCGCGCCGCTGAGGAAGCTGAGAAGCGCAAGGCGGACGAAGCTCGAGCACAGCAACTACTTCAGGTCCAAAAACAGTTACAAGAAGCTGAGGTTAGGGCTATGCGGGCTGAACAGCAGAGGGCACAAGAATAGCGGGCCGCTGAGATCAAGACGGAGCACGAGCTGGAACTGCTGAGGTTGAGAGAGAAGCATGCGCAAGCAGAAGCAGAACATCAGCGAGCCATGCAGGAACAGGAGGAGAAGACCCGCCAACTCCTTGCAGCCCAGGAGCCGCCCGGCTCACATCCTGGCCCCGTCGCCTCGGTCGCTGGACGTGTGCCATTGTCAACAGACCCCATGGTCTCAGCACCCATCGCGTCGACTCGAACGCCGACCGATCCGGTCCTGGCGCAGTTGGCCCAGCTCACGAGCGTGATGCAGCAGTTGGTCCAAGCTAACCAGGTCAAATCTGAGGTGGCTGGTACGAGCCGCCGTGTCGGCAAGGCCCAAAGTGCGGTCAAGCACTCGGAAGCCAAGCCTAAGTCTCGTGTGTCCAGCTCGACATCCGGAGCGAAAGGCAAGGCTCGGGCAACCAAGCCCGGCAGGCCTGGAGATTCGGACGGGGACGGTTCCGATTCTGATGACTCAAGCTCAAGTGACTCGTCGCAGGACGAACTCGAAGGACAGTTTGGCGCTGTTGCTCAGCCCAAGGGAGCTGATGCCAGTGCTGGGACTCGAGTTGTTGTCCAAGCGATGATCCCTCATGATGCCTTGGAGAAGTTCGATGAGAAGGGGCCCCTCGAGGACCGAGTCAACTGGTGGGAGAGGTTCATGTACTACGCTACGATGGCTCCCTGGGACGAGAAGACCCGGGTGGTTCAGCTGCGCTTGAGGCTCACAGGTTCGCTCAAAGATTGGTGCACCCAGCTCCCGGATGACGTTCGCTCTGACTGGAAGAGGCTGTCACATGTCTTCAAGAAGGAATGGTGTCGTACGCTGAGCTCCAAGGCTGAGCGATACTACTCGATGGAGATGAGGGACTCCGACACACCTCGGATGTTCTTCTACCGTCTGAACCATGCCGCCAAGAAGGCTGGGATACCCTATCTAAGACCGACGAGTGATCGAGAAGCACACATACGGCGTTTCATCAAGGCTTTGACTGACTCAAGGCTGATAACCACTCTTCAGGGACAGCGTTTTGATACTTTGGATGAATTGGAGAAAACCCTGAAGAGAATCGAGGCCCTCCGCCAAGACGAGGGCTATGAGCAGAAGCGGCGCCCAGCGCAAGGACTACAGTTTGGACGTTTCAAACCTCCACAACGTCGAGCTGAGGGACGAGCATTCAAGGCAGAAGGTGTGGAAGTCGACCCAGGTCTGGGACGTCAGGCGCTTTTCCAGGACGATTACGACCTGAAGTGCGAGGCAGACTCTGAAGAAGACGTGGATCACTCGACTGATCGGACCCTGCCCCCGCCTGCGCCCGCGCCAGCTCCTGCTGTTGCGAGCTCGGCTCAAGCTGAGCTCAGTCGCTCTACCTCCCTGACCGATGAAGAAATTTTCCGAGTCGCTGAGAGATTGGCCTGGAAGCCGAACGCTCAGCGCTATGACCGTGGAGGAGACCAGCACCCAGAGCAGAAATGTGGCGAATGTGGCAGCCGTAACCACCCGACTGACAAGTGCTGGAGCCGACTTATCTGTGGGCGATGTCACGATGAGGGTCATCCGACCCAATTCTGTAGGCGTCAGCCATGTTCCAAGTGTGGCGAATACCATCGCCGGGGTTTGTGCGATATGTGGTCGGCGCTCAAGGCGGTACGCGAGGCAATCCGTACCGGAGGCTCTGTTGAGGGCCTTGCTCCCGAGGTGATCCAAGCTCTGTTGGATAGCCCGGAGCTCAAGAGCAGTCGTTAAACCACTAGGCTCGCTGGTTGGGAGACCAGTGCGTGACGAGCCTAAATCCCAAGCGCTCTGCGCCTTTGCATATGTGGGCCCAGCCCTTCCATGTTGGCGCAGAGATAACCCCGAATGTACAACTTCTTACTATGAAGCTGGTGTTTACACTTTCGATACTGACCTCAACACGCTGGACCCGGAGGATGAAATGGAGAACCATCTCGAGTTCGCTCTGACTCCGGGCGAGAAGTACGGTTGGTGGAGTGAGCACACGTTGATTGGCGAGAAGCGGAAGATGGCGATGGTACACGGAGCAGTCTTTCACCACAGAACGCAGATACTACTGGATACTGGAGCTACGACAAGCATTTTGGGCTTAGATCTTGCACGCAGATTAAAGCTCAAGCTACGCCGTGGTTTCAGGCTCAAAGTAACTGGGATGGGAGACGCCCCGACCTACATTACTGCTCAAGCTAGGATCAAGCTGACGCTGGGAGTGCGCGTGGTGTATGTCATGAATATCTGGGTTGGCAACATCGGTGAAGGAGTGGATTGTCTTCTCGGAATGGACTTTATGGTAGCTGCTGGAGTGCGACTCTGTGCTCGCGAAGGTGTTGTGAGGTTGCCAGACGAAGAATCTCTGTTGTTGGTTGGAGGTCCCCAGATTGACCATGTCGGACTGGAAGTCAGCGTCTGGCTGAATGAGACTGCCTACCTTTACCCTGGGCAATCTGTGATAGTCCCAGTCAAGTATCATCAGGCCGATCCAGAGAAAGTGATTCCCTGGGCTGGGCGCGGTGATCAGTGGGTTACACAGTTCATCTACGGACCTGGGCGGAGGCCCAAGGCAGTCAAGGTGGTCAACATCTCGGAGCGAGAAGTCATGATTCGCCAACACACTGTAGTTGCTTGCCTGGTGGAGAAGGATTACTTGCCCAACGGAAAGCGGTTCGTGCGACCTTACTCAAGGAAGTACAGGGACTGGGCTCAGCTCATCTACGAAGCCGAGCCTTCCCCAGACGCTCTGAGACGAGAAGAGGAGGCAGCTCGGTTAGCTGAGCTCAATGCTCCACCCGCTGTGGAGAGGCCATCTTACAAGCGACCTGTGAAACTACTGCTGTTGAAGCAGTCTGATGACCCGAAGGAAGACCGAGCCAACATGGAGCAGCGGAGAGCTGAGGCGTACGCCGCCAATACGGTGTCGCCTGAAATTGCCCAAGTCAAGATGGCCCAGAAAACCCAGGGACGTCCTGCTTCATGGAAGCCACCACTACCGCAATCACCTCACCCGGATGACGTACGGTCAGGGACGAGCCAGAGAAGCATGTCGGAGGGGGCTGACACTCAGTCCGTGGCTGAGCCAAGTTCTTCAGAGTCAAGTTCAGCTCAGACCTCTCCTGCTGGAGGTGGTGTGGATGCTCAAGATGCCCAAACCGAGTTGGATCGAGTGTTCAGGGCTGAGCCAACCGACTTTGCGTCCGATCCGATTGCCCGTCTTCAGAAAACGTACGCCCACTGCCTCCGAGTCGAGATCGGTGAGGACACTGAAGAAGCTACAGTGTACTTCCATGAAGGCATGGAATTGCTGAACGACCTCCGAGATCAACTCGCTGCTCTTCCGGAGTTGAAGGACCTCAGTCCAAATGCGGACCTCTCAACGGCTAATGTGGGAGAACCGGGCGTTACGACTCCAGAAATGGACGCTCAAGTGCGGACGATTTTGGAGAGACACCATGCCAGTTTTCTCGGGGACGGCAATGCAGTACCAGCCCCTGCTCGTGGAGTTGTTTGTGACCTGGACGTTGGAGACGCAAAGCCCATTGCTCAGAGGTCTCGGCAAGTTCCGACACACTTGCTTGACAAGGTGTTTGCTCTGATCAAGAAACTGCTGGAGACTGGGCTCATCGAGTATTCGCACTCAGACTGGGCTTCGCCAATTGTGATTGTGATGAAGAAGAACGGTGTGGATATCAGGCTGTGCATTGACTACCGACTGGTCAACCAACTGATCAAGCTCTCACACTACCCTCTACCCTTGATTGACGATCTGTTGATCGGGTTCGAGGAAGCGATGTGGTTCCTGAGCTTGGACATGGCCAGTGGTTTCTGGGCAGTGCCGATGACACTCCGGGCTAAGCTGATCTCAGCCTTCATCTGTCCTTTGGGACATTTCCAGTGGAAGCGCATGCCGTTTGGTCTCAAGAATGCCCCGCTGATATACCAGCAGATGCTTGATAATTGTCTATGGGGTTTCGTGCGACTGCCGCCCTGTGAGGAGGCTCGAGTTGATCCGGACGTGTTGGAATTCCTGGGGATTGAGGTGGACGACTCCGCTAAGGAAGAAGAGATTCCACCCTTGTCTGAGGAGACTACCGTGTTCCGGCGAAACATCCCGGCTCCACCTCAGCTGAGCCCTGTTCTGGGACGCAGCTCCTACATCGACGATATCGCGTATGGAGCAGAGACCTGGGACCAAATGTGCGAAGTCTTAGATCGGTTACTCTATCGACTGAGGTATTGGGGAATCTCGGTGAGCTTACCCAAGAGTGAGTTTGGCAAGAAGTCTATCTCATATCTCTCGCATGAGATTGGAGCCGAAGGGATCCGAGCTAAGCCGAAGATAGCCAAGGGAGTCAAGGATCTTCCATTTCCATTGACGTTGAAAGGAGTGCAGTCGTTTCTGGGGAGTCTCAATTACTACAACAAGTTTATTGAAGACCTTCCGGTTGTAGCGTCTGTGCTCTACGAGTTGACGGATGAGCAAATCCAAGCGGGACGTGATCTCGGCCGAGCTAAGGAGGCGTTTGAAATCCTGAAGCAGAAGATCGTCTCTACCCCGCTGCTCAGACACCCGGACAGGGAGAAGCCGTTCGTGATTATTCTACACGCTAACCCCTGGGCGGTCTGCGCAGTGCTGGGCCAAGAGTACGACGGAGTCATTTTCCCGGTACGATACACTGGGAGGACACTGCATGATCAGGAACTCAGATACCACCCGGCTGAGAAAGAGGTCGTAGCGCTGCTCCGAGTTCTCAGAGTCTTCTACTCAATGCTGAGCGGATGTAAGCTGCTGAAGGTCTATACTCGGTATTCCGTTCTGAAGTGGTTGTTCAAGTCTCGATCGTTGGAAGGACGCTGTGAGCAGTGGGCCGCCCGTCTGTCGCCCTGGCCTCTGGAAGTTCACAAGGTTGAGCGCGACGAAGATGGCTTGGCTGCGATCATGGGAGCTGGGATCACACCTCGAGACCAGTTGGACAAGATTGCAGAGAACCTCATCCCAGACAAGGGACGAGTGGTCCGAGCCCCACCAATCAGCCTAGAGATGCTGGAAGCAGATTATGAGGGATGGCTGCTGAGTTTCGATGGAGCCGCCAAACTCTCAGATCGCTCAGGCGCTTCTGGTTGCATTCTGTGGAAGCTCCCGTCCTGGGACGTGGTTGAAGCTCGAGGTTTCCATTTCGAAGGTATCACGGTGAATGAGGCCGAGTACCATGGTTTGCTCGAAGGCGCTCGCATGGCAAAGGCTCGTGGTATCTCAGACCTTGTAGTAGTTGGTGACTCTCGAATTGTGATCCAGCAAGCTCAAGGCTTGATCCAGTGTCTGAGCCCTGGGTTGCAAGTGCTGTTAGCCGAGTTTGAGACGCTCCGCCCAGAGTTCCAGCGACTACGCCTGGTGCACGTGAAGCGGGAGTATAACGCGGCTGCAGACTACCTCACGACGAAGACTCTGGTGACTGAAGGTGCCATCACTATCGAAGACCCGGTTGAACTAGTTCAGCTCAAGCAGTTGAATCGGATCCCAGAGAAGTTGGTCAAGGTGAATGATGCTGAGCCTGCCGAACCTGAAACTGAGCAGCCTGACACTCAAACGGATGTGGAAGTGGTGGCTGAGCCGACTCGACTGGAAGATGCAGCTAAGCCCCTATTACCCAGTGCCAAGATTTTCGTAGTGACGAGGAATCAGGCTCGGGTCAGGGACGCTGAGCTTACGGTGGCCAGGAACGACACTGATCAAGGTGTCGGCCCCGCTCAGAATGCTGAGACCCCACTTAGGCGAGCTCCAGCGTACTCACCTGAAGCAGCTACTCCTGCTGCATCAATTGCTGAGCGATGGAGACGCATCCTAGTTCTGCAAGAAGCTGAGCCCTGGACGAAGAAACTCAAGGACTATCTAAACGGGGACTTGGGGAATTTGTCTGCTACTGAAGCTGAAGATGTGGCCAAGGTGGTGGATCAGTTCACTCTGGACTCGCGAGGGGTCCTATACTACCTGAGTCGAGCTACTCCGGGGAGGCCCAGGGACGCGGCTGGAAATCTGAGATTGGTTGTGCCAACGACACTTAGAGGTGACTTGCTTCAACTCAGTCATGAAGAATTCCAAGGTGGTCATCAAGGGATCACTAGGACTTTCGAACGACTGCGCAAAGAGTATTACTGGCCGAGGATGTATGCAGATGTGGAACGCTATGTGAAGGAATGTGTGGATTGTGTCACTGCCAAGGGAGCTCCGCCCAACCCTGGGCCGTCGCCGGGAAACATTTTGGCGACCAAGCCTTTTGAAGTGGTCTCCATGGATTTTGTTACGCATCTACCCAAGTCCGATCGTGGGAACGTGTTCTTACTCTTATTCCAGTGTGCGTTCTCGGGCTTCATCATGTGCAAGCCAATGAATCTGACCACGGCTCAAGACGTCGCCGAAGCTTACATGGAATGTGTGTTCCAGAGGTTTGGTGCAAGCTCTCTGCTCCGCCATGACCGAGACCCGCGTTTCATGAGCGAGGTGTTTGCCCGGTTCCGCGAGATGCTGGGGAGTCGGCAGCGCGCGACCCTGGCGTACAGACCTCAGGCAAACGGTCAGCAAGAGCGCTCAGTGCAAACAGTAGTCCGAGCTATCCGAGCGTATGTCGCTGAGCCAGACCAGAGCGACTGGGACGACCAAGTGGAGAAGTTGATGTGGGCTCTGAACACGTCCTTTGACGCTACTCGTCTTGACACGCCGTTCTACCTGGTTCACGGCTGGGATCCCCATAGCACTGTTTCCAGCCATGCTGGGACCATCCCCGACAGGCTTGGATCAGAGGACCGCCTACGAGTGGCGCCGCAAGACTCAGCGTGAGTACGAGTACGCTCAGGCCTGGGCCAAGGACTTACAAGCCGAAGCCAAAGTCAAGCGCTCAGCTGCTCAGACGAAGATCTGGGCTGAGCTGTCTGAGAGACTCAAGAAGGGTTTCGAAGTTGGTGATGCTGTGTGGTTATATCTGGCTCGAGTGCAACCTGGGCTCACGAAGAAGTTCGCTCACCTCTGGCACGGTCCGTTCCGGATCTTGGAGACCTCAGACGACTTCCGCTGTAAGCTGAAGATCGAGGAACTGGGTACAAGCTGTACCCTGGGTTCACATAAGCCGGCTCAAACCGCGTGCCCTGTTTCCTGAACGACCTACTGTTGAGATCGAAGTCGCTGAAGATGACGCCCTGGACGCAGCTCTGCTGCCGGAAGACGCTGAGGAACCTGATGAAGCTCAGAACGTGTACGAGGTGGAGGCAATCCAAGATGTGCGCTGGGTCAAGCGGACTCGGACCTCCCGAAGAGTCCGTGAGTACTTGGTCAAATGAAAGGGGTATCCCGACCCTGAGTGGCTTCCTATGTCTCAGCTAAGTTGTGGAGCCTTACTGTACGAGTTCAACAAGAGCGCCAAGGCTCAAGCACGATTCCAAGCAATGCAAGCTGGGGATGAGCCCCCTGAGCCTGACGCTCAGTAGAGCAACCTCAGCTGTGAACCTGTGTATGTTGCTGTGACGTTCTATGTGTGAACATTTTGTATTGTGTGAATTTACGACTACGCTAAGTGACGTGGAGAATGACTTGGAGTTTCTCGTGGAGAATAAGTGTGTTATGGAAGCTGAGATCAGTGAAGATGAAAGGAACAAGAAGCGAAGTGAAAAAAACGCGTGGTAAATTAGAAAATAATGATGAACGCTTGTTGCCAACGCTTCGTCCTCCACTTCCTCCTCCGCTGCCTCCAGAGCGCAAAGCACCTTAGCAAGTGTATCGTGGTTGTACTCCGGTGCCGGGATGGTGGGGTTCGCCTCTCGCTCAGATCTGCTCTTGGCCTTGAGCTCTGGCGGAACGATCACTTCGAACTGCTTGTCCGAGTGGCGAGTAGCCCACTGCGTGCGAGCGGGCTCTTGGTCATCCAGGGCAGAGAGCTGATCTGCCAAGGAAATCTTGAGGCTTGGGTCTCTGAGAATCCAGTGGCACCGATCCTTGGGCACAGCCCAGAGTCCCGGCTCGAACCAGATCCGATCCGAGTAGCCCTTGACGCCCTTGAGTTGATCCACCAAGTCCCTGCGACGAAGCTCGAACTCCTGAGCGCGGTCCTTGCGCTCGCGATAGACGGTGGCCAGCTCAGGCAAGCCCAGTTCCTTGGCGAGCTGGGCGTAGTCGATCTTGGACGGGAACGGGTACCAGTGGAGACGCTCCCAGTATGCTCGACGCCAGGCACTCATAAACCCGGCGATGACGACGATTGCTTCACTCATCTCAGGAGTGAGCTCAGCGTACGTGTGGTAGACGAGGACGTCGACCCGGCCATTCCACATGTCGTCCCAGGGTTCCGATCTGAGTAGCTCCAAGTAGAGCGCGTACTCGATGCGCTGGTGGAGCTGCTCGATCCCAGTCTTGGACGGCATGTAGGCTGGGAAGCCAATCGTCTGGTGGTGCAACTTCTGGACTCGGATGCCATTGTGGAACCAGCTTCCTTTCTTGGGCGCCTCGACGATGCCGTTGTCGACTCCTTCCTCTGGGGTCTCAGCGTCGTCTTGCTCAGGGTCGCCCGAAGTCACGGAAGTCCCAGAAGCAGAGCGCCGCCTCTTGGTTCCTGAGCTGCCCCTGACGACGTTGAGCTTCGCTGCCGCTTCTTGCCTGCCGGAGAACTCTGGGATCGGGTGCTGATGGAGCTTGGAGCCTTGGCCTTCGACCCGTGGTAAGTCTGGTCGTCGTCGTCGTCATCTGTGTCCTCTGAGGACAGGACTGACATGAACGAAGAATCCGAGTCATCGTCACCTGAGCTCGGCCTCTTGGGCAAGGTCCGCCAAGGTACTGGGATCCGTGCCAGGCTGGGAACTTGAAGTCTGTTTGCAGCCGCGTCGAAGTACTTGTCCGGGACGTACTGGATCCACGGGGTGCTATCCAAAGCCTCCCAGTACATGGCCGAAGTCAGCATGTAGATCAAGTTCTTCTTCCCAAACTGATCATGGAGCATCTGGTCCTTCTGGACCTCGTCCACCGCGTCCCCAGTATGCCACGCCCGCCAACATGAGCTCTTGGACGTCTGGGCGGGTGCTGTCCCAGCTGAACTGGTTGGGCACAGCTTTCGCAGCATCCAGATCCGAGCGAACGCTGGGGATTCCTTCTTGGCGTTCTTGCGCTCAGGCTTAAACTTGGTCGGACGACGAGGCAGCGCAATTCGCTGAGTGAACGGCTTGATCACTGGTGCCTTGGACTTTGGTGTGCTGGAAGCTGAGCGGGTCAAATCCACAGTTTCCGGCGCAGCTGCCGAGCTGGGCGCAACACTCGTCTGGACCTTCAACCCACCAGCCTTCTTCGAACTACTCGGAGCCAAAGCCTTAGCCAGAGGCAACGACTTGAGCGCCTTGCGTCGGAGCTTGCCAGACCCGGTCGAAGTTAACCTGCTCAAGTTGGGCATCGGTGGTGTGCGCAGTGGTGTGGCCGGCAGCGACGAACTGGTGGGAGTCGTGACTGCTGGGGCGGATCTCGGAGACGAAGAGGCTGCTGCCGAGACGGAACTGGGCTGAGCAGCTTGGGTCGTGTACGGATCAGTGTCTTCGAAGTCCAAGTCGCGTGCAGAAACTTGGATCGTGGTACGATAGCCCGCTGGAATGGGTTTCCCAGTCCGGTATAGCTGCAGCATCTCGAGAAACCGCTTCCAATTGCCCTTGAAGGCACTGCCGTGAACCAGGAAGTCGCAGAGAGCACCAGGATCGAATGACCGGGAGTCCAAGATCTGAGCCTCCAGCTCAGCGATTCGCTTCTGAGCTTCGACGAGCTCGGACTCGAGCGACGAAATTTTCGATGCAGACTCTTCAACGGTATCCTCCGCTTGTATCTTCTCAGTGGCGAATTGGGCGCTCAACTTGGTCGCGGCGTCAAGCTCAGCCTTGAGTTTCTGGATCTCGGAGACAGATGAGGCGCTTGAAGCCTGGACGCCGCTGGTTCCAGCCACAACTCTCTGAAGTTCAGCCGCATGCGCAGCCCCGAGACGCTGAAGCTCAGCTTGGTGTGCATCGCTCTGACGCCTCAGAGCCTGGGCGAAGTGCTGACTTCTGACAGCTAGCCCTGTGGCGCCTGACCTCGAAGCACCAGCGACGCCTTCCTCGAGCCCTTGGAGAAACCGCACTGTCTGTTGGAGATATTGGACCGTGTTGAGCGACCTGGCGGCTAGCTGGTCGACGCCGAAACACTGAGCGAGCGATACCATCTCGCGATCCAGAGCCACTCGGACGCGCGGGTCTGTGATATCTGGCGGAGGTACTGGGCAAGGCTGCAGCACAGCACCAGCGGCATCTTGGCCCATGAGCGTGCTCAGCCGGTCGAGCTCAGCTGAAGAAAGCCGAGCTATGTTCATCAGTCGCCCCAGACCATCTGGAGCCCCAGCCAAAAGTGCGCCATCGCGAACGTCTTCTAGTGTCGCTGGCACTACGACTTGCCCCGGAGGGTGAGTTGGTCCCACGGAGCGAGACAAGGCTGGTATGGGAGGCGCTGCCCAGTGGCTGAGCGATAGCGCGATGCCTCGATGGTGTGGAGCAGCCCGGAGATGGTGCTGGTCGCCGGCACGGTGGATCCAGAAGCTTGAGCCGTCTGCAGGACGCTGGGAGAAGGCACAGCAGGCGTCGAACGAAGGACCAGTGCCGCAGCGCCGCCTGAAGTCGCTGGGGCGCTCGCCGAAGGCGTTTGAGTCGTAGTGGCCGCCGTTGATGCCACCGAAGACGCATCCGAAGTCGCAGGCGTCGAGGCGCTAGCTGCCGCTGGGCCCGTAGTGCTTGGAGGCCGTGGAGGAGCGCCAGAAGGAGACGCCGCAGTAGCTGCCAGTGAAGCAGACGTCGTAGGCGCCGCGGGGCCGTCCCGCGCAGCCTCCGAAGACGACGACGGCGTTGAGAGCAGTGTCTACAGCGACGCAGAGGTTGCAGGTGTCGCTGAAGCAGCCGATGACGCGCTGGACGGAGCCTGGAGCACTGCGGGAGCCGCGAGAGCGCCCTGAGACGCTGGAGCTTGACTTGTGCCGCCCGAGGACGGCGCGCCGGCCCGTTGCGAGTCGGCCATGCTTGGCACGAAGCAGCAGAAGCGGCGGATGCGGACGAAGACGTGCGGGTGACTGCGGAGGCGCAGCACTTGTTGGTGCTGGAGTTGCCACCGCGGTCTCTGCACTTGGTCGGAATTTCGCAAATGAGCGGGAACCACGCTCCACAAGTTCGGCAGGATCGGACGGTTGTGGGAAGAGGCAGTGCGAGTCATCTGGGTTATGGGCGCCGGGTCCAAGTCGGAAATGACCTCCGTGGACCCGACACTCATAAGGGACGGTTGTGATAAGGCCCAGTGGATTTCTCCACCGAACCCAATGACCAGCTGACCCGTATCAATCAACGAAGCTGACCCGTATCAATCAAGCGGACTTCAAGTACGTCATGGCTGAGATGGATCCAGACCGCCAACTGTTGGTCACGAGACGTGCGACGAAGGTGACGGAACCCGAGGACTGGGCGAAGCTTCGCTCAGACCCCGGCCCTGAGAGATGCCTGTCTGGGACCCGAGATGTCTGGCATTAGACATCCCAAGCCCGAGCTGAGTCTGGAAAGCTGAGAGAAGTTGCGCGAAGTCCGAACTGAGCCTCAAGTGTGATGACCCGAGTCCCGCTCAAGCCTAGAGCTGAGCGGAGTATGGTGGAGTTGGAGTCTGACGTTTCCTGTGGTTATGGCGCTGAGTGCCCAAGGTGTCGAGCCGAGTCGTGTTGCAGGTGTCTGAGCGAGACCGTGCTGAGGGCGACCCAAGTGTCGTCATGCTCATGGAGTCTCCGCCCAAGATGTCGAGCTGAGCGGGTGACATGGAGTCCGAGCTCAGCCTTGGATATGACGTCGAGAAGCATTGCCTGAGCTGAGAAGCCGAGCAGAGTGCCATGGACCTGAGCGGAGCGGCATGGACTTGAGCGGAGTTGTCGAAGGCCAGTTGAAGTGCCGGGTGAGGAGTCGCTGGACATAAGTTAAGACCGTGGTACTGACTTCGAAGTTGGTGGTACTGGCCAGTACACTCAGCCGGTGAAGCAGCCGTAATCAAGCCTACATGGGGTGCGGCTGCACAAGATCGCAGACACTTCAAGCGGATCTCAACGGCCAGCAGCGACTCCAAGACGTCGCCGCCAGCATGGAGCCACCGCATTGGTTGAGACCAAAGATTTCAGGCGGATCTTCAAGGTCGCCCGGTAAGCATACAGCCGGCACTCTTCGCGCAGCCAGTCAGAGTGTACCCAGAGGGATATCGCGCCCCACTTAGTGAGTCCTAGTTTGTGCATGTGTTAAATTTAAACAGAGTTCGTTTTGCCCCGAAGGACGCAAGTGGTGGAGGTCTTTGGCCAGAAGGTGTCTTGGCGATCATCCACACAAATTCAACTTAACATATCAACGTTGTCAGCGTGCCTCGGTGCGACGGCAGTACGGTTATTTCATATTAAGGTTACATCTTAGGGTGTATTTCATATTTTCGGGTGGAAGGTGATCCATTCTAAGGTTTAGGCAGGGTAATTGTATTGTGTGCTTGGGGACATTGGCGTGCCCCGGTGCATTGTGTGATTATTAGTATCGGTTCATTGTGGACCTGGTGCGCGGGAAGTCCCAGGGTGTGTGTGAGTGCCTTGGATTCGGACTAGACTCAAACCGAGTCAACTAACTCCAACCAACCGGGTCGTAGCTTGACTCGTAGAGAAGAAAGGAGAAGCTGGTACGAGCCTCGCCCAGGCTCAGACAAATAAAGGCGAACTCGGCCCGTACCCAGGCCGACCGGGAAAGAAGGGGTGTTGTGGTTCTAAGCCGGAACCAAAGAGAGGAAGTAGAGGCTATTGTGTGTGGTGTTGTGTTCATTAAGAAAAACCCGGGGCATTTCGGGCTGTGGACACGTGCGGACTGGGACTTGCCAAGTGGGGAGCGAGTTTCGTCTGGGAACACCTCCGGTAACCTTCAACATCGACAGCAGCTGTTGAGGCCGACACGAGTCTGGGCCCACAGCGTAGCCGTGATCGAAAGAACCGCCAAGGGGATCGCAGAGTGAGGAACACACGCCTCGCCCGACCCGAGTCGGCGCTAAGCCAAGAGTCCAAGCGGCAAAGCCCAGCGAAGTGGAGTGGGAGTGTTCGCTCAGTGGAAGGAGCTGAGCGGAACTCTTGCAGCGCTAAGCAGGGCTGAGCCAAGTGGTGCAAGGGCTGAGCAAAGACCAAGGTCGAGCGGTCTAGCAACCTGAGCTGCAGAGGCACGGGGCGCTTCGTCACAGATACGCTCACCGACCCGCTCGACTGCGTCGACGACGCATCAGATCCGATCGACACAGCGCCGGACGAACCGGTCTCGACCGACCCACTCGTCAACGACAGCGCGCCACTGCTCACGGAACCCGCACCGCCGCCCGACCCGAGCGTCACCTCGCCGCTTACCGTAGACACACCACCACCGCTCAGGTGCGACAAATTACTTATCCGCTTTGGTGCAGATTGTGACCGTGCATTTGGTTCTGACAAACGTTTTCCTAGCAGAAGCCGGATCCTCAGACCAAGACCGTGGCCCCTCCGATACGGGGGCCAACGCTGTGTGTCTGTACGACGTAGATCTGTCCACGCCGCACGCCGATTGCATGTTTGAACTGCGCAAGGACGGCATGTTCATTTATCGGCGGCTGCTCGTCCATCAAGCTGAGCATCCCCGTGTGCGTCGTGATGGCCGACCAGGACTCGGCCAACAACAACGGCCAGCCTAACGCGCAGTACTACAACTACCGCACGGACTCGAGCGACAAGTACGAGAACGCCGAGTGGTACGGCCTCATCACGTACCAGTACCGCGACGGAGACGTGACAACGCGTGCGGACGCCGACGACTTCTCGGAGTTACTGAAGAACTCCACCAACTAATGCCGTACTCCGTCAGCATGCCCGAGTACGACTGCGCGAACCTGCGCTTCTCCACGGTGGGCGACTACGAGGCGCAGCGCACGTGGCGTTAAGGGACGACTTCCGCAAGGTCTTCTCAGGCTGCTTCGCGTTCGAGTACTCGGCCGAGGTGGCCAGCTCGGACGGCTCCGGGCTTGTCCGCTTCGGTGTATCCGTTCACGACCTCGCAGTCCTTGGGCGAGTAGTAGCCCAGCCGTAGTTCTGCGCGCCGTACTGGATCATCACCGTGTGCTAGTACAACCCCATGCCAACTTCCACAACCTTTCGACGCAGTACAATGACTCGGGCTTTCGTCCGAGTCCTCCTACGATGACTTCACGGCCGACTCGGACCGCTCAAGATCCCCTGACTGCCCCTCGGGCTTCTCGGTCCTCGCCGACTCGACGTGGGAGTCGAACATCGTGGAGGACGAGTCGTGCCCGTACGAGGCGCTTAACTACAAGTGCTCGAGCCAGACGGTCAGCGACCGGACCAGCTACGAGGGCACCACGTCGAGTGCGACCAGAGGCGGCTCGTCGGATGCTTTGGCTGTCAGCGTATCCATGGCCTCGGTGCTGCTACTGGGCTCTGTGATCGCCACGCTGCTGTAGACAGCGATGGCCAACTCAAGTGCCAGTGAATGGTAGTCGGAGATGTAACACGCAGTGAGCGCTAGTCGGCGACAGATAGCCGGTAGAGACAGATAATGGGCAAGCTGTAAAGAGATTGCCTTCTAAGCGTACGAAAGTTTTGTTGATCTTCATGTGACGCAGTGCCAATGAGACTTGGAGAAGCGCCTCGAAAACGAGGAACTCGTGCACCTCCGTCTACTTTGTTAACCAGGCGAGCGTGTTCCCTTGCCTGTCAATGCTATTGTTGTCATTTTTTGCTATGGTTTTTCATGTATCTTGACAAGTAGGAATTGACAAAGTTATAGTGCTCCATTCCACTTCATCAGTGGCCCCAGCTAGTAACAAAGTATATCTGCACTTTTCCTTGGTTAGTGCTGACCTCTACTTTTTTTGTGCTCTTTTCCGAACTCTAGTTGGAGGCGCCACAGTCATAGTACAGCTGGTCGTATGCACAGTTTTTCGAGCATCTCCTCCTGAAGCCAGTAACTGAGGCCGGTATCCGTGGCCCCTGTCGTGGTCTATCTTTCAGTTCGTGACCCCGTGTCTCTTTCAGTCGGACCCGTCGGTGGCTGGCTTGTCGCTTTCTGTCTTGAGGAGTAAGTATGCTCGTCAGGCCGCTTAGCCAACGAGAGTCTATTTTTTTCAGTTTGCAAATTGCGCCTGCTATAGCTTTGGATGAAGAGAGGCTGCGGTGGTTACACTTCCAAAGTAGCGAAGGTGATGGTCGGGTTGCCTCCCGCAACGCTAGTGCGGTCACCACGGAGACAGATGGGTCTAGTGTTGAAGTGCCTCCTGGGGCCACTGTGACTGATGCTGCTAGGCGGAATGCTCAGCGGAGGGACCGACGTGCTCGAAAGAAGGAGCAGAGCCTACCGGCTCCCGTTGACTAAGCGCCGCTGCGTGATGGCGCGAATAGCGCGAATACTCCATTCCACCGGTTGCTGAGCTCCTACCACTTGCTCATTTTGGGCGTGCTGTCGTGCGCGTCGCTGGCGTTGCTGTTCCGTTTTTCTTGATCGGAGGGCATTCGTTCGTGCTGTCTCGTCGCCTCTTACCTTATCGTGAATGGCTCCGTCCTCACCACCTCTTTCTCATTTATCTCCAGTAAAAACAACAACATAAATATACTTTCCATAAATTTGCTATCCCAGGCCCTAGTGTTGGCCTTATTATTACCTCGAGAAGATGTATAGTACCCGCGTTGCGATAGTAATCCAGATCATTCAAAGCCTTTGAATCAAAGGCCTCATTTCAATGCAAATGAACTACGGATTTTATGATAAGTTACTTACTCTAAATCTGTATGAAGTATACTTGAACAGAAAGTCTGGTTCTGCCATTGTTGGGCGAAGCCCCTTTATGGCGAGCTCGCTTGCAGCGTTTTCGGCGTCCCTGGCGTTACGTGTCCTTGCTTTAAAGGACGTCAAAGATTATTGTACTCTTCATAAGTCCTGACACCATTTTTCGGCCACGCACAAAAGGGTCTTCCACTGCGAAAACCTATATCGATATTTAGATATGTAGGGTTTTCACGAGCGCTGAATCCGAAAATGAGGTCAGATTTTGCTAATTCGTAGCCGTTTTTGCGCTACAAGGGTCTAGAAAAAGTTATTCTAACGCCTCGAAAAGCTCGTCGGGAAGAATGGGCCTGTTTTGCAGAAATAGAGAGCTATCATTGGTCAACATGGCTATTCATCTGGTTTGCATGGGAAAGGCAAATCGATATTGCCTATCGTCATCTCGTGCTGCAGTTTAATCATTTAACATCTGGTCCGCACACATGTAATTTAAGAGGTTTATTATTTAATGCTTGTGTAACTATCCTCAACATGGACACATAATGTATGTGGTCTTAGAGGTAACTTTCATAACGGTTACATGTCAAATTGACCAACAGCTACCCCAAACTCGGCAACCTGACACACGCATTATGGCGCCGATACGCACGCAACCGCCATGAATCGAAAGCCATGAAAGCATACAACAAGGTTTCTCGTGCACTTTTTGCTGAATAGGCCTAGTTTTTTTGTAGACCGAAAAAACTATCGATCTTCACAATCATATTTTTCTCTCCTGTGGTGAACTCGTGTTGCTTGACCTGCATTTTCGCTTCATGTCCTAGCGGTAGCCGAAGAAGGGAAACTTTTCTGTGTAGAGGAGACAATTAGCTATCGATTGCTGGTTTCAGCGTTTGAATATGTACAATATTGACTAAGCTACGGCCCATAAGTTGACAGGTTAAAAAAACTGGTGTCACGAATTATGAATAGTACAATACGTGTCTCTTTCTTTCTGCGATAATGACATGGGATAGGGTCGGTCGCTAAACAGAGGATATGTATGAATATCGTGAAGTTGCCGACAGATTGATTTTATGTTGATTAAACTATGATTACCATGCCCAGAAAAAAAACCAGAACCGTGATTATTCGCCAATCAAATTTTGGCTACACGTCTACTAGCCAATCATCGTTAATAGGGGTAGGGTTTTACGCTGCCGACGCTCGTGCCGACGTATAATGTCGGCAGCCCCCTCGAGATATGTGACCGAGGCATACGAACCACTAGTTCGCCACGTATCACTTTCATATCTGCGACTCTACCGACAAAAGACAGCAAGAAGCAATGGGTCTGCAAGACCTCGCTCCAGCAAACACACAGAGGGGCGCAGAAGACAGCGATCAATGCGTTCGAGCGTTTCCTCGCGTCGGAGGACGTTAATGTGGAGAAGCACCGAATAAGAAATCCGTCTCGAACGGAAAGTGTTCTCCGAGAAAGGCGGCAGGGTCGGTCGACAGAGATCCCGAATGGAAGATCGACAATCGATCAGCGATCGAGAGACAGGCTGCGTGGGTCAGGCGGGGACTGAAGATCGGCGAGAGATCAAGTGACGCCGGCGCGTCGGGTACCACATGTGCAGAGGTGGCTCGCGCAGAGACGGATTGTGCAGAGGCGGATCGCGCCCTATCGATCCCTGACGGATGTCCAAGATCGGCATAGGCGCAAGCCCCTAATGGAAGCGAACACTGGTGATCCGGAACGACCAAGGACGGAAGTAGGCGGATCGACGGTGAATGACGATGTGCTCAAGTCCTCGATCGAGAGTCGATCGAGATCGCCGAACAGGATCGTTGATCGGGATCGCCGATCGGTCAAGATGGGAAGCACAAGAGGGGCGAAGATAGGACAGGAATCCAGTTGTTGTTTAGTTGTAGGATGGTAGACAAGATGGTAGCAGTAGAGAGAGAAGCCAACTAAACATAAATCAGAGCGCAATTTGCACAGAAGACCACAAGTGACCTCAAGTCGCCAAGTCCCAGGAACTACATTGGCCTCGGCAAGCGTCGACACTTCGGGTAGTGAACTAGCGGTACGGTTAAGACTGGATTAATACATTGGCCAGCTTGACCTACTCTAGTGACCTATTTCTTGTGTGCGAACTCTCGATCGACCGGATATCAGTGCTTGGCCGGCGATCGCGGCGTCTCTCAATCGACCTCGATCCCGCTATAGGAAGCGGCAAGCTACTCAAGGAAGGAAGGAACACACCCGAAAGGGCAACTACAGGCCTTGGATCGACTCCAGGCCGACCGATCGCAGCGAACAACCCTCGATCGGGACGAATACTCGGACGCAGAGCGAAGATTCCCGCGCTGCTCCACGGACTATCCCCGCGTCACGCCAAGACATTCGATCTTCACCAAGTGCTGCATCCTCGGAGCCCCGAGAGAGCAGATCCAGCCCGCCGACGGGTACACAAGGTGAGAACAAGTTCAGCCGATCACGGATCGTTGGGGACCCTCCGTTAGTCGGTGTCTGGGCGCTGTTGGGAAGCTCGATCAGGCCTTAACCAGATTTTGGCCGATCCCGCTACACCACAATGGTGCGCGTGCCCGGATCTCTTGGGGACTCCGGATTTCACCGTGAGTCCGCAGAAGATGCGCAAGTGAAGAAAGAACCAGGGGAAGAGGCGTCGTCGAACATCGGATCGACGAAGACGCTGCTGAACAAAACGAGATCCGCGGATCGACAGAGTGCTCGGAGGACTTCTGTCGACGGAATCGAGGGCGATCTGGAAACAGATCTAGAAGAGAAACCTCAACATCCTCCCCAGGTCCCTGCGGGGACCCCGGTGGATCTCGGTGCGAACCGAGATTCACTAACAAAACAAACCAAGGCCGGATCGGACCGATACGCATTCGCAGACTCGTCGATCAGGCTCGATCCCGACTACCTGGACGCGATCGCGGACAAGGCCCAGATCGCGCGAAGGAAACTGCGAGCGCCAGGCATGGACGACGAAGATACCAGATCGCTGGTGCTCGACTGGTCTGAGGCTGACCTGGAACGTCAGTATCACTTGAAAGAATTGCGGGACTTCTTACGTCAAGATCCCGTCATGATCATCGTGCGGCCAGAGGAGATCGGCGACCCGAAGGGCTCGATCTCGGCCCCCCGGATGACGGACAACAAGTTGACGGCAGTGAAGAACCTGCTCGGGCTGCTGAAGGAGGCCGGCTTGGTGGCTGGAGCCTTTGACTGGAATGACCTCTTCGATCAAGAGCTCGGAGTGATCCAGACGTCGATCCAGACATTAGTCGAAAAGCTGAGACCTCTGGTCGCCGTGATCACGAACGATCAGGACACAGTCACCCCAGATCAAGCGCCGTCAGCTCCAGTGGTGTCGACGCGAGCTGAGTCGACAGGATATCGATCATCATCGCCTTACGTCTCGGCAGCCGAACACGTGTCCGACACGTCGTCGGCACCCCAGCGAATGCCGCTCGGTCCTTCCGGATCGGCTATGCTGGACGCTCGATCACGTAGTCAGCGTCAGGAACGTACGCGATCAGGACCTCGGAAGCCGAAAGCTAAGTCGATCGATCGGACGACCAGTGTGACTGGGGCGGACGAGTCGAACGGCAGTCTGGAAACTTACTTCCAGGCCGCGATGGCCCGTTTCTTGAAGGAACAGCAGAGCACAGTGGCCACACCGGCTCCAATGACCACAGACCATGTCGGATCACAGGACGTGGAGATGGAATCCGCCGGATCGCCGGATCGAGACGTCTCGCAGTGGGAATATGACCCGGACGACATCGATCTACCGACCTCAGCTCCGGCCGTGGTGGCTACCGCCGCATCGGGGTCCGTCGGGTCTTCACTGATCCAGCGTGTACGGATTTCGGCGATGTCGGATCTTAAGGAGTTTAGCGGCAAAGATCAGGACGAAGATCGCGCCCGATCGTGGATCAGCAAGGTGAAATCGGCCTTCATGCGCGATCAAGCTACGGATGAAGAGAAGTGCCTGACTTTCGCGGATCTGCTGACTGGACCGGCGAAGAACGGGTACCGCCAGCTGGGACGATCGACTCGGAACAAGTGGAGCGATCTGCTTAGGAGTTTCCAGATCCAGTATTGCGGCCTAGGAGTATCGGTGGCTTGGCAGTACTATCACTCTCGCAAGCGATCGGATGAATCGCCGTTGGATTACCTCTATCGACTGAATGTGGCGGCTCTGCGTGCGAGACTGAAGATCAAGGATGGAGATTCCAAGGCCCGTCGAGAACACGTCGAACATTTTATCGAGACGCTGGGCGATCCCGATCTGGCCGATCAGTTGACCCTACTTCGGCTCGCAGATGCCGAAGATGTGGAGGAAGTCCTGCGCGCTCGAGAGCGCGCGAAGAGCAGACAGAAACGATCTGCCTTCGGATCGAAGTATCGCCAGAAAGCCCCGACCTCTGCTCCGGCCGCTGCCACCGAAGCGGGCAGTGCGTGCAGTCCAGATCGCGAACCAAGAGTCTGGATCTGACACGGGATCGGACGGATCGGACTCGGAAGGTGATCTACGTCGCGTCTACCTAGCGTCGGCTGAGGACAAGTCTCGCAACGCGGGGGCGACACGACGAAGCAGGATCGCAGCACCCAAGCGCCGATCGGCCATGACTCACCTCGATCAGACCCAAGATCGCGATCGTCGCCCGATGGTTCGGACCGATCGAACCGCTGCTCGCACTGTGGATCACGGAAGCACACGGATCTGGATTGCTGGAGACGTTTGACGTGCGAGAAGTGTGGAAAGCGAGGACATCCGGCGGATCGCTGCCTGTTTGTGTGTCGTGGATGCGGTGAGCTGCACGAGATGGGCAAGTGTCCGATGGAGGAATTCTACAATCAGATCCGTCAATGGTTCAACCCGGTGAAACACGCAGGCATGCTGCCCGCGATCGCCGAGAAGATGTTAAACTAGGACGCTCGCCGGGTTGGAATCCGGTACGAGCCGAGCGTTCTAGGTATTGCATCTATGCATACGTGAACAAGAACACGGTAGATCGAGTAAGTGGACGGACTGATCTACGCGGTAATACATGTGATCTGCATGAGAAATCTGCCGCCAAGGTCTTAAGTCTACACCGATCGGACGACTTCAGCCGTTCTGACGCCGAAGTGCCCTTGGATCTCCAGTCTGGAGAAACTCGAGGTTATTGGAAGCAATGCAGACCTGAAGAATGGTTTACGCCAGCTGACGGAGAGTTGACGGCCGAAATCCCGAAACATGATCGCGATCGAAGTCTGCCTCGCGTCAGTGAACACCGCAGATCTGGCGATGTGGTACCCGATCTCCTCCCAGGAGAGTCCAGAGGGTACTGGAAACATCATTCGCCGGGTAAATGGTTCCGTCAGGCCAAGATCGCTGGCAAGATCAACAATGAGAAGTCGATCTTACTCTTAGACACCGGCGCCGAGGTGTCCATCGTGGACACCGCCTTTGCTCGTAAGGTGGGGTGCTATGTCGACACGAGTCAGAGCCAGGAATGTGTGGGGATTGGCGAAAGCGTGTACATGACGGAAGGAAAGACCAGGATCAAAGTTACGCTGGCAGGATCGCTGGTGTATTTCTTCGATATCTGGGTTGGCGATCTATCAGGACAAGATGCGATCCTGGGTATGGACTTTATGGTCCCGGCGGGGATCCGCCTCGATCTTGCAGACGGCTCCATCTGCCTCCCTGATGAAGTCAAGATCCAACTTAGCGGACGGCGACAACTGTACAACGACAACGTCCGACATGTGTGTGTGGATCAAGGGATGCAGATCGCGATCGGCGATTCGATCGAACTGCCACTCCGAATGAAGGTGACAGATCGCGAGAAGCTATGGGTCACTCGTGGAGATCGCTGGGTGCCGACTGTGGTTCGAGGACCTGGCCGGATTAGGTACCTCCAGGTTACCAACATTAGTGACAAGGACATCGTTCTACACCGGAACGAGCGGATCGCCATGTGGTTGGCCGGGGATCGGGTACCCCGGGTGCCAGGGTATGTGTCGATCGGGTCCCGTCGCTACATGGAATGGCAGAACTTGGCCTTCCAAGCCACGACGGAAGAACCGCGAGCTAATGAGGAGGCGTCAGTCATACCACCAGCATCGGCTGTCGAACGACCGACGTATCCGACACCCCGAGCGATTCTCCGGAGATCCGAGGTCTCCCCGATCGTCGATCGCTCGATTAGTCTACCCGACCCCACAACCGAATCGGGGCGAGGAGCCCTGATCTGGAGGTAGCTGTGGCCGATATGCTTAGATCAGGGGCGGGTCGCCGCTGGAGAGTGACCGCGTGGCCGAAGAGTCCGAATCGTCCACTTCAACCACTTTAGTTGGAGAACCGACGGACCTACGGTCGGATCCTACAAGGTCGTCGGTCAAATCCTCCGGATCGGAGGGCGAATGCCTTCCGGACCAGGGACAGGTGCTCGTGGGCTACCGGTCTTCGCCGACCGCCGGCCCAGAAGACGAAGCGATGGATGACGATAAGCCGCGAGATGATTGCACTGGTGATCTGGAGGAGAACGGTGGAACAGTGTCCCCTCACTTGCCATCGGCCGATCAGGTCGACGGTTGTGCCGTCGAACCAGATCTCGGGGCGGGAGTGCTGATCGGGTACCCCATGTGGCGACCTTAACGGTGGAAGAGTCGAGATCAAGAGGCGACACCATAGTTGACGACATTCCGATGTCGATCGACGGAGGTGATCAGGGGAAATAGAGACCAAACCCACTGTCAATCGGGGTGATCCTGCTGCTGCTGAACCAGATCGAGATGTTGACGCCGATGATCAAGTCCATTACCACGAGGGCGGGAGTCTATCAGCCGAAGACGTCGAAGGCGAACTGGCTGTGCTTCCGGAAATTGTGATCTCGACGACGGATGAGGTGAAGATCGACGACATCAAGGTGGGAGATCTGGAATTCAACACCCCGGAGGAGATCGATCGACTGCGAAAGAAGATCTGGCACAGGAGGCACCTGCTGATCGGCAAGGGCAATGCACTTCCCCCAGCAGCCAGGGGCGTCACATGTGACATCGACGTCGGCGATGCGAAACCGATCGCCCAACGAGTCCGGAAGGTCGCCCCTCAGTTTGTGGAGAAGGTTTCGGATCTGATCAAGGGACTGCTGTCAGCCAAGATGATCCGGAAGTCCCGATCACCGTGGGCCTCGCCGATCGTCGTGATCATCAAGAAGAACGGCGTGGATATCCGGCTCTGCATCGATTATCGGCTCGTCAACAGTCTGACCCGGCTCATGGTGCATCCAATGCCCCTGATCAACGACCTGCTGGAAGATCTGGACAAGGTGCTCTGGTATTGCTCTTTGGATATGGATAGTGGATTCTGGGTGGTCACAATGACCGATCGAGCTCGTGCGATCTCGGCCTTTATCACCCACATGGGTCTGTTTGAATGGAATCGGATGCCGTTCGGCCTGAAGAACGCTCCTCAGATCTATCAGCGACTTCTGGATGACGCGTTGTACGGGTTCACCAGAATCCCGCGATCGTCGAACTCGGAAATCACTACGGACCTGATCGAGTCGGGCGAACCAGAAGATCCGGGGCGTCCGTCAGTGCTAGGCCGCAGATCGTACATCGACGACATTTTGGTGACGGCTGGATCACGGGATGAGCTGTGTGATCGTGTGGATCACCTGTTGGACGCCTGTGACAAGTGGAACCTCTCGATCAGTGTGGAGAAGAGCTCTTGGGGATGCGCAAGGTGGACTATCTAGGACATCGCGTTTCAAACGATGGACTGGAGCCAACCCGAAGGACCTCGCGGCTCTGACAGATCTACCGTTCCCGGATCGCTCCGATCAATGCAGTCTTTCTTGGGCAGTCTTAACTACTACAGCCGTTTCCTGGAGGATTACGCGATCTACGCGGCGATCCTGTATGAACTGCGCGAGGTAGACTTCGCCGAGTTGAAGAAGCGTCCAGATCTGCGCCGGATCATGGACGATCAAGTGTCGGACTCAGTAGATCGGAACTCAGCAGACCCCGATCGGACGCCGCCCGTTCATGGAGTCGAGGTTGGCGACGAACGCTGGGTCCGTGCTCATCATGCCTTCTCGACACTGAAGACGAAGATCGCGACGACGCCGATCCTGCGGCATTTCGATCGCGATCGGACTCCGGTGGTGATCGTGTACGCGAGTGACTGGGCGATCTCGGCCGCACTGATGCAGGAACACGACCAGATCTATCACCCGGTTACCTTCGCCAGTCGAACGTTGAAGTCGAATGAACTGAACTACAACGTGGTGGAGAAAGAAGTGCTGGCTCTGTTACGGATCCTAGATCTGAACTATAACATGCTGGTTGGTCGATCGATCCGGGTCCTGACTCGACACTCGACTTTGGCGTGGCTGTTCCGATCACCCGGCCTTCAGGGCCGATTGGGTCAGTGGGCCGCATTTCTATCGCCCTGGACGTTGGAGATCACGAAGTGCACCAAGGGAGAGGACGAGATATTGGGGGCGATCGCCGCCAGTATTACGCCTCGATCGGATGTCGACGACGCACTGATCGCGATCGCGCCGAAGAAGGAACCCCGGCGGAAGATCCAAGCCCCGATCCCGACTGTACGCGCGAATGAAGAACTGCTGGTGATAAGCTTCGATGGATCCGCCCGCGTCAAGCGAGGTGGGGGCGCGTACAGTGCGATCTTATGGAAGCTGCCCGAGTGGAGTGTGTTGAGAGCACGATCGGGCTATGCCGAGGAGCTGACCGTCAATGAAGCGGAATATCATGGTCTGCTGCTGGGTTTCGACCTCTTGGACGGCATGGATCGAGGCAGGCTGGTGGTCTGCGGTGATTCCAACTTGGTGATCCGGCAAGTGCGAGGTGAGATCGACTGCAAAGCACCCAAGCTGACGTTACTGAAGCAGAAGGTGCTGGATCGGTTACGGAACTGGCCAGATCATGAGCTGTTACATGTGAAACAGGACTGGAACGGCAGCGCAGACAGCTTGGCTAGCGCAGCGCTTCAACGTGAAGGTGGCGTTGTCGTCGAGGATGAGGCCGATCACGTGGATCTGACGACATTGAACCGGCTCGATGAGATCCTAGTTGTCAGATCTGACGAACCGATCGCCCGGCTATCACCGATGACTACTCGATCAAACGCCAGATCGCGACCGAATCCGACCGTCCTGCAGGAAGAATTTGTGCGGGGACTACGGATCGATCGAATCCGTCGATCGCAAGATGAAGAGACGTGGATCGTGGGCATGAAGAAGTACCTGATGGGAGACGTGGCTGATCTAACGCAGGATGAGGCCCGATCTTATGGCAACATGGCAGCGGACTACGAGATCGATGACAATGATCTGCTGTTCTACTGTTCCCCCTCCAAGAGATCGGAGGCAGATCGAGACGGGCTGATGAGGCTGGTCGCTCCGGAGACACTGCATCAGGATATCCTGCATCACTACCACTCTACTGTGGAAGGTGGTCACCAAGGGATCGGACGTACCTATCAGCGGATCCGCGATCACTTTCACTGGAGAGGTCTCTTCAGGAGTGTGCAAAAGTATGTCGGAGAGTGTGTCGATTGCGAGACCGGCAAAGGGCGACCCACGATCAGGGGTGAGTCGCCAGGGAATATCCAGGCGACGTACCCGTTCCAGATCATAGCGATGGATCACATACCTTCGCTGCCCAAAGTCGTACAAAGGCAACACCGAACTGCTGATCTGGGTCGATCTGTTCACGGGATGCGTGATCGCGAAGGCCAGCTCCTCTCGAACGGCGCAGACGATCGCCGAATCCTACGAAGAGTGTGTGTTCCGGCGATTCGGTGCCAGCGAGGTGATCAGGCATGATCGCGAACCGGGATTTATGGCTGACTTCTTCCGCGCCTTTAATAAGATCCTAGGTATGCGTCAGCGAGCGACGATGGCATATCGGCCCCAAGCGAACGGTACGGCGGAACGAATGGTGCAGACGGCGACGAGAGCCCTGAAGATGTTCGTGGAAGATCTGGATCAGAGGGATTGGGATGAGTACGCCGAGCGATTGACCTTCGCGATCAATACGGCTCATGATCGCGTTCGAGGAGACTCTCCTTTCTATCTGGTACATGGCTGGGATCCTCGATCGACGCTGGAAGCGACGATCCCTTTGGGTAGTACTCGAATCCAGGATCGGAATCCGCGACGGTGGCGTTATCGGATCCAGAGGCACTATGATCAGGCTCGAAGTCAGGTGAATGCTCGCCTATGCGAAGCGATAGCGGATCGGGCCGATCGACACAACGAAGAGGTTCGACCGCACTCGATCGAGGCTGGATCCCAGGTGTGGCTGTACTTGGACCGTGTGAAGGAGGGGTACGCCCGGAAGCTAGCTCACTTATGGCATGGCCCGTTCCGTGTGGCCGAGAAGGTGAACGAGTACACGATGAAGCTTCAGATCGCTGGCACAGACTATCACCTGTTCCCGATCGTGCATGTCTCGAAGCTGAAGTTGGTCAGAGACTTCCCCGATCGACCGCAGATCGAGCTCACGGTGGACGAGGCAGATGGACTCGATTTCGACGAGATCCTACTTCCGGAGGACAGCTGGGCTCCAGATCGAGACGCGAACGAGTATGAAGTGGAGAAGATCACGGATATGCGAACGGGTCGAAGGACACGGTACGGCCGGACGTATCGAGAATTCCTGGTACACTGGAAGGGTTACGACGATCCTGACTGGATCGACGAAGCGGATCTCAACTGTGGAGCTTTATTGCACGAGTTCCTTCGAGATCGTGTGAACCGGAACCGATTCAATGCGATGCTGTCTCACGAGGAGGAGTGAGATCGGACCGCCAGGGCGAGCTGGTCGCCTTGGTGAGCGAGATTGGTGGCGGATCGACTGGGAGGCCGTCGATCCGAGGAAAGGGTGGTATATGAATGTGTATGTGTGTGAAGGTGCAGATCGTGAGATTATGGAGTCGCTGAGAGGTGGATCGATGGAAGGTCCGGATTGATCATGTCAGGTAAGGAGTGGATCGACCCAGGGCTGTGACGCCCAGCGCAAGAAATGAGATATTACAATGGGAAGGGTGGATCTGGAATGGTGGAACGGCTATTGGAGTAGATCAACTTCTGAATGACTATGAATTAGAGTGGACTTGCCGATTGACGCTTCGATCACTAGATCTGATCGCGCAAGCTAAGCTGGTATCACGAACGCCAGATCACGGCTGCTGGGCACCGATGTTGGGGTTGAACTTGTTGCGAAGACGTGGGATCCGCCTGGCAGGGTGGTCTTGAGGGTGATCGCGGTACTGGTTTCGCCAGGGATCGTGCGTGTCAGCCTCGATCAGGGCAGCCCGGAGATCGGTCGGCTCACCCTGATGCTGGGTGGGGTCGTTGGCGTTGGCTGCGCGAGACACCACCCCGGGGTACCAAGTCACCGAGTCTCGCGGACGCACCGGAAGGTGCAAGAAGAACGGATCCAACAACAGATCGATGTCAGCCCACATCGCTCTCATCATCGGCAACGTCGTGTCCAACCATTGGCGCCACCGATCGCCGAGGCGGATCCGCCGGGTTCGACGTTCGGCATGGTACTGTTGGATGACCGGATCCTGACGCTGTCCACGGGTGATCGGGAGGTAATGAGTTGTTTCCCAGAAGGCCTGACGATGCTGCTCCTCGAGCTGTAGGTAGGCGGTGGCGATCCGACCCAGCGGAGTTGCGGCACCTCGATGGAGTGCCAGATCAAATGTCAGTGGATCTCGCGGGGTCTGGAGGACCTCCCAAGGGCGATCGGCCAGGAGTGCGGTGATGTTCGGCCCGGTGATCAAGTCGTCCCGGTAACCGATCCCGGCCGCAGGCTGCCGAGCACCGCGAACCGCGGCTGGGAAGAGCCAATTTGCAGGTAGGAGCAGGTGGTGGGTCAATGTCGACAAGATCATGCCGGTGATCTGAAGCTGATGTAGCAGTCCCACGGGCCACGGATCCACGTCACCTGGAGTGAGTGCCCGGGGTGCGTTGAAGCCCGGGATCATGGTGCCGATCGGGAACAGTGGCGGAATCAGAGGCTGGCGTCCGGGCGATCCTGGCGGAGATCTGGGAGGCGATCCCGGCGGCGATCCCGGAGGCGATCCCGGAGGCGATCCTGGAGGCGACCTTGGGGCGACCGGGAACGCGCCGATCCGGTTCGAGAGTGTATCGAGATGACCGACGGCGATCGTGAACGGATCGGCGGAGTACGGGCCCGAGCTGGCGAAGCGGATTGACGACGCCAAGCCTCAGCCCGGGATCGAGCCAACGCGGCGAGGGACTCCTGATCCGTGCCCTCAGACTCAGATTCCTCCTCGTCAGAACCGGATTCGGCCGACGACGAGCTTTTCCGTGACTGGCCAGCGCTCGCACTACGAGCTGGGCTCGACTCTTCTTGATCCGGCTCCTCCTCTTCTTGATCCGGCTCCTCCCCTCGTGATCCGACTCCTCTTCCTCGTGATCCGACTCCTCCTCTTCATGATCCGACTCCTCCTCTTCATGTTGATCGTCGGGCTTACGGCGGTCGGATGGTAGCTGGCTCTCAGCGGGTGGTCCTTGCGCATGCTCCGGCAGCGAGAAGGCCGGCGACAGAGAACGAGGGGGCGATCGGCTCGGCGATCGGCTGCGTGATGGAGGCGCCGATCGTGAACGCTTGGGGGCCGCGGAGTGCGATCGGGTGATCCGGAAGGACTACGACTGCGGCGAGCAGGTGTGAGCGGTCTACGCTGGTGCAGTGCGATCCAGCGTGTTACGCTGGATAGGGTGTCCGCGATGGTGTCGAGGTCCTCGCTGGATCGATCGTTGACACGCCGGAGCAGGGCGTAGGCGTCTTGGACGTCGACGAAGTGGGCGTCCTGTGCACGGATCACTTGCTGCGCACTTTCGACGCATGCACCTGCAGCACGACGATCGCGTCAGAGATGATCAACAAGAGAACGAGGGCTACGGAATCTACGTACGGAGATCGGCGTTTTCCCGAAGCGCGACGTCGCGATCTTGATTAGCTTGATCGAGGGCGGCACGGGCCGTACGTAGTTCCCCTCCGTCCGGTTGAGGTCGGCTTGCAGCCGATCGACATCAGGGTGGGGGCAGGCCGGGGGCGGAGAGGCCGATCGGGCCCGAGAGCTGGCCGGCGAGGACGGGCTCCGTTGGACCAGCGCCGCCTCAGTCGTCTGAAGCGCCGCCTGCACGCGATCGAGGCTGCCTCGCGTCGTGTCTAACCCCACTGCAACATGTCCAGACCATGTGCCTGACGTGTGATCTGCGATCGGAGATCGGAGATGTCCGTGGCGGCGAAGTCTAGCTGGTGGTCGAAGCGGTCCCGAGTGGCGATCGCGTCGGCGAGTTCGTCTTGGGTGCGTGTCAACCGACGATCCATGTCCTGCATCTCAGCGGTTTGTTGAGCGATCTGGTCTCGGAGATCCTGGATCAGCTGCGGTCCTTGGCCTTGGGCGCTCTGCTGGAGGTCACTCACTTCGGTCTGGAGGCGGCGGATCTCGTCCTCCTGGGACCCGCGGTAGTGCTCGAGATCCTGCAGGTTCGCCGTTAGCTCGCGGACAGTGTCGTCCAGGCGTGCCCGATCGCGGATCATGGTGGATCGAGAAGCGTAGGCAAGCGTCAGCTCCTCCTCCAGCCGGGCGATCCGGCGGGCAGCGTCCGGAGAAGCTGCAGCCCGTCGAGAAGCTGTTGAACGAGTCGATCGGGGTGTCGAGTGGGCTGATCGAGGCGAGCCGGGCGGAGACCCGTCACCCTCCGACGGTGGGGGTGGCTGTGCGGGAGGACCGGACGGTGGCGTGCTCATCGTGTGTGATCTGCGCGGGAGCCGGCGGATTGAGGAATGAACGGGGACACGCTGTCCGAAGTGAGCCGCCGTGCGACACAACTTCCGGACAGGGGCGGATGTGGGGAAGCACCGAATAAGAAATCCGTCTCGAACGGAAAGCGTTCTCCGAGAAAGGCGGCAGGGTCGGTCGACAGAGATCCCGAATGGAAGATCGACAATCGATCAGCGATCGAGAGACAGGCTGCGTGGGTCAGGCGGGGACTGAAGATCAGCGAGAGATCAAGTGACGCCGGCGCGTCGGGTACCACATATGCAGAGGTGGATCGTGCAGAGACGGATTGTGCAGAGGCGGATCGCGCCCTATCGATCCCTGATGGATGTCCAAGATCGGCATAGGGTGATCCGGAACGACCAAGGACGGAAGTAGGCGGATCGACGGTGAATGACGATGTGCTCAAGTCCTCGATCGAGAGTCGATCGAGATCGTCGATCGGGATCGCTGATCGGGATCGCCGAACGAGATCGTTGATCGGGATCGCCGAACGAGATCGTTGATCGGGATCGCCGATCGGTCAAGATGGGAAGCACAAGAGGGGCGAAGATAGGACAGGAATCCAGTTGTTGTTTAGTTGTAGGATGGTGGACAAGATGGGAGCAGTAGAGAGAGAAGCCAACTAAACATAAATCAGAGCAGAATTTGCACCGAAGAGCACAAGTCCCCTCAAGTCACCAAGTCCCAGGAACTACATTGGCCTCGGCTGACCTCGACACTTTGGACAGTGAACTAGTGGTACGGTTAAGACTGGATTAATACATTGGCCAGCTTGACCTACTCTAGTGATCTATTTCTTGTGTGCGAACCCCCGATCGTCCGGATACTGCTTGGCCGGCGATCGTTCTCCTCTCGATCAACCTCGATCCCGCTATAGGAAGCGGCAAGCAACCCAAGGAAGGGAGGAACACACCCGAAAGGGCAACTACAGGCCTTGGATCGACTCCAGGCCGACCGATCGCAGCGAACAACCCTCGATCGGGACGAATACTCGGACGCAGAGCGAAGATTCCCGCGCTGCTCCACGGACTATCCCCGCGTCACGCCAAGACATTCGATCTTCACCAAGTGCTGCATCCTCGGAGCCCCGAGAGAGCAGATCCAGCCCGCCGACGGGTACACAAGGTGAGAACAAGTTCAGCCGATCACGGATCGTTGGGGGACCCCCTCCGTTAGTCGGTGTCTGGGCGCTGGTGGGAAGCTCGATCAGGCCTTAACCAGATTTTGGCTGATCCCGCTACACCACACTTCTGACCATGAACACCGCGTCGCTCACATAAAAAGCGTACCTAGTGTAATTAATTTATCTCGTTAAGTCAGTACCTATGAAGCTCTGTAAGATTTGATTTGACTTGGGCTTAGTATATCTCTTCAGTACTTGAATCGTTGAACCCTTTCATATTGCCGCTACCCTCTATACTCGTCCGTTACTTATACGAAATTGAAATTTGAGAATTATTGTGGTTTTCAACAATTTTGCCGCCCGATTTGACGCGTTATCTCGGAGTCCGATTTATATAAAATGGAGCTCCAACATGATCGGTGAATCCGATTTAGCTATATCTGACCTGAGTTAAGAGCATAAGGCCTAGAGGGGAGACATTCCAAGCTGGTCATACCTCCCCACCTCTAAGGAGCAAGAATGCATTGAGGACAACAGTACCCTGTATATATCCATTTCATTTCACTATGGTCAGCTAAATAACATGTGCCATCGTCTACGGCAGCTACAACTACGTGCCACGCCAATCCGATAGGGCCCGAGGAATACTTTGGCAGCGGTCCCTATTGCCGGCGAAAAGCGGCATTTCTGGCACCTGCTTCACAACTCGGAGCCCCCAGCGGCAAATCGGGTCAGATATAATAAGCTTCCCTCAGCCCTTGGGAGCCCTCGAGCAAATCGGGCCCGATATATCGGATCTCGGACCACCCGAATTGCCAAAACGGATAAAAGCCACAATAACCCCTCCCGAATACAAGTCTGCTCCAATATATACCAATACTTACAGTATTATTGTGATCGGCACCCCGAATGTCTAATTGGATAGTAAATCGGCCGAGATTTTGGCTAATTTAGACTACAAATTCTTATTTATTTCGACTAATCTTGCATCAGATTAGGGAGGTAACAGTACCGCAGGTATCATTCGCATAGTTAAGGACATAATAGGATAGTGCAGATGTAGGGTGGCTGTGGAAGCTTCTAGAACGAAGCTTCCATCCACTCGAACTGCGGGGGCGGTCACTTTTGGTTTAGACCCGCCATCCCCCAAGCCTGGCTTCTTCAGCGTTTTGAAATACTGGTAGCACTTGTTGGTCCCAGCAACCTGACAACGAGGAGCCCATGCCCACCATCGCCCAGCTACGCGCCGAGATCGATCGGCTGAACCAAGCGATGGCGGACCGCACACGAGTGCCAAGCAACCTGCCGAAGTTCACCGGCAAGCGAGGGGAGGATGTCCGGGAATGGCTGTTCCAGATCGAGAACGCCTGCCGAATCAACAGCATCCCGATCGAAGACACAAGCACCCGCCTTCCAGGAATCGCGGGGTCAGCGATGGAGAAGCCTGCCTCCGGCTGGTTCCTGCACTGGTCGTCGACGACTCGAAGCGAGGAGCACACGTGGGGGATTTTCCGTGAGCATGTGCTCCAACACTTCGAGGCGTCGAACTACCAGGCTGTTCTGCGCGAGAAGCTTCAGCGACTCAAGCAGACAGCGGACATCGAGACGTACAACGGCGAGTACTCAGCTCTCATCTTCCGCGTAGAGAGCATGAGCGTACTTGACCAAGTGCTATGCTACGCGAGCGGTCTCAAGCCTCGCACGCGCAGCTACGTCAAGCTCGAGAATCCCCAGTCCCTGAGCGATGCTATGGCCTTGGCGGTCAAGTACGAGGTGACTCACTTCGTCGAAGAAGCTCGCGACCGCCAACCCAAGCGCGACAAGAAGTTCTCGTCGGCTGACCAACCTCAAACCCACGGTAAACCCTTCAAGGGGAAGCCGTTCCGCGGGAAGGCCGCTTCGCCGAGAGCCGAGCCCAAACGCGATGAGGGCCGTACCTGCTTCCACTGCAAGAAGCCTGGTCACATCAAGGCCAACTGCTTTCTCTGGAAGAAAGAGCAGGAGAAGCAGGGAAACGGGCAACCACGTCAGTGAAGGAGGGTCCTGTCGTGGTCGAGAGCGTAACCAGAACACTTAAGGTTGAGAATATCAGCCTTAACGTTCTGTGTGAAAACCCTCTGGTCTACAAGTCACGTCCGCTGTTCTCAATAGCTGGTGAGATCAGCGTGGGTGACAAGTGTCTCGCTACACGTAGCATGTTGCTGGACTGTGGAGCCACCACGATCTACGTGTCCAAACGTTGGGTCGTGAGGAACCAGCTCCAAACGACGAGGTTCAGCGACAGGAGCATTCGCGTGAAGCTGGGAGACAACCAAATCGTGGAAGCAGAGCTGGAAGTTCTGCCTCTAAGAATCCATGTGTCGGGGCTAGATGAGGCGTACCAGTGTGTTGCCGTCGTCTACGCGATACCCGACGAATTCGATTGCATCCTCGGGATACCTTTCTTCGAGGACACGCAACCCCAGATTGACTGGAGAAGTCGACGAATTGAGGGAACAAGAGATAAGATTCTGCACTGGAAACGGGCAGGTGACACCTGTGGACCGATCGAGGAAGGCGGACCGGTGATTGCCTCCGGGCTTCGGAGATCTGTCGAGGCGAAAGGCCTTTCGGCGAAAAGACCCGATTCCTGTCGAGGCGCCGCGCTGGAAACGGATGTGACGTCCACGGACGAAGCTGTTCGCGACGCAGTGCATAAGGAGACCCCGACCGTTGTCAGCGGACAGCGAGGAGAGGACGCGCAAGCTGGCGAGTGTTCAGCTGCAGAGGACGACGTTGCGACGTTGGAGCGCGCGGGTATGGCACGAAGAACTGACGAACGAAGCAGTGCCAAGGGCAACGACACCGTCGTGGAGAAGATGTTCACGATGGGTGTTGTCGACGAGAGTGGTGTACAGACCAACATCACCCGCAAGAAACTGCGAAAGTTCCTGAGAAGCAACAGTGGCGACAGTCTCCTGAGCAGCAGCGTGAGATCGTGCGTTGGGTCGAAGACATGGTGAAGAAGAAGCTCATCCGACCAAGCATCAGTCCTCACGCAGCACCGACATTCTGTGTCCGAAAACCAGTCGACTGGAGAATCGTTCACGACTACCGGTATCTCAATTCGAACACTGTGCGTCAGAGCATCCCGATGACAAGGAAGGAAGACATCTTGGACGCCATGTCTGGAGCGTACTGGTTCTCCACGATGGATCTGATGTCCGCGTACTACCAAGTGCGTATGCGGGAGGAAGACATCAAATTCACAGCCTTCCAGGCGCCAAACGGACTGTGGGAGTATCTTGTACTCCCGATGGGAGTCTGTAACGCGCCGGCAACAATGCACCGGTTGACGTCGAAGCTGTTCCGAGACTTGAAGAACACGAAGTCGTTCTACGACGACATCTACATCTTCACCAAGTCACCGAAGATCGAAGACCACCTGAAAGCGCTACGCGAGACGTTGGATATCTTGCGCGACAACAAGTTGTACGTCAAGCTGTCCAAGTGTGGCTTCTGTGCCGAAGAGATTCCATACCTTGGTGACTTCGTGGGACGTAACGGAGTTCGGATGGACCCTGACAAGGCGCAGACCATCAAAGACTGGCCGGTGCCGCGGACTCAAGAGGAGCTCCACAGCTTCCTGGGTCTGACTGGCTACGTGCAACGCTTTTGTCCGGAGTACGCTTCGCTAACAGCAACGATGTTCACCCTCCTGAAGAAGAAGACCAAGCGCAACGCGAAGATCCACTTCAGCGACGAGCAGTTGAGGAACTTCAAGGAGTTGAAGCGAAGGTTGTGCAATCCACCAGTACTGCATCTCCCAGACTTCAGTCAGCCCATGCATCTGCGGACGGACGCGAGCAAGTTCGCCGTAGGGGAAGTGCTGTTCCAAGTCGTCGAAGGTGTCGTACGTCCCATCGCGTACACCAGTCGGAAGATGAAGTCTGCAGAGCTCAACTACCCCACGCAGCAACAGGAGTTGTTAGCCATCGTTCACGCCCTGGCCGCGTTTCGGATCTACTGCTTGGACAAGCCGCCGATTGTGGAGACCGACCACAAGAGTCTCGAAGGCCTGTTCACGCAGAAGATGGCCAACCGCCGCCTAGCACGCTGGTATGATATCCTCGCCGAGTATCAACCGACGTTCTCGTATCTCCCTGGGGTGAAGAACGGTATTGCTGACGCTTTGAGCCGAAGACCAGACCTTGAACCGGATACGAAGTTCTTCCACGACTTGAGTGTGACAAGCTTCGACGATACATCTTTCAGTCTGGCGATCAGCGAAGTAACCGGCGACTCAACGTTGATTGCACGCGTGAAGAAGTCGTACGAGAAGGACCGTGATATCCAAGCAATTTTCGCAGCGATCAAGAGGCGCAACTCCAGCTCGAAGCCGAAGCGTCAACGCCAACGGCACCAGGAGTACCGATGCTATTCCGAAGCGAATGGACTGCTCTGGTACCAAACCCCCGCAGACGACGCTCCGCGCATTGTCATACCCAACGATGTGAAGTTGCGGCAGGCAATCATTAGCGAGCGTCATGACACCAACTACAGCGGCCATCCAGGCGCTGAGCGAACCTACTTGACGCTAGCGCGCCGCTGGTACTGGTCGAAGATGTTGAAGTCTATCCAGAAGTTTATCGCAGACTGCGAGCACAAACGACGGACCCAATTCCTTGTGGAGTGGGTGGGCGAAGAGAAGCCTACTTGGGAGCCGGTTGAAAACTTGAAGCAAGTGCCAGACTTGATCGCGGAATTCGAAGTCCAACGTCGTTTGAAGCGAAGACGACGAACCAAGAAGCAATGAAAGGGGGCCCAAGGCCACATGTATTCTCGGTTGGATGCAGACCTATCCCTGGCTGCGCTTCTTGGCTCTCTTCTTAGCATTCTTGGCTGACTTCGCTGCTGCCTTTCTCGCTCGCTTCTTCTCGGTCTTGATCAGTCGCCTCCCGCGTGGTGGTTCCGGCTTGGGTCCTTCCTTGATGCGATAGATGGCCTTGACGGTGTCAATCCGCTTGATGTTCGTCAATGGCTCCATTCCACAAGGCGGATCTTCGAACTCTTCCCAGACATCATACGCCATCAACGGGCCCCGGTGAAGCCGGACCACGAGAACGAAGCAGTGATCGAGGCGGTGCTGGCCCGCACACACGAGGTAGCATCCACGTTCCAGCTTCTCACGGCGAACGAAAGCGATGAGATCAGCCAGCGAGTTCAACGAGTCGATTTGCCGCGACTTGTACAGCTCATTGTAGTCCAAGGGAACACAGTCGCGCTCCAAGAACTTGAAGAACTCAGCCATGTCTTCACGCTTGACGCCGTAGATCATCTCGCGCTTATGCTGCTTCTCGAAGCGTTCCCAGTGGTCCTCCGTAATGAGCGATGGGTTGTCAAGATGGTAACACGCTGCATGCAGAGCCTCCATGAAGCACCGACCAGTAGCCGAAGCACCCGCACCACCGAAGAGTTCGTCCGCGTACCGATAGAACGTGCCAGGACGTTCAGCAGCAACCCACTTGTCAACGTGGTCCTTCAACTCCGGGTACCCAGTTAGCTGTTCTTCCCATACCCAAGACAGTTGAAGCCGCTTGGTGTCCCACTTCACTAAGTACGAACGATTGGGAGGGTCACCGTGGCGATCCATGAAGTAGGCGAAGCCATACTCATGCGCTGGGTCCCAAGGCGCCGATGGATCGTAGTAATTGCGATGGTTGTTTCCCGGGTGGCGATCAGGGTGCCGAGGCAGAGGCTCATCGTGGAAGACAGCCATTTGCGTCTCCATCGACCGTGACGGTGCCGCTGGAGCAGCAGCACGAGTCTCAACCTCAAGCTGACGAGACCGAAGCCTGGCCGGGGTACTGCGAAGCGTAGGATCGCAGGGTCGCATCGATGAAGACTCCAACCGAAGCCTCTCAAGCAGGCGCGCCGGTTCATCAACCGTGCACGAGTCTACTACCGAAGACACAGTGGACACCGGGGCTGGCGACGCAGGGGCCACTACTGGACTACCGTGCTCGACGCCCACGTCTTCGCTGTCATCGTCGGGCTCAGCCAGGATAGCGTCCAGGTCCACGAGATCGCTAGGACCTTCATCGAGCGTGCGCACCGGCACTGGCGAGAGGGCACCGCGTGAGCCTATCGGTACGCCACCATCACCCAGCAGCAAGAATGGCTCCACGAGTGTGAGATCGAGAAATGACCGGAGAGCTTGCGCCGAGGCCTAACGGTCTTGAACTTCCGGGTGAGAGCCGGCCGAACCCTCTGATTGGTTACTCACATTTACCGCATTAGAGTGACGGATGGATGGCCGTTTAGTGACGAGGCGCGGTGGGCCATAATAAATCCCCACCGAGCCCTCCAAGTAGTCATAGTGGGTACAAGATTTGCCTCTCATTAGGAATTCGGATCTAGCCGAGGAGTCGTCGAGTCGTCGGATCAGCTCGAAGGCTCGGTCGACACTAAACTTTTGTATAGACGATAGGGATTAGCGATAGGGAAGGCCTCACAGCCTCTAATCACTAAATCAGAGCAGAAATTCCCCCCGAAGCCACACAAGGGTCAAGTCCGTCTACGGTAAGTCTTAGCTTAGCTGTAGAGTCTGGATACGCTCGGCCGACACGGGGTATGTCTGCCGGTGAGCATAAGGTACATTGACCGAGTGTTCATCCCTGGAAAGGCCAAGAGTGAGTAGTGGCCGAGTGTTGGAGGTATTAGAGACCTCCCTGTACGTTTGTACGCTTGTCTGGGTGTGTGGCGAGGCCCCCCAGTATATTTGACTTCCAGCCGAGACTTCGTCTCGGCGCCCTGTCCGAGGCCTCGATTGGCCTGGTACCCTTCCTTCTGAGGGACCACAGTGGGTTACGTGTGAAAGCGCGTGTGTACATTGCATCCTAGCCGTTGCTCGTGGCTAAGGGCGCTCTTATATTTGATTTACGGGCTCTACCTACCTGACCGACGACTCGCATAAGGCACATTCCAGCCCGGTGCAAGGGATCGGATCTGGTCTTCAGATTTTATCCCAACAATAAGCGCCGACCTTTTAGGAGGGAAGCGTGTTGTTGGTAGGGGCTCGTCCCAAAGGCCTTGGCTAGAGGGACGAGAACTCGTTAAATCGTGTTTTCCTACACGACAACTGGTGCCGCGACCCGGGACTGGTGTGACCGAACTGTGTGTTGTGGTCTGTGTAGGTATTGTCCCAAACGAGCATTGAGAGGAGAAGAAGAAGAAGAAGAAGAAGAAGAAGAAGAAGAAGAAGAAGAAGAAGAAGAAGAAGAAGAGAAGAAGAGAAGAAGAAACAAGAAGAACAGGAACAAGATGGCGAAAGGATCCAAGTCAGCGGTGCCAGCTACGCCGGCGAAATCGGGACGAGGACCAACCGACGGCTTGTCGACGATCGCGAGTGACTTGACGTCTCGGCTGTCGACGATCGAAAGGTCGGTCAGTTTCGAAGAGTCGGTAGACGAGGATTCGGACGCCAAGGATGACATGATGATGAACTACGGTGACCTGGAAGAGAAGACTCCCGCACCCGTGCAGGAGTACGAAGACCAGGAGGCGGCGATGGTGTTGGCTGGACGCAGTGGGGGCTCACGCTCCCTCTGCCGAAACCTCGTCTCCGAATTTGATGAAGTGGCACGGCCGGACTTTGCGGACGATGACTCGGAGGATGGCACCGAGGCCTTCACTTCGGAGGCTCTGGTGCAGGTTACTAAGGATCCTCAAGAATCCCGCGGAATTCGGCCGTCAATGAACAGCAGCACCCCAGCTGCGAACAAGGTGCTCGGCCGAATGCTCGAGCAGATGCTTGAGTCGAGCGAGTGGATCCGACAGTTCAGCCCGGAGATGGCGCGCCAGGCGACATGGGTCGAGCTGAAGGAAGAGTTGCAACACCTAGTGGAGCCGACTTCAGTCGCCCAAATGGCCGAAGACACGGTGGCGCTCCTCCGAGCGATGGGGTGTGAACCGATGACTCGCCCGTCCGAGGTCTCAGTCAAGAGTTGGACGCCGGAACTGGCTGGCAAGGAGCTGCATAAGTGGAAGAGGAAGCTGCGTTTGAGCTTCGGGGAGACGGACCTCACGCTGGGTCGCCCACCGAGCGCACGCCCTGCGAGAGAGCCGACCGATCCCTCGAAAGTTCCGCTGCCGCAGACTCCGAAGAAGACGACCGAGCGCTCGCGCCGGCGCCAGACGACGGATGGAGTGTTCTCTGCCAAAACGGAGGGCACGCCGTACTTCCAGGATTCGCATATGGTGACTCCTCGGTCGACTAGTCGAACCGAGCGCATCGCCCGCGAGACCGAAGGAACGCGACCTGGACGGAGTACCAACCGAGGCTTCCTGAGACGTTCGAGCCGTCGTTTCACCCCGCGTGATGACTCTTCGTCGGATGACGATGCCGACGACACGCCCGACTACGACGACGGCTTCGACAGTCCCAGCGACGAGTTGGCCCGCCAGGTGCGCGAAGTGAGCGAGATGGAGCGGCTGAACTCGACCCCTCGGCTGGAGATTGCGACTCACCGACCCCTCGCTCAGATCAAGAACTTCTCCGGAGCCCGCAACAAGAGTGAAAACTCTATGCAGTGGCTCCGGGCGTTTGTCTACGAGATGAAGGGGACGCACACTCCGCCCAACGAGTGGTGCATGGCTTTCGAACTGAGCCTTCGGGACGGTGCCTTGCACTGGTACCGTCAGCTCCCCAAGAAGACGAAGCGTCGGTGGAAGTTGCTCAGTGATGCTTTCATCAAGTATTACTGTACGCAGTTCAGCCAGTCTGCGAAGGCTCGCTAGTATTCGGCGCGACGTGACGGTTCGGAACATCTGTGCGACTACCTAAATCGGCTGAATGGCTACGCTCGCAACGCTGGTCTTCAGTTCGAGAAGGGCGGTCGCGACGCGAAGGATCACGTGCAGCGCTTCCTCGAGACGTGCGGTGACCGAGGACTCGAGCGGCGGCGTTGCCACGTCCGGAGTCTCGGACATTCATGAGCTTGAGGACATGATTAATGACATCCTCAAGTCGGAGGAGCGCGGACAGAGCAGAGACGCCTCGTCTCACCAGTCGCGTGGACGCGAGCACTCTCGCAGACGGGACGAGCGCCGGAGCGAACAAGCGCGCGACAATAACCGCCGTGAACGTTACGAACGCCGGGACCGAGACTTCGGACGCAGACACGAGGATTCGCGCTATGCTCCGAGGGTGTCGCTGGCTGAAGCGTCGCTGTCCGATTTGATGGCCGAATTGCAGGTCCGTGGGACGAAGAGTGGTCGATCTGGCCGCCCAGAGCCCCGTGAGCAGTCGCGCGACGACAGTGGTAGTGACTCCATTGGCAGCCGATACTTCGACGACAACCGAGACTTCAGTGACTACAGTGACTTTGACACCTCGGATGAAGAAGGAGGCCATGTCGCGGCGGCGAACGAACAAGAAAGACGTGCTGCGGCAGACGGGACGTACGCCCGGTCCGACCAGCGTCAACGCAGGGGTGGCGAACCCGGCCGAAACTTCGACCGGTCCAACCGACACTTCAGCCGAGACAACCGCGATGGTCGCCCGCGTCAGTATGGACCCTGCGCAGCGTGTGGTGGTGCCGGGCACTCGGCTCACTACTGTTACCGACGCTGCAGACTGTGTCAGCAGGTCCACGACATCGGCAAGTGTGAAGCACTCCAGGCCCTCACCACGTACCTTCGGACGAAGGTCGAGAAGAAGGACCTCTCCCGAGCTCCAAAGCCTAGTCTTCGGTGGCAATTTAAACTAGGCAGCCCGCCAACTGAAACTGGGTTGGTCCCAATCGGGCTGCCACAGTTAGCTGCTCCCGCGATTGATGCAGACTGCGTCTACGCCTTTGTGGGAACAAGCAAACGGCCGAACGACAAGGACAAGGAAATTGTGAAATGGATTGAAATTGAAAAGGAGAGAGGGGAAACCCTCGGTGGAGGTGATAATTGTGAAGAAAATGAAAGCGACGAAGATGGAGATGTGAACGAGGCTTGGGTCTCAAGTGCGGTGCAGAGTGGACAGCCTGGCCGAACGCCCAGTGGAGTGACTAAGTTACTCCCAGGCGAGAGGCTGGGGTGGTGGTCTGCGCAGAAGTTCGACAAGAGGGCTCGGATGAGAGCTCTGGTCAAGGGTGCGGTCAACGACTCGAGAACGAGGCTTCTGTTGGATACGGGGGCGAACGTAAGTGTGATTTCGGAGAAGTTTGCGAAGCAGTTGCGGTTGCGTGACATTCAGGGGCATGGCCGCTGCATGGAAATCCAGGGTTTCACGAAAGGAACCATGGCGACCGAGAGACGAGCCCTCGTCAAGATAACCCTCGGCTGGGCGCGTGTGTACGAGTTTGAGCTGTGGATCATGGACCATGGCGCTGGGGTGGACGTAGTCCTCGGCACGGACTTCATGATCCCCGCTGGAGTGCGTTTAGACCTGTTCCACGCGACGGCGAGGTTGCCGGACGAGGTCAGCATTCCTCTCATCAAGACTCTGGGCGCGCCAGACGACCGAGGCTTTGGTCCACATGTTAATGGTGGACCATCCGAGGACTTGCCTGTTCAGAGTCGTGAGTGCGTGGAGTACCGAGTGCAGCGACGCCAACCACACCCGGATACACATGAAGTGTGGGTACGCCGCACGAAGTCTCTGCTGCCGACGGTGACGAAGTTTCGGCGGGGCAAGGTCGAGTGGGTGCGGTTGACCAACGTGTCCGACCACCCAACGACGTGTCATGCGCACACTCCGGTGCTCCTGTGGGTACCGATTGGCGATCTTCCACGAAACGATGGCTACGTGCGACTGACGTCAGCACGATATGAGGACTGGCAGAATCTTGCCTTCGAAGGCAGCCGAGATGAAGTCGCGTTCGCGCGCGAGTGTGAGGCGTATTCGAAGTGGCTGGCCACGCAACCACCGGCTGTAGATCGGCCGACTTACACTCCGCCAACGGGAGTGATGCTTCGACCAGCCGAGGACTCGCCTGATCGGCGACCCCGGCTAAGCTGCGCTAAACAATGGGAACGTGAACTCGTGAAGAGGGAAGAGAGGGAGCAACTCGCTGCTGACGGCTCACCAGTGGGTGATGATCCAGCGGCGCTCCCTTCTCAACCTACGGAACTTGAACATGCGCGAACCGAGACCTCGGCTGGGACGGCAGCGGAGCCAATTTCCCCAGACAGTGTTGGGGACTCTGATAAAGCGCCCAGCCTGGCCTCGGACGACATGCTGAGTAATGACGACAATGGTTGTAATGATGATGGATCGGAGCACTCGCGCCAAAGTGAGGACTCGGCGGGAGACGACGACCCGATGACGGTGCTGGAGCGCACCTACGTCTCAGTTGCAACTGCGGAAACAGCTGAGGGAGATAGCAGCGACGCGAAGGAGGTTACATCCGAACATCGAGCGAATGACATTAACCTGGAGGATTACGCTCACGAACTAGCCTACCTACCCGACCTGACCGAAGCCTCGGTTACAGAGTTGGACTACTCGGCTGGTAACGTGCGGCACCCGGACCTGAGTTGCAGCCGGCAAGACCGCGTGGTGAAGGTGCTCCGGAAGCACGAGAAGATTCTGATCTCCAGCGGCAATGCATTACCTCCGCCAGCCTATGGGGTGGTGTGTGATATCGATGTCCAAGGACACGCGCCCATCAAACAGAGGGCTCGGCGGATACCCCTCCGACATCTCAAGAAGCTCTACGAGCTACTCCGAGGGCTGCTGAAGGCGGGGCTGATTGCGTTCTCAAACAGCCCGTGGTCTTCACCGATCGTCATTGTGAAGAATGGAGTCGACATCAGATTGTGCATTGATTACAAGATGGTGAACGCCGTCACCGCAATCATGGAGTATGCGATGCCTCTGGTCGACGACTTGCTTTCCGATCTAGAGAAGTATCTGTGGTACTGCTCGCTTGACGCTGCGAGTGGATTCTGGGCTATTATGATTGTAATGGGCCTACCTTGGCTCACTACAACAGCTTACACGTGTGCGCACGTGTATGAGGAAGCGTAGGTTTCTTTTACTTGAGTTAAGTATACTCGAAGTCCACGAGTATACTTTAAACAAGATAAAGACTCTAAGTAGCTGATTTTGGTAAAGATGAGAACTGTTATTTTTGTTTTATGTTTTCTGACTTCCTCCAAATGTAATATTCTAAGTTGGGAATCTGCCAACGGCTGGTTGGCAGAATTCCTTTGCTATGCATGTCGCTCATTGGTTAAAAGATGCTGCTTTCAACCAATAGGAATCCTAAATGTCTATGGACCACCCGTCGTGGTGATCGTAAATGAATGTGGCACTTGATGTAACGTACATCAAGGCCGAGGAAGTGTTCGAACCTTTAACAGACATCGCGTCTGTTAGAGTTACAAGTGGCTGTAGCCACTTGTGCGTGTAACCCCGTTACACCATCCCCCCGTCAAGGTTAGACGTGCCGGTCTCGGCACGTCAACCACCATTGACTGTTTGGTCAATGCATGACGTTTAGAAGAGAGCGTGCTCGTGATAGAACGAGCACGTTGAAGTTGAAGACCTTTGGCGCAGCAGCGGAGGACCTCTCTGCTGCTGAGTATCATGCGCTGCAGTGTGCGAAGCGCTTCGCTGCCGCGGGGGCAGGCATCACGGCCTGCCCTCGAAGTGTCTTCGGGCGCTGTTGTTAACAACAGCGTTCGCATTACTGTCCAGTGTGTAGTGCATGGTGGGCTTCGTAAGCCTCCACCATGTCCGGAACGTCTTCGAGCAAGACGTTCCGCGGCTCCCATGTATCTTGGTTGGGAGGAAATCCTCTCCAACGAATACGAAATCGAACTGGTTCTAAGTTCGTTCTCGGGATACTGTGGTCAACAATCCGCTCAACTATCCATCGAGTTGAGCCGTGTGCGTCACGAATTGGTGGCGGCGGTGGTGGGAACACGCCCGTGTGTGGTCAACTTGGTGTTGACCCTGATCTCGCTTCTCCCCGACCGAGTTCCGGTCGTGGAGTAGCTACAGAGCGCTGCGCTCGGTGCTCTTGAGTATCCTTACTTTGCGACGGTCTCCTAGACCGCCTCGATCGTCCCGGCCGGGCTGGATCTCCAGCTCGACCTGCTGCTCCAGCGCGACTTCGCGCTGGAGAAGATGATGGCTTCCGCCGAGTCTTCTGCTTCGGTTCAGCCGAGCTAGGTAGCTCGTGCTGCAGGTATGGCTTCAACCGTCCGACGTAGAACGTCGGATGGAGGCGCATGCTAGACGGGATGTCTAGCGTGTAAGCGTTGCCATGCCGTTCCAACACTGTGAACGGCCCGATGAAGCGCGGAGCGAGCTTACTCGCTCCGAAGTCGGAAACCGCATGTTTAGGCAGGTTTTGAGTAGCTAACAAAACCAATGAACCCTTCTTGAATTCATTTGTGTTGCCCCTGCCAACATTGTCTGCGTTCAGCTTCTGTCGATCGACAGAAGCTGCAATAGCGTCCTGGACAAACCGAATGACGGCTTGTCTGCGCTGCACGAAGTTCATTGCGTCCGAGCTGAACTCGTTCAGCTCGCTTCCAGCAGTAGGCCCGGCCTCTGCGTTCGTAGATGTGGTGTCTGTGCCTCGCACAGACACGTTCTTCTTCTGCTTGTGTGCGTCTGTGCCCTGCACAGACGCGGTCTTCTTCTTCTTGGTTGCGTCTGTGCCCTGCACAGACGCGGTCTTCGTCTTGTTGTTTGCATCTGTGCCCTGCACAGACGCGGTCTTCTTCTGCTTGGTTGCGTCTGTGCCCTGCACAGACGCGGTCTTCGTCTTCTTTCGCGTTGTTGCGGCTGACACCGTGCAGGTGTCAGCGGCATTCTGCGGCTGCTGTGTTGCAGTCGTAGATCCTCCCCCACTTAAGGAAGGAGCCAGCATCCCGAGTAAACTCGGGAGGCGTGGGTGCCTCAAGGCATTCACGTAGAACGGTGTATGCCCGGTCGAGGCATGCACCGAGTTGTTGATGGCGAACTCCGCCATCGGCAGACACTCGCTCCAGTGTTGGAACGAGTGGGCGTAGCTCTTGAGCACATCCACGAGCACGCGATTCACGCGCTCGGTCTGTCCGTCCGTCTGCGGATGATCCGCAGTCGACATCGAGAGCTGACTGCCAAGAAGTGTGAACACTTCTTGCCACAGGTGCGCGGTGAAGCGCGGGTCTCGATCGGACACGATGTCCATCGGCATGCCATGGTGTTTGAACACCATGTCAACGAACAGACGTGCCGTCTGTTTCGCAGTCACTTCGGCGGGTACTGCAGCAAGATGTACCATCTTGCTGAAACGGTCAACAAAGACCACAACGCCCGTGTTCCCCTGGCTATCCGGGGGAAGACCAAACACAAAGTCCAAAGACATGGACTGCCAACACTCCGACGGAGTCGGTAGTGACTGCAAAGGAGCCTGCGCGAACGGCGCAGGCTTCACACGTTGACACACCTCGCAAGCACGGACGTACTTGCGCACCCACTTGTACTGGTGGGCCCAGTAGAAGTCCCTCGTGAGAAGAAGATACGTCTTCTCACGGCCCGGATGCCCCGCAGTCGGTGCATCATGATACTCGTACATGATCCTGAGTCGCAGGTCATGATCATTGGGAACGACAACGCGGTCCGCGTTGTCGTTGACTGCGCTGTAGAGTAGCAACCCCTCATGCACCCGGTAACGGTGTGCACGAGCACGAAGATGCCTTGGCAACTTCTGACGAGCTTCGTCAGAAGGCACTGAGCCATAGGCCAGCAAGAGCTTCGCGTCCGCGTCGTGCGCGTACGCGGCCTTCACGTCGTCGAGGATCGACGACGTGGGAGTGCTCGATCGCATGGCGTCAATGGCATTGACGTCGACTTCATTCGTAGCGTAGTCAGGTCGACGCGATAACGCGTCGGCCACCACATTGAGTCTTCCGGGTTTGTACTCAACCCGGAAGTTATACTCCGCGAAGAAGGATAGCCATCTCGCCATCCTTTGCGAGATGTGCGGCGACTTGATAGCCGTCCGCAGCGACGCGTGGTCTGTATAGACCACGAACGGTTTACTTCCGAGTAGATACACTCGGAACTTCGCAAGTGCATACTTCATGGCAAGGAGCTCCTTGTCATGCACCGGGTAATTGCGCTCAGCTGGCTTCAGCTGACGCGACTGATAGTAGACGACACGATCACGGCCCTCGTGATCGTGCTGCATCAACGCACATCCGATCGCGAAATCGGATGCGTCACACACAACGTGGAATGGGCGATCTTGGTCGGCCACCGCCAAGATCGGCGCCTCAGTCAAGCCCCGCTTGACTGCATCGAAGGCCTGCTGACAGTCAGCAGTCCAATTCCACTCGGCATCTTTCTTCAGGAGCGGTGACAGCGGGCGTATCGTGCCCGCGTAGTCCTTCACGTACTTGCACAAGTACGTGGCCGCCAAGGAACTGCCGCAGTTCCTTGACGCTCGTCGGCGTCGGCCACTCATTGATCACTCTGACCTTTCAGGGTCAGGGCGGACACCGTTCTTCCCAACGAGACACCCGAGCACGGGTATCTCGCTCGCCCCGAAGATGCACTTCTTCAGGTTCGCGTAGAGCTTGTGCTTGCGCATGAGCGCAAGCAGTTTCCGGAGATGCACCTTGTGCATCTCAGCGTCGCTCATCCCGTCCGCAGCCCGGCTGTGGACGAACCCGTCATCGAAGTAGCTCGGTGCGAAGTCGCGCACCGAGCGCAACAAGTGCGTCACGCACCTGTTGAAGGTCGCAGGGGCGTTCTTCAGACCCTGCGGCATCACTAGCCACTCCCAGAGCATGCCACTCGGCGTGCTCACAGCCGTGAGAGGGATATCGCTCTCACGCATTAGGATCTGATAGAACCCATCGCGCAGATCAAGAGCACTGTAGACAGTGCTCCTGGCCATCGAATCGATGATAACATCTTTCGCGGTATCGGTGTCTGCGCCGGTATCGTCGCATCGTTCAGCTTATTGTACGCATGAATGATGCGCCAGCCGCCCTGTGGCTTCTTGACACAGAACGTCGGAGCACTGTGCGGGGACTTCGATTCCCGCACTTGTCCAGCTTTGCGACGACTTTCGAAGAAGTCGTCGATCGCCTTGACTTGTTCCCGCGGCAGTGGCCACTGCCGCGTGACACAGTACTTCGTGCCCGGCACGAGATCAATCTCGTGCTGGATGCCCTTGTCCTGCGGAAGCTCCGCAGGAATCTCTTCCGGAAGCACGTCCGCGTGCTCCCGTAGAATCTCGTAGAAGGGGCTCGCCTTAAGCGAGTCCCAGCCTTGCTCTTCAAAGCGCTCCTTCTTGGTCTTCGCACTGAGAGTGTCCTCACTCTCAGTGGTGCTCTCCATAAAGAACTGCCTCAGTTCTTCATTCTCGCTCTTCGTTCTCTCGGCGTCCGAAAGAATGCAAATCTGCTCGATGCGTCCATCGTGCAGGTCACGCGCGAAGCGCTTCCAGCTCATGACTGGAAGTGAAGTCAACTCCGACGCTTGCGTCGGAGGATTAGCGAGAGTCATCTCTCTGTACCGGAACCCGGCACAGGTACGCGTCAAGACGTTCAACGTCTCGACGTTCGGCTTCTCAGCCTTCGTCTGCCCGGCAGACATCTCCTGTAGCGTCTCGGCCCCGGGCCGAGACTTGCGCAGCGATTTTCGCATGCGCCGTCTTCTGGTCTTGCGGAGCCCGGCTCCGCATGGTCCGTGACCTCGTCCAGGCCCAGCCGTTGACGGGTGTTCTTTCTTAATACCGCCGGCGGGGTCATCCCGCGGGCGAGCGACTTCAAGCCCGGCTTGGTCGCCCGGCGCTTCGTCGTGCAGCCCGGCTGCACGACAGCATGCAAGTTTTTCCGGTGCGGAACGTTTGCAACCGTCCGCACCGCCTGCAGCGTCGGTTCCCGGAACCGACACGCCATCTTCACCTCGACGCCTGTTATTGGCGGAGCCCGTCATTGCAAAGGGTGCGTCGACTCCCGGAGTCGACGCGAAATGACTTTTCGCAGCGTCGGTTCCCGGAACCGACGTGACTTCAATACCTCGACGCCTTCCATTGGCGGAGACCCCCATTACGGAGGGTGCGTCGGCTCCCCGAGCCGACGAATCAAATCCATCAAAGTCATCGACTCCCGGAGTCGACGACGTTCCATCACCTTGGCCCTTATTATTGGCCAAGACTGATCCAATTACATTCGCGTCAGCCTCCACGGCTGAGGCGTGTGACATGATGACGTCATCCGCGTCCCTTCGGACCGGAGACACGTCCACAATCAGATTCGCGTCAGCCTCCACGGCTGAGGCGTGTGACACATGTTCGTCATCTGGACCTCTTGAGGTCGGAGACTCATTCTGATTCGCTGAAATGTTTGTGTCGATTTCCGAAATCGACACATTTTCTCCTTCAGCCGTCGGCGGCGACGCCGACGCTTGCTGCTCTTGCGCGCGCGTTTGCGGGCGCACAGGGCGTTCCGGGACAGCGGCGCTAGGCGCTGTCTTGACTGGGAGTCGCGCGCACCTGTCGGTGCGTGCGTTGCGGTAACAGGGCCATCGCTCACTGTTCCGCAGTCGCGACCCAAGCGCACGAGAGTGCGCTTCTCCCAATCGATTACCGGATCATGCCGTGCAAGCCACGGCATGCCCAACACAATGTCAAACTTATCGTCCAGGTCCAGGACGATAAAGGTTTCGACAAATCCTTGATCTTCATACGTGAAGCGCACGCGTACCATGCGCTTCTCGGTCTTGACGACGACACCCGTCGCCAGTCGTACCTTCCAACATACTTCGAGGTATCTTTAAATCCTCGAAGTCAAGCCTTGATAGACTTCGCAGTCGAACAAAGTTATTCGACGCGCCCGAATCAACCAAAGCACGAAAAGAGTTGCTCTCTCTTTTCGACGACACGTTCAAGATGACAAGACTTGGTTTGTCATCATGCATTGTACAGTGAGAAGGGTCCTCACTGGGGCTGCAGTCTCAGTGTCGCATGTCCGAGTTGGACACGCGTGACTGCTTCACCAGTAGGGCGCCCCGCGCCTACTGGGTTCCAGCGTTTTGTTTCTCCCCGACGATGCCCAGCATCGCCGCGTCGACCACCATCTCGGTGCACGGGTGCCGTGCACTCTCGGGCATAGTGACCGATCCTTCCGCAACGGAAGCATCGTACATTGCTTCCTTGTTGGCGTTGATAGCCAACAGCCGTTGCATTCGAGAGGTCCATTGGTTCCGGACCTCCCGCCATCGCGACCAGAGGTGGTTGCAGCCTCGGCGCATTCGCATGCAGTTTAGCCTGCCTCAGGCTAAACTCCTCCTGCATCGCAAGAGTGATCGCAGCTTCGAGAGTATTCGGATACTCACGGAAGAGATAGGTCTTCACAGGCCCATCTCTCAATCCCTTCATGAACGTGACGACCTTGGTCGCCTCGTCAATCGGGTTGGTCACGATGTTCGAGACCAAGTACCGTGCTCTCTGGGCGTAAGCATGGACATCATGCTTACCTTGCTGCAGGTCGAGGAACTCCGCCCTCGACCGGAACTCATTTTGTGGGGCTCAAACGCTTGTCTGAGCTCCTCCTTGAACGCTTCGTACGTGCTGAAGCACGTAGGATCTGAGAGTCGGCGTCCATACGCCCAGCTCCTTGCACGTCCGCCAAGACATGACATGGCGAACGCGACCTTCGACAACGGGTCGACGATACGTCGAGCCGCAATGGCAGTGTCGAGTTCGACAAGCCAACGGAGGAGAGGCTCGCCCTCTCTTCCTACATAGTTGCTCACGTTGAGTTTCAACGATTGCATGCGTGGTGTCGTCCCCGACGGCACCGCGGTAGAGGCAGCAGCGTCGCGCTGCTCCTTCAGGATGAAACCCAGAGCAACACCATGTTGCTCTGTCGGCGATAACGTACGCAGCATCGCAGCAACTGCCGCCTCTCCAATGACTGTTGACAGTCGTTGGAGTGCCTCCCACTCTGGATCCGACAGGTGGAGGCAGTCAGCGCGTGCAACATGAGTTGCAGGCGTAGTGGAGCTTTCCATGAGCACCTCCGTGTTCATGAAAGGTTCTCAGCTCCCCGTCCGTACAGTCCCGTACGAACGTTCAGGTAGTCGGTCGTTGGACGGACTACAAAGTGCTACCAGGTGTAATGGGCCTACCTTGGCTCACTACAACAGCTTACACGTGTGCGCACGTGTATGAGGAAGCGTAGGTTTCTTTTACTTGAGTTAAGTATACTCGAAGTCCACGAGTATACTTTAAACAAGATAAAGACTCTAAGTAGCTGATTTTGGTAAAGATGAGAACTGTTATTTTTGTTTTATGTTTTCTGACTTCCTCCAAATGTAATATTCTAAGTTGGGAATCTGCCAACGGCTGGTTGGCAGAATTCCTTTGCTATGCATGTCGCTCATTGGTTAAAAGATGCTGCTTTCAACCAATAGGAATCCTAAATGTCTATGGACCACCCGTCGTGGTGATCGTAAATGAATGTGGCACTTGATGTAACGTACATCAAGGCCGAGGAAGTGTTCGAACCTTTAACAGACATCGCGTCTGTTAGAGTTACAAGTGGCTGTAGCCACTTGTGCGTGTAACCCCGTTACAATGATGACACAGAGGGCCCGTCATATTTCGGCGTTCGTGTGCGCGTTGGGCCACTTTGAGTGGCTTCGAATGCCCTTTGGGCTCAAGAATGCACCCATGATCTATCAGAGGATGCTTGACAACGCTCTGTGGGGTTTTGTGCAACCGAAGGGTGGATGGAAACACTATGCGTCGCTGATGGAAGAAGCTGAATCGCGTGATCGGGAAGCAAACCAAGGACAGACCGAGCCGTCGGCCCAGCCGACGACTCGTACTGAGTCTTCGCCGACCAAGTTCGAGGCAGGAAACAGTTTTGGGGGTACCGGAAATGCGGTGTCTGACCTGATCAACAGCCCTGTAGCCGATATGTTCGCCCATGGAGAGCCTGACGAATCCTCGTTAGTACCCGTATTCGAACGACGGTCTTTCGTCGACGATATCTGTTTCGGGGGCGAGTCGTTCGATGACTGCTTGGCCACACTGGACCGACTCTTAGCACGGTTCGAAGAGTGCCGTATCAGCGTGAGTTTCACGAAGAGCATCTTCGTGCAACCCAAGGTGGACTTCCTGTCCCACGTGGTGACGCGGAATGGTATCCAAGCAGACCCGAAGAAACTGAAGGCTCTGACCGAGCTCTCGTTTCCGCGGTCCAAGAAGGGAGTGCAAGCATTCCTCGGATCGCTGAACTATTACAGCCGTTTCATCCAGGACTTTGCAGTGTATGGTGCCGCGCTCTATCAGCTCAAAGACGAAGACTTCGGAGACGGGGGTGACCTCTCTGCAGCCAGACGAAGCTTCGCCGCGCTACAACAGAAGGTTGCTGACGCACCGATCCTTCGACACTTCGATCGCGACAGAGATGTTCATGTCATGCTTTTCGCAAATGAGTGGGCGCTGAGCACAACGCTCATGCAGGAGCACGACGGAACGATGCATCCAGTCCGATTTTGCGGCCGAGTCCTCAAGGACGCCGAGATGAACTATCACCCAGCGGAGAAGGAGGTCCTGGCCCTGCTACAGTTGTTGAAGGTGTGTTACACACAGCTTGCAGGTCGGACCATCCACGTCTATACGCGGTTTTCGACGCTCGATTGGGTTCACAGGTCGAAGTCTCTGTTCGGACGCGCAACCCAGTTTGCGGTGCTGCTGTCTCCGTGGCACTTGGTGGTCACGCGCGTAAAGGAGAAGGATTGTGCCTTCGCCCAACTCCTCCAGTCGTCGATCACAAGTTTCGTCGACCTTGAGGACTCGTTGGCACCTGTAACCCCACCGACACGTGGCTCACCGAGTGTTCGGATGGACCCTCATTTGCTGTATGCTCGACTACCCCGTGATTACTGTGGCTATGTGCTCTCCTTCGACGGTTCTGCCAAGACTGAGAAGCACGGGGTTATGGAAGTTGCGCATGGATTCTGTGGAAACTACCGGAATGGACGATAGTGATCGCTGCGAGTGCTTATCTCGAGGCTACGACTGTGAACCTGGCCGAGTACTCGGGCATGAACAATGGTTTGACCGCAGCCTTAGAAACTGGGGCTGACGAGTTGGTGATTGTCGGAGACTCGAGACTCGCAATCCAGCAATCCCTAGGGGTGATCGCATGTCGTAAGGAAACACTGATGGCGCAACTCAATCGACACAAGGAACTGAGATCGAGGTTTCGGTCGGTGAAGTACCTGCATGTCATCCGCGAATTCAACGCCGCAGCAGATTCGTTGGCGAGCGAGACGTTGGAGAAGAAGGTATCGGTGACTGTGGACGACAAGACTCGGACAGAAGAGCTGGCGCGGCTGAACCGCATCCACGAAGTCATCTACGAACCGCCAGCCGAGGCTTCGGCATCAACCGACACTTCGTCAACCGAGAGGTCACGGGAGGTGACCGTGCGTGCCGTAGGCTCAATCCGGGTACTAGACGCATCGGACGCCACTCGTCGCAAGATTTTTTTCGATTTCGTGCGGGAACCGCTACATGTATCAGCAGTGACCAGACGACAGGCGAGTGAACGCGAGAGACGAGTCCGTTTTGTAGATGAAGAACAGGCGATGCCTCAAGAAGCCAGTAGTCGTGGCGCTGAGTCCGACCGAAACGACGATACCAGACTCTCGAACTAACCGACGACTGACACTACTGAACCCTCGGACCAGCCATCACAACCGAGACCTGACGCGACGGTGGTTCATGAGCCGAACGCTGAAGACATTGATCCCGTGGTGGTGCAACAGGAACGACGCCGACGCATTGGTGCGGCGCAGGATGAAGAACTCCGGTGGGCAAATCTCAAAGCAGTATTGAATGGAGACGAAGCGAAACTTGGTTATAAAGCCGCACGAGAGGCTTGGAAAATGTCCGACAAGTTCGTGCTGAGTGAGGATGGACTTTTGTACTTCCTCGGTTCGAACCGTCGGTTCGGTCGTGATCGGACCGAAGAGTCGACACTACGGTTGGTGATCCCGACGACGATGGTCCAGGAAGTGCTGCAAAGCTGCCATGACTCGCTGGAGGGAGGACACCAAGGTATCGTCCGGACCTACCATCGCGTGAAGGCCGACTACTACTGGATTGGACTGTTCGCCGATGTAGAGCGGCATGTACGCTCGTGCCCAGACTGCAGCTCGAGTAAGAGTCGCCCACAACTTCGAGGATACTCACCCGGGAACATCTTAGCCGAAAGACCGTTGCAGATTGTCTCGATGGACTTCGTCATCCCGTTGCCGACGACTCGGCGGGGGAATACGGCGTTACTGCTGTTCCAGTGCGCTTTCACAGGGTTTGTAATGGGAAAGGCTATGGCCGACACTTCGGCCCTGTGTGTAGCGCAAGCCTTCGAAGAGTGCGTCTACCGACGATTCGGTGCCCCTACCCTCATTCGACACGACAGAGACCCTCGTTTTATGGGCGAAGTCTTCCAAGCGTTCGCAGAGATGATGCAATCGAGGTCTCGGGCCACTCTGAGCTATCGGCCACAAGCCAACGGTCAGCAGGAGCGCTCGGTTAAGACTGTGATACAGTCCGTCCGAGTGTACGCCGAAGATCCTCTGCAACAGGACTGGGATGAGATTGTGGAAAAACTGATCTTCGCGATCAACAACTCGCAGGACGCCACGCGCAAGGACACACCGTTCTACCTTGTACACGGCTGGGATGCGCGGACAACACTTCGGGCTATGTCTTCGTCACTGAGACGAGGCCACGGTCGGCAAACCGACGCCTTGGCTTGGAGACGAGAGGTCAATCGACAGCAGGAGATCGCACTAGAGATGGCCAAAGAGTATCAAGCGACAGAAAAGGCCAAACGGGCCGAGAAGCACAACGAGACTCTAAGTCGGCGCGAACGAGAGACTATACCGACGTCTGACCGAACCGAACCCTCGGGTGAGGGCTCGGGGGCGACAAGCTCAACCGACGGTTCGTCAGCCGAGGCCTCGAGGTCGCTCTTCAAGCCGGGTGATCGTGTCTGGCTCTACATGGAGCGTGTGAAATCGGGGCTGACGAAGAAGCTGGCACATCGCTGGCACGGCCCCTTCCGAGTCAAGAAGAAAGTGGACGAGTACGCGTACGAGTTGACCTTGCCGAACCGAAGCGGTTACAGGTTTTATCCGGTGGTTCATGTTTCGCGGCTGAAAGCGGTGAATGAGTTCGGCGACCGACCGAAGGCTCGACTTACGGCTGACATCACGGATGAAACGAGACTTGATTTCGATGAAGAGCTGCTACCCGAAGACAGCTTCGAACCCGACCATCTTGCGGGTGAGTATGAGGTTGAAGCCATCTTGGATGACCGAGTGCCACTCTCGACGAGCACTGAGCGATCAGTCAGAGAGTTCAAGGTAAAGTGGGTCGGCTACGATGAGCCTACTTGGGAACCGGCGTCCAACTTATCGTGTGGTGGGCTGCTGTACGATTACTTGCGCGCAAAGCGCAGCGACAGCCGATTGCAGATGGTCCAAGTCGCAGACGAGGACTAGACGCAACGGGCACGATGTGATGAACTGCCGGCGGGGCGATGCAGCCCGCCTCAGCAGACGAAGAGAACTACTGCACCAACATTACTGCGTGTTTGCATACTGCATGTATTTTCGAAGTGGATTTCACGAGTTGCTCAAGTGGAGAGATGGAGATGTCGTGCCAAAAGGTGATTGAATTGAAAGGAAATTAAGCTGGCAGACTGGAGTTACGCTAAACTACGACATGGAACCCGGTACCAGTCTGGGAAGTGGAGAAAGAACGAGGACTTGCACGAAGAGACTTCACGGTTGCGAAGCGGACGCAGCATGAGCGAGGACTCGGAGAGGACCAGAGCCAGAAGGAGGGCTCTGAGGATCCGACGGAGATGCAGTCCCATCCACCGAGCCCTCGCTCCGGTCGTCGCCGCTTGCCGAGTCCGCCGAAGCACCCTCCGAGACAGCCTGAGGAGTCGAAACGCGATCCGAATCAGGGAGACCCGGGCCGTCCGAGCGTTCAGCAATAGACCGAGGCCCGTGGTAGTCCGTGTATTCTCGCACCCACTGAGCCGAGACCTGGCTCCTGTCGAGCGAGGGATCGACCACCACCGCAGACGCCACTTGCTCGAGTGTGAAGCCTCGGGGAATGAACAGCATTGCACCCGGGTTGCACGGAGCGAACTTGGTGTTGTACGGGTGCAAGCTAGGCACAGAGATCCAGCCAGTGCGTCAAGGCTCGTGGCCGTCGATCTCCACCAGCGCATCGACCCAGTTGGCCGAAGAGGGCAGCCAAGAGAGCGTCTCGAGAGAGTAGTGCAGAACCGAGGGCTCGAACAGCACCTCCGGAGTGTAGCCGAACTTCCCATCAGCATCGGGCAGTAACTGAGCCCACCAGCGCTTGATCTGGATCCGGAGGCGGTCCGACCGAGCGTTGCGCTCGGCCAAGTACTTGAGCCACGCAGCCCGGACAGCCTGGAGCTCGGCCGAGTCCTCGCCGACTCGTCGGCCAAAGTCATTGAGCCATCGCTCGACTGCAGCGGGCGATACCCAGTGGGCTCGCTCGAACAGTGCGAACGACAAGTCGTGGCTCTCGGTGGTACCGACGGCTCGACAGCAGAATTGACGCCAGAGCTTGGTGAGTAGCGCCACGCCGGTTGCACGGATCGAGATCGGGACGTCCGGCATGAACTCGGCGACGTCAAACAGGCATGGCTCCGCCGGAAGACTCTGCACGAAGTGCCAGAACGGGTGGCCCGGGTCCGTCCAGTCGCAGAAGGCTGCGATCCCTTCGACCGAGCACTCGACCTGAGCGGATGCTGGGACTGGTGGGGCGGTCCGCACTTCCAGTATTTCACGCCAGCACTCCTCCGCTCCTGGGCTTGCGAACGGGGGCGAGATGAGCGCGTCGTCGTAATGTCCGCGGCGAGGTGTCGAATCCCTGCGAGAGGATGACGCGGCTGGGCGAGATGAGGCATCGGCGCGGGGCGCTTGAGCTCTCGTCTGGCGGACTGGAACTAAACCCGTTTTACGCCGCGCAGGTTTGACCACCGAGCGACCAGCCGACGCAGCTTGAGCCGCTGAAGGAGATCGGGCAGCCGAACGTTGACGAGAGGACGCTGCAGTCGCCTTGGCCGATACCTCGCCGGAGCTGCGACCTGGCCCGCCGCGAGATGGGACCGACGACGAAGCAACAGCGCGGTCCGAGGCCTCGGGGTCTTGAGTCGAAACCCCTTCAGCAGACCGACGAACCGACGGCTCCTCCAGACCTAAGACGACGTCGTCAGGAGCATTCTCGCTCTCCACCGCAACCTTGGACTGGAGAGACGCCACGGTAGACGCTGAACGTACGGGCCGACCATCCTTGCGGGGCTGGATGACGACCGATGCTTCGTACGGAGAGTCGTAGTTCGGAGCCGGGGCCGAATCCATCCTCCTCCTCGCGACCGCCACTTGATGTCGGCGCAGGTGAACCAGAGGGACCAACAGGCGACCCGGGCATAGACGACGTGGACGCGTCGGACGAATGCGGGGACGGGGAGCGGCTTGTGAGCAAGGAACCGATGCCTCACCGACGGAAGCTGGCGCAATTGCTGCAGAACTTGACGCGCTCGTCTGCTCGGCCGAGGATGCCGAAGCGACGGTTGGGCTTCGAGGCCGGACCTCAGGAGCGCCTGGCGAGGGCTGAACTTGTGCCACTGACCCTTTCACAGGAGGATTCGACCGTCGACCCAGCCGAGACCTTGACTTCGACGCCGACAGCTTCTTGGGTGCGGCAGGCGAAGCCGCGTCGGCAGGAGGGAGACAGCCGAGCGCCTTCGGCGCTTCAGAGACGGTATCACGGGACCAGAATCGTCCGAATCTTCAGACAGACAGTCGAAATCTCCGAGCACTTCGTCAGGGTCGGAGTCAGGGCCAGTCTGGACCCGAGCCTTGGCCTTAGGAGACGGAGTCGGGATGACAGCCACCGAGTCCTCGCGAGAACGCTTGCCCAGGGGAGACGTGGCAGTAGAAAGCTCGAACTCCATAGCCGCGAAATCCCGCAAGAACTCTTGAAGCACAGGAGGCAACAACGAGTCATCACCCAAGTCCAGGTTGGCCAGGACGAAACGCTGCTCGTTCAGGTCCTGAAGATACGCGTGGAACTTCTTCAGCGTGTCAGAGTAGCGCGAGAGCCCGTCACGGAAGCTCTGTCGGTCCTTCTTGATGACTGTGTGGAGGCTCGCCAGCGAAGAGTCCCTCTTCGACACCTGCGCCTTCAGATGGTCGATGATCTCGACACTCTGAGCGAGGGCTCGGTTCGCCGTAGCGAGCTGCCGGCTGATGGAGTCCCGCTCGTCGCACAGCGCTTTGGCGACAGTAGCCAATTCCTCCCGCTCCGACGACGCTTGGACACACAGACGCTCGGTGCGGAGTCGAAGGTCGGTCTCGTCGCGGAGCTTACGCTCGCCGAGAGCCACGACTTCCCCCAGACGATGAACCTCGTTGCGGAGAGCGACAACCTCTTCGTCCAGACCGAGGGGACGCAGCGAGACGTCCGGAGAGACCGCTTGGACGACGTCAGCGAGACCTCGGGCTTCTGCTAAGTCGCGGTCGAGGTCGTAATCGACTCGGAGCGGTGGAAAGCGGACGAGACCCACCATGAGCTGACCGAGGCTTGCCAGTTGGCGGTCCAAGTGCTCTTCCAGACGCGACTCGGAGCGGAGGACGGTGTTGGTGACGCTCGCGTCAATCAAATCTTCGACAGCGGCCGTGAGCGGCCATGAAACCAGCCCAGACGAGGGCTCGGTTGAGCTGCCAGCGCCTTGAGTCGGGGCCCGGGTTGACTTGGACCACGAGCAGCGGAGGCAGCTGGCCGACAAAATCTCGCTGGGCCAGACTCAGGGTCGACTGAACCATCCGACCTCACGCTCGACGGAGACGACGGTGGGGACGGAGCGAGTCCCGTAGAGTGGGCATTCTCGACCGAGTCCTGGTGCCCAACCGACGCCCCGTCAACACCAGTTGCGACGGGAGTTGGCGACGGAGGAGCACTAGGAACGCCGGGCGCTACAGCAGCCGCAGACGTGACTCGAGACACCCCGCTTGCCGAAGCAGAGGCGGGAGTTGGTGTCGCCGAGTCCTCGGGAGAAGAAGCCGAGTCTTCATGGAGAGGAGCGGAAGAGTCAGCTCCTACGGCAGAAGAACGAGGTATGGCCTGAGGCTGCACACAGCGAAGAGCGCAAGGTGGAGAGAGGACAAAGGTTAACGATGAACGCCAGGGCCACATGACAAGCGAGGACAGCACCGAGGGTTCGAGCTTACCGAGGGTCGAGAACAACGGCGCGAAGAGCGGCAGCTTGCGCCTCCTCTAAAGCACTCGGCGCGCGCGGCATGGCAGTGGAGACGATGTGCACCACGGCACTCTCCAGTTCGGCTGGGTCGGGCCGCGGTGAGGGCTGCTGTGAGATCGAGAAATGACCGGAGAGCTTGCGCCGAGGCCTAACGGTCTTGAACTTCCGGGTGAGAGCCGGCCGAACCCTCTGATTGGTTACTCACATTTACCGCATTAGAGTGACGGATGGATGGCCGTTTAGTGACGAGGCGCGGTGGGCCATAATAAATCCCCACCGAGCCCTCCAAGTAGTCATAGTGGGTACAAGATTTGCCTCTCATTAGGAATTCGGATCTAGCCGAGGAGTCGTCGAGTCGTCGGATCAGCTCGAAGGCTCGGTCGACACTAAACTTTTGTATAGACGATAGGGATTAGCGATAGGGAAGGCCTCACAGCCTCTAATCACTAAATCAGAGCAGAAATTCCCCCCGAAGCCACACAAGGGTCAAGTCCGTCTACGGTAAGTCTTAGCTTAGCTGTAGAGTCTGGATACGCTCGGCCGACACGGGGTATGTCTGCCGGTGAGCATAAGGTACATTGACCGAGTGTTCATCCCTGGAAAGGCCAAGAGTGAGTAGTGGCCGAGTGTTGGAGGTATTAGAGACCTCCCTGTACGTTTGTACGCTTGTCTGGGTGTGTGGCGAGGCCCCCCAGTATATTTGACTTCCAGCCGAGACTTCGTCTCGGCGCCCCTGTCCGAGGCCTCGATTGGCCTGGTACCCTTCCTTCTGAGGGACCACAGTGGGTTACGTGTGAAAGCGCGTGTGTACATTGCATCCTAGCCGTTGCTCGTGGCTAAGGGCGCTCTTATATTTGATTTACGGGCTCTACCTACCTGACCGACGACTCGCATAAGGCACATTCCAGCCCGGTGCAAGGGATCGGATCTGGTCTTCAGATTTTATCCCAACAATAAGCGCCGACCTTTTAGGAGGGAAGCGTGTTGTTGGTAGGGGCTCGTCCCAAAGGCCTTGGCTAGAGGGACGAGAACTCGTTAAATCGTGTTTTCCTACACGACACGAGCCCCGGGTCGAAGTCGAAGTCATCCGTCGGAGGCAGCGAGGCCAGCAGTGCAGCGGACGCATGGCGTGGTGAGGAGAGAGAAGCGCGGGGCGCGAGCTCAGCAGCAGCAGCTAGTTGATCAAGGGCCGCCCGCGAGGACGACCCGGCTCCAAAGATGGTGACGCCCCAGCCTGTGCGTGGCCGAGACCACCGTGCTCGACCGTCATGACGGTGGCGCTGACAGGACCTATCCAGCTCCGACCGGGGAGTACACCACCAGCCAGCGCAAGACGAATCCGCCACAGAAGTCGCCCGAGAGCTCCAACTGTTGCGCCGCGCACGTCCAATCGAGAAATGACCGTTAAGTACGGACTTGGCACGGATAAGTTCAGTTGGCTTTGTAGCCATCTGTCTTAAGTGCGATTGTACCTTGAAGAGCCGCGAGGACGAAGCGACGCAGCCCTCATCTGAGGAAGGGATGAGTGTATCAGATTAGGGAGGTAACAGTACCGCAGGTATCATTCGCATAGTTAAGGACATAATAGGATAGTGCAGATGTAGGGTGGCTGTGGAAGCTTCTAGAACGAAGCTTCCATCCACTCGAACTGCGGGGGCGGTCACTTTTGGTTTAGACCCGCCATCCCCCAAGCCTGGCTTCCTCAGCGTTTTGAAATAGATCTCCTAATTAGACTTCCCATCTCTATTTTAGACTAAGAATTATCATGGCGAATAACAACAGGCTCATGCGCTTAATCCAATTCGCAACAGATTTGTTTGTAAATATAGCGGAATGTCACCGTGGAACCCGACATTCCGAGCTATTTGAGCTAAATAATTATAGCTCTGTTGGTGCCGATGTGAGCCATCAGCTTTGTAGCATGCAATGTGAAAGGTGTCAAAGCGTTTAGAAGTAATGCACTCGATGGTCAACTCCGTCGGAGCCTTATTTGCATCGACGGCTCCACACTTTGGGCTATATTGGCCCAAAGGCGTCTCGGTAGCTCTTAGCCACCGTCGGTAAATTAGACCGAGTCGAGTCTCGCCAGGTTGTCCAAGCAGGATTACACACTCATATTTGCTAATGCATTTCGCTTTGTAGCTAGTTTTATACCCTTATATACGGATATTCAAATCCGATTAAGATAAAATATGCTAGCTAATAAGGCGTGGACATTCTAGCTGCGTTTCACAATAATACTAGAGGGTTGGGCTGGTAGCGCTTATTGCAAACTCAATTGTACTGCCGAGCCAATTAGTTGAAGAGGTAGCACAAATACAAACGACAAACGCGACCCGCGCGCGCGACTTAGGCACGCCGCATTTGCGGCGCACCAGTCGCCTGCGCATTGCGTTTTGAACAACAAAACTAACAGTCTGCAACAAGAGGGATGCAAAGTATATGATAACTAAAAAATCCGGTGCCTACCACAGGCTCGTATCCTAGAGATCTAGCGAGATGACCGGAGGTGCAGCAGTGCGCGTCTCTGGGGTAGATATCCAACTAAATCGCAAAAAATCAAAATCAAATTCAAATTAAAAAAAAGTATGCTCATATGCAACTGTCACCGTGAAAGTATTAAAATGGATTATTCCCAGAAAAAGGTTGAGAAGAGTTCTGAAACAACTTGACTTGGCGCCGCGTCTCGAGCCATGCTACGATTCTTCTCACTTTCCAGTTCGTGCTCGACTGCTGCAGTGGCCCCCACCCTCCGCGGGCTCATACTCGCTGCTGTAGCACCGAGCGCGCTGCTGTCAAGAACACTACATGTATCTACCAATCTACCGATCTATCAATTTTACCACGCAACCTATCAACGCGGCTTGCTCGGTCGCTGCGGTGGCCCCACCCTCCGCGGGCTCATACTAGCTGCCGTGGCACCGAGCGCGCTGCTACGAAGAACTCATCAACTCTACTGTATAATATGCCAAACATTTTTGTGTGTGTAGCCCCTCAAGCTGTCCACTGGGACTACATCAGCATCTGATACTGCTGTGGACGTCTGATTGGGCAGCCGCAGCGAGCGGCATGAAGATCACGGGGGACGACGATGACGGCGTCACCGAAGGAGGTCTGCTCCATTCAGCTCAAGCGCTGAAGGCTGTGCAAACTACTGGGCTGAGAAACTCTACTAGGCCGGCGTTGAAGATTAAATAGGCGGGGCACCGCGATCCCAGAGCTATGCTCAATTGATTAGAGGTTTTAACTAATCAAGACATTTTCAATTCAAAACAGCTTCTATAGACGTTAAAGTAGTTGGTCCCATCCATACTGTAAACGATCACTTTCCTCTCCGATACATTTCTCAAGTAATGTATCCTGTACATCCTAACACAATAAACCAGATAACATCCAAAACGTTAACGTAAGCTATCATTTAAGCTTCCACCTGCTATATTTCGTATTAAAACCTGTGTAATTAAGTCGATTTTGGTTTTGGATACAAAATATTAGATTTATAAGACCCTTACACTTGGAGTTTGTATTGATCCAGTACCTACTTTTTCTGTGGACCACATATTTAAAGCCTCGAATTAATCCCTATTGGGCTTCTCGTACTACATACGTAGCACTACCAGGACCAGTAGAATATTATTCTACTGGTATTATTGTGAATCGCGGCTATTATATTGTCATGTTTATATAATATATAAGCATGACAATATAATACTTGTAGTCACGTGAGCAGCACTTGAGATGCTAAGTTGCCGTGCACTCGAGCAGTACATGTATAATACATGTGTATGCACACCATGCACATATACTCTTGTATGGTCGACATGTTATTGTGTAGTATATTTTTTTTAAATACCACACAATAATTTTGAAACTAAGAGCATCTCCACCGGTCGTGAGTAAAACTAAATTTTACCCCTTTTCTGTCAATATTTAATTATAGTTTTAGTTTTGTCCAGCTCCACCGGTTTGAGTAAATAGAGGTCTTTAGAGGAACTCACACGCTTATCCTGGTGGTTTCACCCAGATGGTGAACTGTGTGGGTTGCACAGCTATTTTAGATGAACCGTGCATTTGTCTGTCCGTTTTCCTACTTGGCAACTCGAGAATTATCATCGGCGCGTGTTTCGCTTCAATGACGACATCGATAAGGAGCTAATGCGAGAGCTGAGCAAATTGCTCCACTTTTACGCAGATCAATTTTTTGCACAAGTTTGCCAAGGGAGGAGGCTTTGAGTACAAGGTTGAGTAAATATCGACCAACCAGTACTAGTAGTAGTAGGGCCAAGTCAAGCGTTCTAAGCAGCGCAAGCGTCACAGACCGCACTGTCGCCCATGCTACGTCATCCCTGGGTCTTCCTCAACGTGCTGTCGGGCCCGTTTTCATCTTTGTAGGGCTATACAGCTGGGACTCGCCGTTGCCAATGCTGGCGCCGAACCAAGAGCTTTAACGCGCTCGCTGCGAGTCTCAATGACCGGTGGAGTTGCGCACTCTTTAGCACGGTTGTGCCGTTGTAAGCACGGATCTGAGGGCAATTTGCTTTTAGTTTTACACAGTACCGGTGGAGATGCTCTAAATGGATGAGTCACTCAACGAGTGCCCCACATCATCGCTGTAGTCGAACATATCGGGAGGGATACCTTGAAGCTGATTCGCGCATCCCGTGGTAATTTGTGCATGTGTACTTGTGCGCGACAGTACTACAATGTGTACAGTAATGTGCCTCAAGAAACAACCTCTGATATGGATAGAGTATAGCAGACTATCAATGCTACACAAACAATATAGAAAGGGCAGAAGTATTGATTTAGTACGACACAATACCTTGATCGAAATGAAGCGTAGGTGATGGTACGGAAAATCACTCTTAACCACTTTGACTCCAGCAATAACGGCAAGTCAACGCCTTGAGGGTCGAGAAACTCAAAAGTATCGACAAAATTTGCAGTAATGCCTAAGGTACAACAACAACATTACTATAAACTATCTTAATACAGTACATTAACAAATCTTATCCTTTCTTATTTCCCATATGGTCTATAATTTCTACCAGGATATTCGTTGTTCCCCCGTTGTTTATTGAGGCACATTACTGTACAGTGTATCAAACGTGTATCCTCGAATTGGAGCTTGGTAAAGGAAGGCAAGCGAAATGTGAGTGAATGCACTCTGGCTCTGCCACTTTTGCTGGTAGCAAGCTTGCACAGCTGTCCACGACAGCATTGCTGTCACAAGACATTCGGGTCGCCCTCTTTGCCTTCACGTTTTCAGGTGGCAGATCTGTTTGGTGGTCTTCAAAGCCCCTTCGTTTTCATCCACATGGTTTCAGGGCACGCGCTTCGCAATAGGAACTAAGTAATACAAGTAGATTCATGCCATATGTCCAAACGCAAATTAGGGGCTTCTGTAGTAACTCATAAGTCAGCAATGGTGCGGTTTGTCAATGAAGCACTCGGATACAAACCCAGGACCAGCAGTAGCAATCGAAGGAGACGCGTGCGAGCTGCAGCGGGCTTGCTAGGGTTTTGTTTGGACTCCAGACTCTGGAGGACCGCGCGGGGCGCGGAGCATGGAGATAGTTAAAACCTTTAACCAGCGTGCTCTACTATTACTTATATAGTACCCGTAGTCCTCATGACACCTGTTCTCCGAATCTACTTATTTTATTTAAGTTTTCATTCACGATTATCTTTGAGCTGTGCTGCATACCTACATCCTGGACCGTTATCCCTCTCTTTGCAGTACCGCCGTCACTTTTGAATCCGCCTCTCGGTGCCGAAGACTCGACTGCCAGTCAAGACTCAATCAAGCATGAAGCTTTACGTCGCGATTGCGACCGTGCTGCTTCTCCTCGCGTGCGTCTCCGCGACTGAGAACGACGTGACTCGCTCGCTGACTACAGGACGGAACGGCGGCGCAACGCAGCGTCTACTGAGGAGCACGCACACGGGCGAAAACCCAGAGGACGAAGAGAGGGGCGCTGTTTCGAGTGTGGGAAACCTGGCCGAAAAGGCGAAGTTTCGATTCTGGAAGTTGATCGGAGACCACCCCGGGGTGATTTACGAAAAGTGGTTTAAGAACATGGACGCAACAGATATCGTCGCAAGCCCGAAGTACCAGGTCTGGTCCAGATACCAGGACTGGTTCAACAAGAAGACGTGGGACAGAATTAAAGCTGCTGCTAATACTGCTGCCTAAATGGAATCAACCTGAGTCGCGAGCGCACAGCTAACAGTTTCCTCTTCGTTGACTTTTAAGCCATCGAAGAGTTTTAAGAAACAAGGTCGAGATAATACTGCTTGAAAAAGCTGACGCTGTTATATATGCAACCAACAGCATTCCTATTGAGCGATCGGGTTATTATCACGGCAGCGCGTTGGCTCCTGCTTGTTGGAAGCCGATGCACCACGCACCGTCACAATTTTAGTATAAAATACACGTAGCTTGAGCGTACGAAAGCAGAGCCCCAGCTGTGGTGTGTGAATTGAGCACTGCGTCAGTATCTTTAGAAGAGCAAGGTGGTCCCAGACATCGCAAGTTGGGGGCTTTGAATTCGAGTTCCGTTGCCGTCGTGATGCATCTTGGGCTTTGCCTATCTGTCGGTAGTAACACTGCATCGTTCCGTTCCTTCGAAGTTCAGTTTCTCATTTTCCATGACAAATCCAATCAGCCTCCATGCCATACTAGCGATCACCCTGCTCCTAGCGAGCGCCGACGGAGTTGCAGCGGCTACAGAGACGGAAAAAGTGAAGACTGCGACTGCGATCTCACTCAACAACCGTCTCACGATCGCGCTTGCTAACAGCCAAAGTGGTTCGCTGGATAAACGACTGTTACGGTTGGACCAACCCTACCTATGAGGGCGGCGAGGAAACCGAAGAGAGAAAATTCTTCTCGGGCTTGAGCAGTATGTTCGGCAAAGCGAAGTTTTGGTACTGGAAGAAGACGGGAAGACCCCGGGAGAGATCTACCAACAGTTTTCCCAGGGCCTGAACGATGCTACCAGCCGCGCCAACACGAACTACCCGGGTTATACCAGCTAAAGAGCTACTATGACGGGCTGCGGCGGCTACCTAACCGCCACATCAACGTGAAACGTCGCATCGATCTTCAATTTGCTGACATCTAAAAGGTTTAAACGGAGTCGTTCGGGTAACGTTGCAGTCAGGAAGTGAACGACCCAAAGTACCGCTAAATATTTGTCAGTCTTAACGGCAGGATACCACTCACGTTCATCTTGCTGTTGCTTTTGATGCTATTGCATGCTATGCTTCTGCAACCTTTTGTATGATGTGCTAGTTGTGATTCACAAAATTGAGTCTTCCTACTTTTATTAAGAAGAATCACTTTTAATTGAAAGTGAGCGTGTACACCAATAGTCTGGAGACTCGATGAAGCGCGGAGCCGTAGACGACTCTCTTATAACAGGAAGTTATTGTCAGGAGCAGCAACGCCACTAAAATAACTATGGACTGCTCCTTGACCCAGATAATGGGTATCAGTATGTACTTCATAGTATTTCCACCAGTGCGAATAAAAGTGATACTCAAAACAGAGCTTCTGGGCCACAAGAACACCTTGATCTCCATCAGAACGTGCTTACTCGTGAAAAAGTAATCGTGATAAGAATGGATTTGGTCACAGTCCAATTATGCAGTGATTGCTCATAAATCGCTACATGTACTTTGCCCAATACTTACAACATTACTAGCTTGTTTTTTATGAAGGAAAAAAGAAAGCAAAAGCACAGAACAAGTTCTTCAGATACCATAACAGTATATCATAAGTATTTGCAGAGCTTTTGCTGTACTTCGGCTATCTTTTTCTCCTGTTTGGATGCTTTTCCAATATCGCCTGCACAGGCAACAACGGACGCCTTCTATCTATCTAGTCTCTGATTGGGAGCATGACGTACTAAATATTTCAGTGAATGCATATTGAAATGAAGAGCTCACAGTTTGAATGAGTCGATTCAGTCAGTAGTTTACTACATGACACTCAAAGAGGATATCACTACTTACTGTTAGCTTCAAAGTACTTTTTTCATTTCTTTAATTTTGCACAAAAAAACGCGGTTTCTTCGAAAGCGAAATTCAGCCCTTTCACCTCTCCGAGGCTGGACAGCACACAAACTCACATCTTACTCGGTCTTCGCCTCCTCTTCGTAATAAGCCTTGTACCTCAGCCAGACCTGGTAGTTGGGGTTCTTTTCGACAGTCTTGCGGTCCACCCCGTCGAAAAACCTCTTGTAGATATCGCCAGGTCGGTAGCCCTTCTTGCGCCAGTAGTAGAACTTGGCCGTTTCGAACAGATCTCTTTCTTCATCGACGGCCGAGAGCTCGGGGGCGTGGCCACGGAGCTGCCTTTTGTCCGCACCAGCAGTAAGCGAGTGGGTCGAGAGAGGGGTTTCCGCCGAAGTCACAGCCCCAAGTTCGGTCCGATCGGCGCTTGCTAGGAGAGCGACTGCAGTCGCCAACAGGACGTAGTAGTGGAGACGCATCATTTCTTCCTTCCAGCGCAGTTCGAGGAGCTTGGGCACGGACAAGGAATTCGCGAAGTGAGCTTGATAAAAAGTCGAACGAGCCCGCGAAGACCGAAAAGGTTGGCCATCTCGGCGATTATTTCGCTGCAAAGCTTGGGGATAACGCGCGCTCCATGCTGTAACTTACAATAGACACCCAAAACTGTGCGTGCACAGGTGCACACAGTGAAACCTGAGTGGCGCTTTGCGTTTACCATGTTTTAAGCACTTCGCCACACGCACACACGCACACACTCATGGTTTACAAACACTTGGTGTCTCCAAAGCGCAGCCTTAGAAGTCTGGGTGAAGGAGGTTTCCACGTCGCTCTTGTTCAAGTGATCCTCGTAGTTCGGACCGCAGGGTCTCGTTGCACTGAATTACCATATTGGTATTGCTGCTGCAGCAGCATACGCTCCAACTGCTGCTCGCTGGGATAGCGGAGGCAGACCATTCCTCACTTGGTCACTATCGCTCTCTCTCTTATAGCGGCTGTCAACGGCCACACAAGACGAAGACACCTCGAGACAAATACAACGCCATCGATGACTTTACTTGGATGTCCCCCATTGCCTTGCTCTGCCTCGGCCCCAAGTGAAGGCAAAGCTTTGACCTCGTCAATCAAGCAGCTGGCGCGAAGTGGCTTCCGCGCTCCGGCTCTCCGCGGGATCGTCCGGCGAAACCTCCACTTGAGTGACCTCGATCGTCGAAATCCCTCGCGGCAGTGCCCTCACGGTACTGCGACACGCTCGACGGCAACCACAGCAACCCCGGCCAAGCCCACACAGCAGACACCGGCGGCGCCTGCTGTCCATGCAGCCACCTTCGCCTCCGCTCCTGCTCCTCCTCATCTCTGCGCGCGCATACTGGCTGCCAAAAGCTGAGAGTGAGAGCGGCGTTTTCCGCCAATCCGCGACGCGCGCCGCTCCCATTGGCTGGTCGTGGTTCCGGATCCTCAACAACCGACGTCAGTCACTCCAAGATTGGCTCGCGACCGCACAAGTTGAACCTCCTGCATCGAGACCAAATGCTGCGCCAGTCGCTCCGCCGCTCCCCCGCCGGCCTGCGCCGCCTCGCGCCCACGCTGCGCTCAGCGTCCACCGCCACAAACGCTGCCGCCTCCTCCTCCACTAGCGAGTACGACTACGTGATCGTGGGCGGCGGCTCGGCCGGCTGCGTGCTGGCCAACCGCCTGAGCCGAGGACGCCGCCAACAAGGTGCTGCTGGTCGAGACGGGCCCGAGCGACCGCGGCAAATGGGACTCGTGGAAGATCCACATGCCCGCGGCGCTCACGTACAACCTGGGTGACGACAAGTACAACTGGTACTACTACACGGAGCCGCAGAAGCACCTGAACGGCCGCCGCCTGCCCTGGCCGCGCGGCCGCGTGCTCGGCGGCTCGTCGTCGCTCAACGCCATGGTCTACATCCGCGGCCACGCGTACGACTACGACGACTGGCAGGCCAGCGGCGCCGAAGGTTGGAGCTACGCCGACTGCCTGCCCTACTTCCGCAAGGCGCAGAACCACGAGCTCGGACCCGACGACTACCGCGGCGGCGACGGCCCGCTGCACGTCATCCGCGGCAACCAGAAGGACCAGATCCTGTTCAAGAAGTTCATCGACGCCGGCGTGCAGGCCGGCTACCCGTTCACGGACGACATGAACGGCTACCAGCAGGAGGGCTTCGGCTGGATGGACATGACGGTCTACAAGGGCATGCGCTGGAGCACGGCCTCGGCCTACCTGCGTCCTGCCATGACGCGCCCCAACCTCACGGTCGTCACCGACACGTTCGTGAGCAAGGTCGTGTTCGAAGGCAAGAAGGCCGTGGGCGTCGAGACGGAGGACCGCAAGAGCAAGACCACCAAGCAGGTGCGCGCGGCCAAGGAGGTGATCCTCTCGGGCGGCGCCATCAACTCGCCGCAGCTGCTCATGCTCTCGGGCATCGGCGACGCCGACCACCTTAAGGAGGTGGGCGTGCCCGTGGTGCAGCACCTGCCCGCGGTGGGCCAGAACATGGAGGACCACCTCGATCTGTACATCCAGTACATGTGCAAGAAGCCCATCACGCTGCACAACGCGACGTGGAAGTACCCGCACAAGATGGTCGGCATCGGTCTCGAGTGGATCCTGCGCCAGACGGGCATGGGCGCGTCGGCGCACCTCGAGTCGGGCGGCTTCATCCGCAGCGCCCCGGCAAGCGCCACCCGGACCTGCAGTACCACTTCCTGCCGGGCTCGCTCACCGGCCAGCTCACGCCCGGAGCCTACCACGCCATGCAGGCGCACTGCTCGCCGATGCGCGCTCTGAGCCGCGGCTGGCTCAAGCTGCGCAGCAACAACCCGCACGAGCACCCGATCATCGAGCCCAACTACCTGAGCGAGGAGCAGGACATGGTCGACATGCGCAACGGCGTCAAGCTCACGCAGGAGATCCTGGAGCAGCAGACGCTCGACGAGTACCGCGGCGACCCGATCTCGCCGTCCAAGGAGGTGCAGACCGACGCGCAGATCGACGAGTGGATCCGTCAGAACACGGAGAGCGCGTATCACCCGTCGTGCACGAACCGCATGGGCGTGGACGACAACACGGTCGTGGACCCGCAGACGCGTGTGCACGGCGTCGAGAACCTGCGCGTGGTGGACGCGTCCATCATGCCCAACATCGTCAGTGGCAACCTGAACGCGCCGACCATCATGATCGCCGAGAAGGCCGCCGACATCATCCTGGGCAAGACGCCTCTGCCCAAGTCGACGGCGCCCGTGTACCAGCCCGAGAACTGGGAGACCAGCCAGAGATGAGCAAGTGGATGTGTTCGATCACTGTGGGGCCAGCTGCAACTATGGATATGCGCTCCTCGGTAGAGTATGACATCGAAGGAAGGGTATAGCTTGGTACCTAACTAGAAGCTGTGTCTAAATGTAAAGATTGCCCTGCCACGATGAATATGAAGAAACTGAGAAGTGTGTGGACGAGCATGAACGCATAACGTATCCTATCCTATCCTACGTACTTAAGTAGTATCTAACTGGGCTCAGCTATCGCAATAGAGCTTGCCCGAGTGCAGCAAACCTTTCATTGTCACAACGCCCTCAAGCGATCCTCGGTTGCACACAAAGCAATGGTCACACCTCAACATAGTGAAGATGACGTGCAAGTCACCGAGCGACGTGCTGCTCGAGATGGTCATGCCAACAGGCTGGATAATGCAGGTATTGCCGTCCGTGATCTTGACCCTGTCATTGAGCTTTGCGCGCTTGGCCGCCGACCACCCGTCGCCGAGCAGCGTGAGCATCTTGTCGTCGTCCATGAGGAACGGAACCGGCCCGCTCCCTTCTAGCGGATTAGCGGAAGTGAGCGCGCTGTACGTCTCATCGACCGACATCTCGCCGTTCAGTCCTCCCTCCCGCTTGCTTCGGATGCCGTCCACCATGGTGGCCCACGAGAACCCAGACGACGAGGACTTGGGCTCTTCCCCGAGGTCCTGCTCGACATCAGCTAGGCCGTTCGCCGCATAGTACGCTCGTATGAACTTCTTAAGATGCGCCGAGCTCACGACGCCCAAGAGGATCATCGACTTGTCGTCCTGGACGACTGGGATGTCTTGGTTGGGCAGTCGGTGCAGCGCCAGCAGCAGCCTGGCCACTGTCGTCTTCTTGGTCACGAACACTGTGAACACCTCGACGATATCCGCGGCGCACGCGTCCGGCTCAAAGTCCAAGATCGGGAGGAACGGAGTGCCGCCCACGACCAGCAGCGTGTCGTACACCGAGCGCTCCCTGGACAAGTTGGTCGTGCCCATTGCAGCGAGCACAGCGCAGAAAATCGGGAGGATCAACGACATCTCGCCCGTGATTTCGAGCGTGATCACAGCCACGGACACCGCCCGCGTAGCAGCGCCGCCAAACGCAGCAGCCCCGCCAGCGCGTACGCCCCCGGTGTTGCCCCGATACCTGGGAACAGTGTTGTTAACGCTTCACCGAATAGCCGGCCGAACGCAGCGCCGCCGATGAACGTCGGCACCCAGACGCCGGTCGGCATCTTGAGCGAGATGCATATGGGCAGGAGGAACATGAAGATCGCCGGTAGAACGGACAAGGTGTAGAACTTGGAGAACTTGAACCACGACTCGGGCAGCTCCGATTCCGTGAACAGCGTCGATAGCGTGTAGATAGTCGTGCTGTGCGCGAACTCGCCAGGGACGTAGGTCAGAGTCCCGCACAAGACAGCGACGAAGATGGGGTCAATCCAGTCAACCAGCACCTTCTTCCAAGGCAGTGACGACTTGCGCAGGTCTCGTCGAGTCTCCGCCACAACGCGCAGTAGCTTGATCATCACGGTACACAAGAGGCCGAGAATCGCCCCCATGAGCACGTAGAGCGGGATCTCCCAGATGGAGAACGGGCCGTCCCCGAACGACGTGGCCAGAATGGCCGTGGTAGCTTGCTTCGACGTGCTCTTGGCTAGCACCAGCGTCAGTCGCAGCATGACGGCGCCCGACACAGCGCTGATGAAGGCCTTGACGTAGTTGGACATGAGGTAGTACGTCGCCGTGACTTCCATGGAGAACAAGACGCCGCCGATCGGGGACGAGAAGAGCGAGGAGACTCCCACGGCACAGGCTGCAGCCAGGAGCTGGATCCGGCCGTTGAGGTGCGAGCTGAAGCCGCAGTAAAGCGGCGAGCGGAGGAGGTGGTGCGTCACGATGGACATGATGTGGACGTACGCGCCTTCAGTGCCGACGACCAAGCCAGCGCCCACCGAGCATATCAACCCCAGAACTTTGGTCACGAGCGTGGCGAAGTCGAAGTAGCCAGGGAGATACAACCGCGGGTCGATGCCAGTCAGTATCGCCTTCATCTGGGATACGCCAGAGCCTGGATAACAAACAACACAGGGGGTTAGACATCTCCACGTCGCCGTAGTGTTAGCGCTACGCCAGCGTTGTTACCTGCCGCTACGGGTGCAATCCGAGTGATAAGAAGACCCACCAGAGAGAAGACGAGCGTGTGGCCCGTCCAAATGAAGTACCGAGCGGGCTCCGACGTCGTCTGGCTGATTATCGTGTCCCTCAAGTCCAGCAGCTCCTGGCAGACACTGCAACACGTATCAACCCTCAGCCCTCTGTCCTCTTGAGCCGAAAGCAATCGTCTCAGATGGACACTTCACCTCCTGATTCCGTAGTTGAGAGGTCCTCCGATGACCCCGAGCAGCACCAAAAAGCTCACGGCCTTGAGCTGTCGTCGATAGTACTGCTGCTTGTTCTTGGCGCGGTCTCGTTCCCCGCCGAAGAGCGAGCCGTTGGACATGGAGCGCTGCGCCGCGTACTTGCGGAAGGCGTCGAGCAGGTCCGAGTCTTCGCTCCGAGTGTCCACATCGACTAAATAGTCGTCCACAGCGGAACTGTCCTCGTGGCGGTACGACTCGGCCCGCTGCTGGAACTCGCTCAGACTCGCGATCCGCCCCGTGCGGCGCTTGTGCGCAGGCAGAAGTTGCTCCTGGAGGCCATCGGCAGCAGCAGCCACAGCCACAGCGGACACCATCTGTCAACACCACAGCGACGGCGAATTTGGTGACTGAGTGAGGCCAAGGGATTTGAGCATTGAGAACGAATGAGAACTACGCCCCGCCCCCATCCATGTCACAGGGCGGGGCGGCGTGCGTCGTGCACTTTACTCGATGCACGCACCAATTCCGACTCCCCATTTCGAGAACTTATGGATAGTGAACAACTAGGGTGAAGGGGGCAAATAGGTTTTTACGTTGAGCGGGGCTACGCTGCGGCGGAGAACTTGCCGGAGCGCAGCAGTCCTTTGGTGGTGACGACGCCCTCGAGGGCCCCGTGGTCGCACACGAAGCAGTGGTCGCAGCGCAGCATGGTGAAGATCATGTGGAGGTCGTCCAGCGGCGTGTTGCTCGAGATGGTCATGGCCATGGGCCGGATGACGCAGACCCGGCCCTCGGTGACCTTGACGGTGGCGTTGAGCTTCTCGGCCTTGGCGGCGTCCCAGCCTTCGTTCAGCAGCCCCAGCATCTTGGAGTCGTCCATGAGGAACGGCACGGGCGCGCCCCCGGCCGCCGCTCCGAGCACGTGCGGCTTCTGCGTCGACAGCGCGTTGTACGTGATGTCGATGGAGCCCATGCCGTTGAAGCCCCCGGTGTTGTCGGTGCGCGTGCTGAACGTGAGTTTGTCCTTGAGCGTGGCCCACGACATGAGCGGCGGGGCGCTCTGAGGCTTTTCGCCGAGGTCTTCGTCGACGCCTGCGAGGCCGTTCGTCTCGTAGTATTTCCTCACGAACCTGCGCAGCTGGGAGCCGCTGACGACGCCAAGCAAGATCATGGTCGCTTCGTTGTCGACGATCGGGATTTCGTGGTGCGGGAGACGCTGCAGCGCCAGCAGAATGCGAGCCACCGTCGTCTTCTTGGTGATGTAGACCAAGCACGGCTCCACGATGTCCGCCGCGGTCGTAGTCGGCTCGAAGTCGACGAGAGGCAGGAACGGCATGCCGCTCACGACCAGCAGCGTGTCGTACACAGACTTCTCCTTGAACAGGTTCGAGACGGCCATCGCCGAGAGAGCAGCGCAGAACAACGGGAGCATCATGGACATCGCCGCTGTGATCTCCAGCGTAATAACCGCCACGGACAGCGCGCGCGTCGCGGCCGAGCCAAACGCTGCAGCGCCAGCCAACGCGTACGTTCCAGGGATCACGTTGATACTTGGGAAGAGAGTGGCGATGGCCTCGCCAAACATGCGGCCGAAGGCTGCGCCCGCGATGAACGTGGGCACCCAGATCCCCGTTGGGATCTTCAGTGTGATGCACAGCGGCAGCAAGAGCATGAAGACAGCGGACAACACCGAGAGCGCGTAGTACTTGGACACCACTTGCCACGTCGAGGGAGGTCTCCCTCCGTGAATAAAATGGCGAGGTCGTCCATCGAGTTGTGCTGCGCGTATTCTCCAGGCACGAACGTCAACACACCCGTGAGTATTGCCACGACGAGCGGGTCGATCCACGTGACGAGGACCTGCTTCCACCTCTGAGACGACTTTCGGAACGCGCTCCTGCGCTCGGCGACCGTGCGCAAGAACCACATCATCGCCGTGCAGAGCAGTCCCAGCAGAGCCCCCAGGAGGATGTAGAGCGGGATCTCCCAGATCGTGAAGGGGCTAGCGGGGAACTGCGTCTTGAGCACCGCCTGCGTTGCGAGGTTGGATTTACTCTGGGCCAGCACCAGCGTCAGGCGCAGCATCACGGCCCCGGCCACCGCGCTGATGAAGGCCTTGATGTAGTTGGACATGAGGTAGTAAGTGGCCGTCACCTCCATCGAGAAGAGCACGCCGCCGATAGGGGACGAGAACAGCGACGACACGCCCACGGCGCAGGCTGCGGCCAGCAGCTGCAGTCGCCCATTGAGGTGCACACTGAAGCCTCGGAACATGGGCGTCTTGAGCAGGTGGTGCGTGGCGATGGACATGATGTGGACGTAGGCCCCCTCAGTGCCGACGATCAGGCCGGCGCCGACAGAGCACACCAAGCCAGCGACCTTGGCCAGGAACGTGGAGAAGTCGAAGTACCCGGGCAGGTACATGCGCGGGTCGATGCCCGTCAGGATCGACTTCATCTGCGAGACCCCGAGCCAGCGGCGACAGGGGCGAGCTGGGTGAAGAAGAGTCCCAGCCCCGAGAAGACGACGGTGTGCGCCGTCCAGACCGCGAGCTTGGACGCGTAGTCGGGGGCCTGCTCCACTAGCCACTCTCTCAGATCAATGAGGTGGTTGAACAAACTGCAGCAACACACAGAATGCCATCAGTACTAGAGTTCCACACTATCAACAAGGTACAAAGAGCTCCACGATAACTTACACGCGGATGCCGTAGTTCAGGGGTCCTCCGATGACCCCAAGCAGAACCAAGAAGCCCACGGCCTTGAGTTGCCTGCGATAGTACGCGCGCTTGTTCAGGGCGCGACCCCGCTCGCCCCCGAAGAGCGAGACGCCCGAGATCGACCGCCGTCCGCCAAACTTGCGGAACGTCTCGAGGAAATCGGATCCGTCGCTGCCACGGCGGCCGGCAGCGACTTCGATGTACGTGTCCGAGACGCTGAAGCCGTTCTCGTCCCGCAGCAGCGCGGTGATGGGGACCCTGCGGTCGTTGCTGGGCCCATTGAGGCTCTGGCCGTCGTAGCGGGCGACGCGCTGCTGGAACTCGTGGAGGCTGCCAATGCGCCCCGTGCGCCGCTGGTGCGCCGGCAGCATCGCGTCCGCGTCCGTCGCGCTCAACTTGTCCTTTGCCGGGTCCATGGCCGCTCACCGCCACTGCCTCGGCAGCCCTTGCCCCTCGATCTCACCCCAGTCACTACGATGTCGGCGCCGAGCAAGATTCCGTCTACAGCACAGTGTGCAGCTATTTCCAGCGGACGGACGGACGGACGGACGCAGTACTCGGCGCGATTCGACGACCTGCAGGCGGCGCGTGCTGGCACCAACGCTGACACCAAAGCAAAACGAGAGAGGGACGGCGTGGCAAAGATACACCGTAGAGAGTTAGAGAGGGTCAGATCGTCTATTTGAATTACATATCACTGCTAAGATGTCTGATAGGGTCTCGATCATCTACCATGACTCGCTCATGTTTCCTCCTCGCTGTCTCGTTCTGCTGGCTCGGTACTTCGGGCTTCACGGGGGGCACTCCCCGCTGGGGATCGTGGGCCCGTTGACCAAGTCCGGGGTTTGCTGGGTGCGAACACACGACCGGATGGCTAAGCTGCTCTCGCACTCGGAGCAGTCTGCTGCAGGGGACAGAGGACGCCTGGCCAGGAGGCCGAATGTTACCCCTCTTGTAACTGGACAGTCCCGACGGGCCATCATGTGCTGAATCCCTGGCCTCTTCCACTTGTCACGTTCGACTTGCTGCGCTCTTCGGGTCGATACACGGGGAAGACAACTCGCGCAAACTTGCTTAGACGCACCACTGGACGAAGAGTATCTGGCGTGTGCTTACTGTACATATACAACCGGTACTGGATCTCAACGGGGTCACCACGGCCTACGAAGAGTTCACTTCGTGGGACCGGGGTTCGCGCTCAGCGAATGGGACGGCGACTTGGGATGCGAGAAGAGTAGGAACTTGTAGCTTTGCGCTCCATGGTGCAGGGGTTCAACAGCGTCGACGCCGCCCGCACCTCGGGACATCTCGAGGATTGCTTCCCTTCCGGGTCGCACACTGCGCTGCCTCCCGTGACGCACGCAGCGGAGAGAAGGCCTCCCTCGTTACCTTGGCCCCACGATTCGGGGGCTTCCCGCCCAAGGCAAGGGGGCCCGTTGACTGGCTCTTCCAGAGGTCTTCGTCTCTGTCCGTTGTGCTCTCTTGGCCGCCGATTGGGAAGTGTCACCGTAGAGAGTTTGAAGCCTCGATAGCGTCCTGGTGTCGCCGCGAAAGAAAATACATGAAGGCAAATGTTGGAGGAGCCGGAGGCCAAGTCCTAATTCTCCCAGCTCTGTATGAGAGAAGGGAGGCGTTCAGCGCCTTTGGTGCCTCCGTGTCCGACCATTTTAGTCCTTCGTGAGACGTCAACGACAACGCACGACAACCAACTCCGCTCCTTATCAAGCGCGTGCAGTCTGCAGTTCCACAACCATAGCGACCTGTGCGGCGGAGTCCTTCCGCGAGACCCCCAGCAGGCGTAGCAGGAGCCCCGCGCACTCTCATAAAGACGAAGAAATGAGGCACATCAAGTAAACGAACGTACTGTCATATTAGCTGCACGCAATCCGAGCGCTGCCATCCATCCGCCTTCCATTTAGGCCAGCCTACAGCAGCATAACTCCCTGGCGCCGCCGGAACGTCAAGTACACGGGAGACGCCGCGTGGGCGAGCATGCTGATGCTCTTCTCGAAGGACCACGACGTGATGGACTTCTTGTTGATCGCCACCAGCACGTCGTCCACGGCGATAATCCGAGCTGCAACGGACGGACTCTCGCTGTTGTTCTCGAAGTCGATAAAGCCGCCCACCACGAGGTTGCCCTCTGCACACGACAGACCACACAGACAGACACAAAGCCAGTCAGTGATAACCTCCACACACACAGAAGTAATTCATCCATCAGCAGTAAGGAGACACTCACGGTGCATGCGGAGCGACATGCCCAGTCCTTCTGGCCGCTTGGGCACCGCGACATCGTAGACGAAGTCGGTCTGCAGCGGGATGAGCAGCTCGTTCATCGCCGCCGCCATGAAGTCCGCACGCAGCGACGGGTGCAGCACCATCGTGCCCAGCACAAGCGTGACGGCCACCGACTCAGGCACGAAGTTGCCGTAGAGGATGAGCATCTCCATGACCTCCTGGGGCAACACCAGCGTGCCGCCGCAGCGTGGACACTTGCGCTCCATGATGCGGCGGAACGACATGTCGACGCCCGGCACGCGCGTGACCACGAGGCATGACTCGCAGGCCGCCAGCAGGTGCGTGGCCCGCTCCTCCACGGCGGCGGACGAGGCCCCGAACGTCATTGCGGGCGGCGCCTTGAGACTGTAGGCGCTCATGTGCTGCTGCTGCTGCTGCTGAGAGTTCATTATCATCATGGGCGCCACGTTCATGGAGCCATCGTAGCTGGTAGGAACGAAGGCCTGAGCCTGAGGCTGAGGCTGTTGCTGGACCTGTGGCGGAGCTTGCTGAAGAGGAGCCTTTTGCTGCTGCTCTTGGGGACGCTCCTGCTGCTGTGGTGGGTCATGTGGCTGCTGCTCTGGCTGCTGCTGCGTCTGCGCGTCTTGCGGCGCTTCCTGCTCCATGGGCACCGCGTCCGCGAGCGCCTCCATCCTGCGTGCGTGGGTCTCACAGGGTACCACAGTACAGACTAGAGCGTGAGAACGAGACGGGTAACAACTAATACCCGTTTTTACCGATGTGATAGGTATTAGAGTCACTGTAAAACACATAAAGTGGTGTGCCACATATGATTTCCTTTTAAATCCGGATATATCAGGCGTCTCGTTCTCACGCTCTAGTCTGTACCAGAACTAGGGCTCCGCGAAGGCTGGGATAGGAGGATTTTGGAATAAACCCTTTATTTTTATATTTATTAATAAATTTACTTATTAATTCGGTCATCTTCTGCGCCTGCTTCGTAGCCGCAGCATCTGCCCGGGCATTTGCCTCAAATCTGTAGATGCAATATATCAACAGACAATGCTCAACAAAATTAAAAAGGCGAACCCTGGCTGAGGTCTAGGTGCAGCTAGTAGAATCGGCATGCTATTGTACAGTACAGTCCACCTCAATCGTCCCTTTACTTCGCTACAGCCAATGTATTTATTGATTCATACCAGTGTCATCGGTACCACACTGGTTCAGGCTGCCCATCCAGTGCGACACCGTTTCCATACCGGTGTTATGGGTATCGCACCGGTTCAGGCTGCCCACGCATTTACCGACTTCCTCCGCTTGTAGTGGACAACCTCATATAAGAGCGCCCAATCATATCACAGGATTTGGAAGGCCTTCTCGGCTCCGCTTATAAGTTCCGCACAAATCATTTCGATACGTTTCCACCGGTAATATATCGGTGCGATGGAGTTTTCATTCATTTAAGGCACTTGTTGCTGTTACAACCTGGAAAAAATGAGACGAGCCTGGAGTTACAGACAGCATCCAGAACAGCATCCAGACCATCCAGACAGCATCCAGAACATCCAGACAGCATCCAGACAGCATCCAGACACGATAGAGCGAGTCGTGCCATCTGAATAGGCTAGGGTATACTTTTCCGGTTATCAAACAAACAGGGATAGAACCTGGAAGGGCGAACTGGCTGCTTGAAGTGATGTACCTAAAGAATACCTATGCGTAGGCCAGAATAGCTAAAGAACTTAGTGCGGGCATCTCCACCGCGACCGCGCCGTAACTATCGCTATTGCTCAGCTTGTAGTTAGAGGAGACCAACGAGAACTGGTTCGTAGCCGTCTAAAGTAAGTGGAACCCCACTGCTCAAGTCGTAGACATAGAAGATAGACGACACCGAGTATGTAAGCGTTGAAAGAGACCAGAGCAGCGCGTGCGGCTCAGAGTTCAAGTCGTAGATGTAGTACACGTTGGAGAACGAGTTGGTAGCCGTCAAAAACGAACAGAACTGCACACACAGCCCGTAGCTAGAGTCGTAGTTGTACAATCTGACTTCGCATGTGTCAAATCAAACGGATCGGATCGTGCAACAAGTCGGTGACGACGGCCGAGACTGCGCGCGCAGCTCGTATTCGTAGTCGAGATCGCGAGCAGGACTGCAGCTACAACCTGCAGGTCAAATTGTACTCAAAGGCGACGGAAGACACCGAGTTCGTAGAACTAAAGCGAATGGTACTGCACGCCGGTGATGAGCAAAAAGTAAAAACGAATGAAGCATGTATATGATCAAGTATTATCAGTAGTACTTGATATTTCCTCGGCGAGATACTTAACCCTTTTGCGATGGTTCTGCGTAAAACATGGCTAACTAGCATGTTTTACAAAATCGACCCAATCAGAGTTTAGGATGATAATTTTAGCCAGTAAGGGTCGGGGCGGTAATCATACTAAAACATGGCTAAGTAGCATGTTTTATATTAGGTACGAATAAAATCGAGTCTTATGTCCGATTTTGGTTTGCGGGTCTCGGCGTAAAACCATGCATCTAGTCATGTTTTACGGTTTTGTATCGGGGGGGCTCCCATACAAATTCCAAGTATAAAAATCATCGCAAAAGGGTTAATAACATGGAATTGGCAAAGAAGTATTCTAGCGTCGGGGAGGGAGGCCCGGAGAACAGATATCTCGGTGAAATCTTTATCGACCACCACACAACGTATACGAGTCCAGCCAGGGTTGTTCATCTTGAACTCCTCAATCGCTGTCTGCAATGTTTCACTCCGCTCATTCTTAACAAGGGCATGCTGAACGAATTGGCCCTTACCGCGCCATGAAGGAGAAAATCTTGTACTTGGACTCGCTGGTTCCGTGCGTAGCATCGATTAACAGAACTTCCGAAAACCGTGCAAACATCTCGCGCATTTTATTAGTTTGCAACGTAAGGCACGTGGCGATTTTCTGATAAAGACACGGACATATCGGTCAACAACGTATAAGACTCAAAAAGGCTTAGATGCAGTAACAACATACCTTGTTGTTCTCCATGTCAGTAAATATTCTAGCAACATTACCAGGCTGCTCACTGAAATCCTTCATCCAGCCCTTCAATCGCTCGACCCGGGTCGTGTTCCCGTACTCCTTTTCCTTCAATGTAAGGGTCAGATTATGAACGTCTCGATTTCTTGGCAAGCAAGATGTGTTCTCCAGTATGTACTGGTGAATTTTTTTTTCTTTGCGCCGGCTTTTTGGAGAATGCTGACCGTGTCAACAACATCAGAAGAGATGACATGTCTCGTTCTAGGGCGAACCATCCACGTCGGGTTCTTCTCACCGACCAGCTGAACGCATGCGTTAATCTACGTCATAGCCAGAATCGTACAACAGGGTAAGCTAATCGATACGCATCACAAGGACTTACGACACAGCGCAGTCTGGAACTCAAATCCAGACTAACAGTGGAAATATAACTGCAACACGCTAGGTAAATTACGACAAAACTAACCTGACATGAACACTCAATTCGGCAGCTCTCTTGATGCTGACGCTTGCCCTCGCCTCTAGGATTGTACTTCCCAGCGTGAGTACACTCCAGTCCCCTCGCGTACTGCACGAACGATTCGGGCATCCTGCTTTCAACCTTCTTCACTTTTGCATTCCGCGCCTTCACTGTCCTACTCGTCCGCCTGCGAAAACACTGTTACAGATATTTTTTTATTGTCAGAGCCATTTCAAACATGTACCATGCGATTGAAATATTAAGCAAACCAACCTGATACGTGCTCCTCTCGTACGCTTTGATGTAGTCATGAAACTCCTCCCAAGATGCGAACCGGGTTTTCTCTAGCGCCGGAGCAATCGCAACAGTAGCGTGTGGGCCATCTAAGCGACGCTCTTGCTGATCTGGGGATGGCCGTGCGAGTGGTAGACATCTCGAAGACACTTTATCCATGTTGTTAGTGTTGATAGTAGATTCTGATCGAATATAGAAGTTGAAAACACGCACCCTCCAGAACGTTGCCTTCACCGCTCTTACCATCGTCAGCTAAACTGTCTTCAAAGTCCTCGTCTTCACAGCTGCCAGTATCTGCCGTTGAGCTGCCACCTCTACCTTCATCACATTCCGATCGCTTTCTTCTCCCTGCTGCGCTCGCCATTAGAGGCGCGGGATGCTCCGTTCCGAGTAGTGGCCGCTTCCTGAATCGAGTGGTTTTGAAACTATTCTCGTCGTTCAGAGTATAGTTGTATACACGGCGGACGAGCTGAAGACAGTTAGGGCTATTTAGGGAAGGTTCGGGTTGCCTGTTGATCAAACCATGTGATTTCTAGTCTGGAACAGGAACCACTCTCTTCATTTAAAGCAGCTGCGACTGCAGCCTAGAGCTACCTGCATGCGGTTGCTGCCAGTATCTACTACCTATGCTAGTGTTAAGCGCTACTGCGGCGCACGTGTACCATATAGACGTTCGGAGAGTGGTTTGCTTGCATCCTCCTTACTACACCACGTTGTTCCCATCGACCAATGGCACATGTAACCGAGTTAAGACTAAAAAGCTATGCATTACCTCAAAAATGGTCTAAAGGCAAGGCAAAACATTGCGACGGCACTAGCCTCACGCGGGCGCGTGCCGCTCAGGGCTTTGCAGTGGCAGCCTGTTGCCTGCCGTGAGGTGTCAAGCGCGACAGGTCGCTCAGGCAGCTGTGCATGACCACCAAGAACGAGAGCAAAGCACAAAAAATGTCAGCTAATCGACGGTACTGGTACCCGTACCGGTTGCAAGATTCGGCATATCATTTTTGAAGGGTGGTACAGTGTACCGGTATATACCCTGTCCACTATAAGCGGAGGAAGTCGGTAAACCTTTTGGAGGGGCCAGTGAGGCACCGCGGCCATACCGGTGTTATGGATATCGTTCCGGTTCAGGCTGCCCACGCATATAAGCTGTTTGGAGGGCCCAGTACACCACCGGAGTCTTACCGGTTTCATACAAATGTACCAGTTAGATGTCAAGAGGGGTCATCTTTTGACTTGACGTACCACGGATATAATCCTATTTGGTCTGCGATAGCAGCACTAACGTTGCTTCCTATCCCAGTATAATGGTTATCTCAAATAAGTACGAAACAATATCCGCCAGACCTGAATGATGTTAAATTCGGTTAAGTTCGGTGCATCGGGACTTAGCCAGGATACTGTGCCAATAGTCGCTGCACAGCTATTTGTCCCGGCCAAAAAGGCTTGGACGGAACTTCGAGTAATAATTAGGGCTACTTGCATGCATAAAACCTATAACGATAGTTAGATACAAGGGGTAAAATCGAGCGTAGATTCCGTTTTTGCGGTCTATTTTGGCGTATCTCAACTCTTTCCCTTTCATTTCGGCTGTTCCAAAAGGCCTCTATTTCTTACATTTTTGTTTGCTATTGCCGTGCTGCCACGTAATAAATTTCCTTGTCAGTAATTGGCTACATCGTGAAAACAGTTGTTGATTGTCAATTTTCTGGGATATATTACCGAAATGGGGTAATCTATTGTCATTGTTAAATCGTGAAAATAAAACCTTCAGATAGAATATAAAGTGCGCACAGACCAGCCATCTTTACTCGTAGTCGCAGGCGTCCACATCGTCTTCAACGTCGCTTTCCTCTTCGTCAGATACGAGCTCGCATTCATCTACCACCTCCAGGTATTGCTTTTCATATTTTTGAGCGTGTCGATACGCGTTTGTCCACGTGTCAGACGTGAGCGAGTCGAAGCCGGTGTCAATCTTTTTCCGTAGCTCCGGCATGTCAGATGCAGGATCATCAGCAATTTGGCCCTTGATGTGAGCCCAGATGAGCTCGATGGGTTGAAGCTCGGGGTGGTAGGGCGGTGTAAAATACACCAAGTGGCCGTGCGCAGTTGCAATCTCTGTTGCTCTGTAGATTGGTTTGGGCTTATTCTCACGGACCAGCATCATGAGTTCTGCTTTTGTGTAGCTGTCATCGTACCATACCTCTTCAAGCATTGATAAAAAGTTATTTTCCGTACTTAAAAATCAAACACGCACATAAAAGTTCGTACCATTTTCTTCCAGCCAAATCTGAACATCTTCCTTGAGTGTGCGAGAATTTGGGGCCGGGTTGGTCTGGTTCTTGTGATAACTGGCGCCGTCCATGTGAATATTACACGGGCCATATTTGTCAGCTAAGTGGGCACATAAATTCTCAAACCATCTCTCGAACTGCTCGGTTTTGAAGTTCCCGTGGTAATCATCGTCATGCTTTCGCTTTAGATTCGCTTGCCATACTTCCTTAGAAGATTTTATCAAGTGGCCCTTGATACCACCATTTGTTTTGCGGCGAATGATTCCGGCACCTATAATGCAGAAGCTAATGAAATGTCAATAAACAAAACTGTTTTTGGTAGACCAAGAAGAATATTAAAACAAATATTATCAGCACAAAATAATTACCGTGGTCCCCGACCGCTTTTGGTGTAGCGAACCTTATCCACATCCACCCAGGAAAGTTTCGCGACATGGTGCAGGTTGCAGAATGTTTCATCGAGATACACTTCAGGCCGCTCGGGAAAGTTGTTTTCATCCAGGTTCGCCAACTTTTTTTTCAAATACTGAGCCCGAAAAGCAACATTGGCCGTTGATTCAGCCAATATGTTGCGCGAGTTCCCCTTAATAAATCGCATGCCCATCCGGCGAAGAACGCGGCGGAGCGACCGAGCTGGAATTGAAATGCCGTGCACAATCTTTAGGCGCTTAGACAATTTGGGGGCCGACACAGGTTGGCCGGCCTTGTTCATCTCCGCTACCAGCTCTCGAATCAATGGATGCAGGCTTTCACCGTGCTTTCGTGGTCTGCCAGATGGTTTTGGACCTTCCATCTATCATGTTACATACATCGACCAGTGAAATGTTAAGCACGGTACATGATTGAAATATAAACTCGAGTAGCCTACCGAGGCGAAGGTTGGGTCTTCGTACTTGCACCAGTGGCTCCATATCTCTGAAATGGTGTCTGTAGCGAAGCCCAATATGTCGTGTACGTAATCGCGAACGTCTCCTACCCAGCGCTCCGAATCAGCGTCCTTCTCCTCCTTGATGTACTTGTATGTCCTTGCCACTAGGTACCTCTCTGCTGCACTTAATTTCTTACCGGCGGTCATTCTTCAAATGCCAGCTCAAGTGAGGAGCTGCATTGCATTTATAGGTAAATATAGCTCTCGATCTACCTAGTGAGAGCTAGAGCGGCTAAATATGGGTTGCTGTTGTCGAGATCTCGGCAGCCAAAAATGGTCGTATGTAAACTACATAAATTACCGATTTTCCGTCCAAGCCTTTTTGGCCGGGACAATAAACATGGCCTTTACGGATCCGTAAGGGGATGTTTCATTCGGGGGCAGGTTAGATAGGGCAACTTTGCACTGCACAAACAAATACGCGCATTTAGCGATAAGGTTTCCGCAGTTATAAGTTTGCGGAGCACGGGTCATCAGTCCATAAAAACACACAACACCAACTAACACAACGCTAGGCAGAGCCCAGGCAGAGCTCGCTGTGCCATGGGGCTCCGCTCCTTCCGCGAGCAGCTCTGCGCCGCGCCCTCGCTATCTCCACCAGGACCACGCGCAAAGTGACGAGTGTGTAGGGACTTCGTGCTTTGTTAGCAACGCTAGTAGTTCGCTGCGGTCCCTGGCGAGCGGTGCACCGAGGGAAAAGGACGAATGTCGTGGCTAGTGCTGGTGTCGTTAATGCGAGAGCTGGGTACTGGCTCGTGCTCAAGCGCATGCTGTCCCTGCTGCATATCCTATTAATGTAGCTACTGCTGCTACCGGCGCCACCACTCGGAGCGACAACGACCCATGGACGTCGCGGCGCGCGGTCTCCATGCCATGCCATGCACCATTCATCTCGCCGATTGATGATGCAAATCAGTGGGTCCATTGATCGGCTTAAACAGGTATAAATCTGTCCTAGTTGCCCCAGCTGCCCTGAGCGTTTTGGTCAGGGCAGATTGGGCAGAAATAAAGGTCTCTGATTGGCCCAGAGAGTTGCCATACTTAACCTGCCCCCGAATGAAACATCCCCTAAGGGCGTCTCCACCGCGGGTACCTGCTGCGGCCACAGCAGCAAATCTGGCGATAATTTACGGCCAGCGTTCTCCACCGCGGGAACCTATTGAGGCCAGACGTAAAATAACACTTCTCGCGGAACCAAATCGAGCTGATTTGCTTCTGATTTTGCTGTCAGCATCAAACGCCAGTGTCCTAGTAGTCATTACCCAGACTCGAAGTATACTAGGACGCTTTGGATCGGACAGCCTTGACTTCCCCCACAAGTGTAAGGCACTTCTGCATTCGCGCGCAAGCTCTCCACAATGGAAGTCAGCGCCACCAGCACCAAGCCGGCCTCCCGGGGTCCCAATTGGATCCCCCAGGAAGACAGGATGCTTGCTAAGGCGTGGCTGACAGTGTCGAGCGACGGTATCACCGGCACAGACCAGTCTGGGCCTGAGTTTTGGGACAGAGTCACATGCACCTACAATGAAACGCGCCCGCGCCGACACGACCGCTACGCTCGCCCCCAGAATTCTGTCACAAAGCGTTGGAAGATCACCAGGCTGTCCGTTGGTAAATTCTGTGGGTGCGTCGCTGCAGTGAAACAGCTGAACCAAAGTGACAAGACTGAAGAAGATCGACTCGAGGATGCGATCACGATGTATGAAGATGACCAAGGCACCCCATTTGAATTTTTGGAGGCTTGGCGGGAACTCAACAGCGCGCCCAGATGGAAAGCACTGCCTGATGCTAGCAGCAACGTTCGGGCTCGCAATAACCTCCCCAGTTCTGCATCTGACAGTGGTACGGCTGCTGTGAAGGAATGCGCAGGCCCAAGCGCGCAAGCTAAGCCAATACGTCCCGATGGAGTCAAGAGCCAGAAAGGAACCGGGTCTCTTGAAGCCAGCAATCAAATGATAGCCGATGCTGCCATCGATATGGATAAGACGTCAAAGCATAAAGCGGACCTGGAGGAGCTGCGGATTTCTGTATTGAAGGTGCGCGAACAGAACCGCATTATATTTGCCAAGTTGGACGGCCTGGACGAAGTCTCTGCCCGCATTCTCCGTTTGAAAAAACAGAAGCTTTTGGAGCAGTGGGAGGAGCCTTCAAATGAACCGGGTGCAGGTGATGCTGATGATCAAAACAGTTCTGTGGCGAGTAATGTGCTGTGCGAAGGTATACAATGCTCACTCTGTTCAAATTGATTCAGTTTATTTTTTACTGACGCTTAATGTGTATTTGTGCCTTTCAGAGTCCACAAGTGATCTATGAGGGCCGCTTTTAATGTTTTGTGGCTGGCCTCTGACTGAACTTGAAGTCTTCTTACGATGAACTCATCTACATCCAAGTTTTCATCGTACGTACGGACACCATCGTTTCTGGCTCGGGTACTGGTGGTGACGTGCGTTGCCTCTTCAAGCAAGTCCTCCAATTCATCTTGCCCCCACTCGTCATCGATGATCATGTTATGCATGATAACACACGCTTTGATAACTAGCAACATGCTTCTGTCGTGTCGGAACACGCCGATTTTCTGATAGATGTAGGCACAATCCCTTAACCCTATTGTGGTAGGTGGTCCTAAAACTTTGCAAAATGCTTGGTTTTACAAGTTTAATCCAATCAAATAACCCTTCTATTCATTTTGACCTATTATATCACTTGCGTAAAACCAAGCATATTGCAAGGTTTTACAACAATAATTGTAATAATTATTGGTAAACCCCTGAAAAACGATATATTATGCTGCGGGGTGCGGCGCAAAACCAAGCATTTATGCATGTTTTACACTTTACTATGGGGACTTCAATAAACAAAATTCAAGTATAATTTTGAACACCAAAGGGTTAAGACAACACCCACTGAGTCGCGATGAGTAGCAATAACCCAGCAGGCTTGACGGGTAGTAGAAGTTGAATCTAAAGGCCCTGCTTCACACCCGTTCCTCGGGTTGGTCGTTTCCCCTTATGTACCGTGGATTCCTTAGGCTACCAGCAAAGCCCAGCACTTCCAGTCACGACCGACGACTGGAATGTTCACACACGCACCTCACCGTCCCTCCAAAGGAAGGGTCCCGTCCTTTGGTAGGCCTTACGCGAGGGTGCCGGAGGTAACCTCCAGCGGTAAGAATCAAACGGGGAGCACTTAAGCTGCGACCCAATACACGGCGACAATTTGCCCTTCGTATACACGGCCCTTCCTCTACTCTCTTGGCCTTGCCGGGGTAAACGCACACCACTATGCTAATAGGCACGCTCACCGACAGTCATGTCCCTCCCTACAAGATTACCTTGGACACGGGTCGTCCACCGTGCGCTCGAGGCCTTGTCGCTTGAGAGGAAAAGCTGTTCTGTGTTGTTGCCGAAAGGGCTTATCTGTTCTATCTTGTCTTTCCTATAGTCCAATACAAATACTAAGTCTAAACGTGTCCGTTTCGGATCTTCTAACACCAACAGTCGCCGCCGAAGAGTCGCCGAAGACTCGTAGGTACGCGAACCTAGCGTAGGTACGCATTAGGTGCGAAACCACCGCGACGCCTCGACGTCACGATCCATCACCGACATGTGGTGTGGACCACAACTTCAACTCCGGGACATAGCCATCCGCGACGATGCTTGCGACGAGAAGACCATCACTCACGGTGATCTTTGAGGCAATCCCGGCACCACACTTCTGCATACCAAATACGACTGGGTTCTTCCAAAATATGAAAGCGCTTCTGCAAAACCCCAAACGTCCTTTCGACATCCTTCCGCGAGTGCTCTTGCTGCTTAGCGAAGAGCTTGGCTTTTGGCTAAGCCGGATGTGACACCGTCGGCATGAAGCACGCATATGACGGGTAAATTCCATCAACGAGATAGTATAGCTGCTTGAACTGTTTTCCGGCGACCTCATACATGAAAGCGTCAAAGACGTCATTGCGAATAGCGAGCTGGTTAATGAGGGGGGAGTAATCCACAACGTTGATGTCTACAATAAAAAACAAGAGAAAAATAAGTACATCATTATCTTCAAAGTTATTGCAGCAGCATTGGCTTTAGGCGATCTAACCGTTATTAGAGCCTGCCGATTCAAAGTAAAAAAGCCAAATCCACAGTCGATTGTCTGCCACTACCTCCAGCACGACGGAAGGCTTCCCTTCTTTGCCTGAATACTGGCCTTTGAACGCATAGGGACACATTTCCCACTCCCAGTGCATACAGTCGAGTGATCCGATACAACCTGGGAATCCACGAGCAGCAGAAAAGTGCAGCTGCCGCTCGATACCACGACGAGTCGGTGTGCGAAGAAACTCTTCCTCAAAAGCACAAACCACAGCGGCGCAGAATGTTTTTCGTGTAGGTCAGAATAGTGCTCTCTGCACACCTCAACACATCGTCCAGCAAGTCTGCACTGTAGCCGTATGCTAAATTTCGCGTCGCAGCGCTGCACTTCTGGAGAGTTGAGAGGCCCTTGTTTCCCAATGCGTCAGTCCGTTGCTCAAAATCGGGGTCCACTGCGACGACTGCTTCCATTATGCGGGTGAAGAGAGAGCGACGCATGCGATAGCGGCGGCGAAAGATCTTTTCTGGATAGCGTGGGCTCTCTGCAAAGTAGTTTCTCCATAGTCTTTTGTGCGCCTCCTCAAAATCACGGTCGATATTGGCAGCCTTTCCAGGTTGGGAACCTCCTCTTTGCGCTTTGGTTGTGTTCTCTGAGCAGCAAGGATTAAAAGCAGGAAGGTCTAAGCCACATACCACGGTCAGACTATAGAAAGCTCAAAGCGTTCACTTAGCGCCCTACCTCGTCGCTCTCGTCGTCCCTGTTGAAAGTGTCGACGTCGCCCTCTTCTTCGCTCGACTCCATCGTTTGCAGATTTGAATATGAAACGCGGTGCGAGAGGGGAGAATTTAAGTTTGTGCGGTGGAAGTGAAGTGATTTGCTGCCGGTAGCATCTGGTCAGCTACTGCGTAAATTCTGATTTGCTGCCAAATTTGCTGGGAGACGCCCTTAGGGTTGTTTTCTGTCTGAAATTGAGAATTTCCCAGTTCAAAAAAGAATGAGAATCGCTATTGTACAGCCTAAATACCGAACGGGTATACAATACATAACCTCATATAACTAATACTTCAAGGTCCAACGACAGGTCAAACGGAGATGGGCAAAGGTACTGATGTAAAAATCCAGGATACCTTCGTTTGGCCAAAAGTACTAAGCTGTGCAGTTTGAAAATTGGCGCGCTTTTGATTGCCTGTGCGGTCTTCTATGCATTTACCATTTCACTTTCACATTTTCAGTCAATGGACCATGGGATAATCTACTGCATCAAAGGCATGTGCTTTTTGAAAATATGATGCATGCACTAGATCAACTAGGAGAGGGAGCAAATAGTCCTTACAAAGTAGAGCTACTAAGTGCACTGTCACTCGTCAATCTGCGCCGTGGAGCTCAAGTCACCGGGAGGACCAATCAGCGGGCAGCGCGGCGATAGAGCCAGCTGACCCAGCGGTCCGGCCAATCAGAGCGCGCCGGTGAGCATCGAGAGCGCTCTGATTGGCCACGACTGGACGACGACGACTCCTTGTGGAGCCAGTCGTTCCTGGCGACCGGAGCTCAAGCGAATGGCGTGCACCTGGCCGGCGTGCTTGCGCGCCACGGCCGGGCAGCTCGGGGTGAAGCCGCGGACCAAGCTGGATTTCTGCGTCGCTGCATGCGGCGGCGTATTGCGGCGGTCTTTTGACCGTCAGCCGGAAGGCGGGGCCTGTGGGGGGTCCACGGTGGGCTACATGTAGCCCACCGCGCCGTTTCCCATTACAAACCAGGCCACGGGTGACGCCGTGGGCCCTCCTGGATGTCGCTCACGTATTGGCTGGTCACCAAGACGTGGCAGCTCACGGATGACACCGTGGACTACGACGTAGTCCACGGGTCACGTAAGAGGTCTAGAGTAGCTCTAACTATCAATTTCTATACAGAAGCCGGGGAAGTTGCGTATTTTATTTTCTTTACCGGAAGTCGCATGGATACTACTTCTAAGTGTGCAGTCCTACCTCCGGACAATACTGTAGCCGGTGGTAGAACTGCAAGCGTCATTTATTAGTGCAACTAAAAGCTGTCTAGTAGCGTACACGGCAAATAAAAGAGGCGGAGTTAGTTCACATCAAAATGGGGCCGCTGTATTAACGCATTTTACGGCCTTTGAATGGCTTGACTCTGCTCTTGACTACTCAGAAGCTGTCTCCGCTGTCGTACTCGTACTCATTCTCACTGTCTTCGGCTCCGTAGTTAGGCTGGCCCCGGTAATCCCATGAAGATGGGCGATTGTACTCAACCATCGCTTGATTGCCGCGCTCCTGGTTGTCGTACTCGAGCATTGGGCGGCGGCGGCGACGGCCGCGAAGAACCATTGCGTGACTAGCGGGGGGCTGCTCCATGTAGCCGTTATCCATCATTGAGCGGCGACCGCGAACAGCCACTGCGTGGCCAGCCGGGGGCTTCTCCTCGTAGTCGATAACCTCCACTTCATCACCCGAAGATTCAAACTCGTCGATAGCCATCGCCGAAAATGTAGCCATTACGTGCTGATGTACGAACTCGCGGATCGCAGCAGCGCCTTCTTCGACAAGCCCATGCTCGCGCAGCAAATTAGCGGAATCGACTTCCATTGCAATCAAGTTAACCCAGCCAGATGAGGGATTAACGTTGTCGCGATGGGCGTGGCAGCCTGACTCGAACTCAGCGCGAACCAAGTTGTTGCACGACCAGTCGGCATATCGGTCGAGCGAATGTAGATAGAGGCCTGGGGCAGTTCCGAAGCGTCGACTTCCGGGTAGTCACGAGTTGAACTCGACCGCGAACGCGATTTAGACTTCGACTTAGACTTGTTCGACTTAGACTTGTTCGACTTGGAGTTGGAGTTGAACGGTGAGTTGTTCATGGTGAGTCTTCAGTTGAGTAGGCTTGAGTAGGCTTGAGCAGGATCAAGAATGAGCGAGTTGAGGCGAGTTCGCGCGATCGACATCGATCTCGACCACTGGAAGAGGGCGGACCGAGGATGGGGCCAATCAGATCACCGATAAGACAGTCTTATCACCTAAACCGGGGAACGATTCCATAAAAAACATCGATTCAATAGATTGTACAGGTGATTTACCTCCGCCAATTGATTATTGATTGTCAGAGAGGTGGTAATCGCGACAGATTGAGAGGAAAGGGGAAGAAGAGGCGCCGGGTGACACAAAAAAAACATGGGGTCATCGCCCGCCTTGCCGTCTTTTAAGTAGTAGACGCCGCCTTGCCGTCTTACAGACAGTAAACATAGATGAGGGTCAAAGGGGCGCGCCCCCAGACCAAATCTCTTTTATATTTTTTTTTGTAAAAATTCGTAATCGTAAATCGTAATTACGTTTACGTTTTACGTTTATCTTTAAGTATTATTTTATTAACTTATTTTAATGTCTCTTAATGTCCCTTATAAAATAGAGTATAATATATAATATAGAGAACAATTCTAAAGCTTCTACGTCATCAGAAACAGAGGGGCGACAACCCGGCCCTTCACATTATAGTACCGGCACTAGTGACCCCGATATAAAAAAATATCATCTTAAGAGATAAATACAATAGGATATAACAAATTACATAACAAAGTACAGTAATTCACACAGCAACAACCATGTGCAACGGAATTAAAACGAACTTCTTTCCTCACGACGATGAAGACAACTTCTTTATTGAGGTGGAACCGTTTATTGGTGGTGGCGAAGACATTATCCAGCAAGCTGAACCTGATAAGGAACGAGTCATTTACGACATTATCTATAATAAACTACTTCAGGAAAGCTTAAGCGACCCTTCGAATCCTTTGAATGATCCTGATTGCGATATGGAGTATCAACATACGTTGATTATTGAATTTCAAGATATGGTGCTTGATACATTCGAAAAACAGTACCTGATTCGATCTCAACTCTTTGAAGACCTAATCGCTGAAGCTCTACATCCGCAATAATTTGACGATATTGAAGAATTCTTTGAATGCTGTTAACGCAGTGATTAATACAGAACGTCTAAGTATGCTCTGGTGCTTTTTTTTTGCTCAGTCTGTTCTATGGATTTCACCTGTAAGACGATCTAGCTCAAGCTCGCGCTCATAAACAACAAGTACGAGTAGATCCATGCCAGTCGCCGAGCCGTTAATGCCGGATACCTGAATAGCCTGAGGTACGTCCTTCTGCGTGAGACGCGACGTATCCGCGACTAGAATGCGTTGAGCCATCGCCCATTGCATAGAATCAACTAGGCCGTTGCTGACCTCCTGGCTTAAGTCTCCGTTGATAGCGCCTAGCTTAGAGAACTCATGCTTGAACGATTCAAAGTCATACTCTTGACTTTTGTCAAAAACGTTACTGTTGCCAATAGTAACTTGGAAGTTACGAATAGAAGCGCCAGGCATACAGGTCCAAGGAGCCGAGTCGAATGGAGATTGGTATTGAGGAACATGAGCCGATACAAAATGCTGAGATGATGTATCCGCGAACGGAATCAGAGCTACGTATTTAACGTTTTTCTTGTATCCGGAGATATTTAGATCAAACGGAGCATTCAGCTGACCTCTGGAGACATCGCTTGAATTGGTAGTACCACCTCCCTTTCTAAACATTTGGGCAAAACAGTCAAGGTAGCGAATGGTCTTGATTGGCTTTTGAATAATCGGAGTTGGGTTCTTAAGAGTGTAAAACGGAATATGGAGTCGTGAATTGGTGAAAGGAAGGTACTCACCGACTTGAGTAGTTGGGGTAAAAGAATTGCCGAGAGGGCCAAACGAGAACGACAGTTGCGATTTATCAGGCGTTAGCACATCATTCATTGGATTAGCTGTAGCAGCGCTTGCAATCATAATCGGTACGGTTTGACCGGAGGTCATGGTAACAGAGTCCAGCTTCATTGTAGTAGCATTGCCCGAAACAGCAACTGTACCAGCATTGATACGAAGACGGAGCTTCAGCTGAGGGTTAGAGCACAGGTCAATTTCCTTGAAAATTGGATGCAGGTCAACTAGGCGAATCTTCAGCATGTGAAACCATTTACCAGCAACATTGTCGTTTCCAAACGACGTCGCGTCAGACTCCTTATAACAGCCGCGACCATTCTGTTGGAGAATTTGCTTGGTAGCTGTCGTTCCCATAGATGCCCAGGAGAAGGCTCCGGTTGCCTCTGCCGAGTCGATCGGAGGAGGCGTATTAAGCGCACGCTTAAAGAATCCAGAGTTATGAGGATACGGCTCCTGTGTTTGACAGAGGGTAGCATCAAGTTTGGATTCAATAGAAATGCTATTGTTGCCGTAGCTGTCACCAGTACCAGAAGCCGCTCTAGTAAAGTTGATGCTAGACCAAGTATCCGGGTATAAATGCATGTCAGCACCGTGTTTAGCAATTTCGTCCTGAGACAGTTCAGTCATCGCACGAAGATTGTTTCAGAAGCCCTTGTACTCCGTCTCCGTAATGACTTTTTTGCCGTTGAGTTCAACAGTTAAAGAATCAATTACGTTAGCGACATTGCACTTAAGCGCACACGCGAAGCGACTAATTGTCGACCCATTAATAGAGGCTGTGCCGGTTGACTTGGCGGTGATAACATACGGCATGGAGTGATATATGCCTCTTTCAGGCTAGCATATCCTTTTGATCCGGTAAGTTGGCTTGTGGCATCGATCTGAATTAGGCCAGAATTGTATGAACCTTGATTGCCGTCGTATACGACACTAACGGTCTTGTCTTTCGAAACATCGATAGGCGATTCGGTCTTAAGTGCCGACTGAAGAAGATAAGCATCCGTTAATTGAGTAGTATCACTCATGGTTGTAAAGTATATAGGATTTGATATACTCCATCTCAAAAAATAATTAAATGGAATTCGTGAAAGGAATTACATCTGACTCAGATTTGCTGGAACTAGCAAAACATATTGGTGTTAAAATAAATGGGATATACGAGATTCAAGAGATCAAGAAGGCGCTACCCGCTAAAGGCAGTTTCTTGCTTCTGCTTAGGCAAGGGCCTGGCGTCGGCCATTGGACAGCTTACAATGATGGTTCATGGTACGATAGCATGGGTACTCCGCCGCCGAAAGTTTTAGGCAAGCTGCCATATTTTGATAAACAAATTCAAGGATCAAGCGACGAATTGACACGAGGTGGTTTTCAGAAATTTGCCGACGTTGTGCCGTCACGCTTGTGACCTGGAGTTTGTATCGAAGTATGATTGGTGGATACCTGGGCGGAGCACGGCTGTACCCGTGTGACACGAGTGACGATGGTGGGAGAGAAGTGATTCAGTGGGATGAATCTAGTGCCTGACCGCAGATGGGCCCAACTGACTGGAAGTGCGAATCCTGGGAGTGCACACCCAGGAATTTAGAAGAACACTCAGTCCAGTCCCGGACTTTCCCTTACGATGAGTGCCTAAAGTCTGGCGGAAAGTGTCTCTGGAGAACGTATCCCAGAGTACACCTCATCTTGCTGTGGGTCGGAGCACTACTATGGATCAGATCCCCTGAAAACCAACCCCACTACCACCGTGGACATGCGCCGGAAGCCGTACAACCCGTTAAGTGTTCGTATTTGTGGAGATACACGCGAGTCTGTGATGTACACAACCTATGATCCAGAGTACCACACAAGAAATCCAGAGTACCGGATGATGATCCAGAGTTCACCTCCCCAAGAACAGGTGACCCAGAGTTTCAAGTGATCCTCTGGATTTGGACCATGAACCCAGACTCCCCATACTCAGAACAAGTGTTTCCCAAGTCAACACCCAAGAATCCCCAAGAACCCTCAAGAGATCCCCTGAGTTCCACTGATCCTCAGAAGCAATCCAGAGTATCACATGAATCTCTGAATGTCGAGTCAGTTGGGAGTCAGTCTGCAATCAAAGTGATGCGTGACCTTGAAGATTGAAGTGCAGATCGACTGACTGGATACCTTCGAGGAGTCGAGAGGAGTCCTGCACTATACAAACCCAAGTCTAAGGACCCACATTTGGCACTGTGGACATCTTGCGACGATGGAGTCGCAAGCCGATCGCAAGGCTGGACCGCTGAACCCAAGGTATACTGAAGACAAGATATTTGACCCCGAGCATAGTGAAATGAAGATATTTGCCCGTAGAAGAATGCAGAAGAGAGAAAGAAGTAAGAGAGAGAAATAGCTGATAAAAGACAAACAGAGTTCCTTTTACCCTGTACTGCGCAAGTGACTTCGGCCAAGCCTGCCGACGGAAATCCGGAGGACCCGAGACTACGACCGCGGGACGCTAAGGGCACATCAACGGCGAAGGACAGCCGTCTCATCAAACTCAAGTCCAGTTAGGTGGGGACCAGCGACGGCCTCGTGCTTCCTGGAGTGATCCACCTATTTCATATCCTAGTTGGGTCACTTGCTGTGCTCGTGGTAGCCCATTTCATATTATTCCAGAGGGTATTCTGGGGTGCTAGGTAGTCGCCTCCAGGATTGTGTATTGACTGCTTGTGTGAAGGGAAAGGTAACATAGTGATTGTATTTTCCTCCTGTACGGGAGGTGGTGCGTTTGTGTGAGTCTCAGGGGAGCTAGGCCCCTGAATTTCAGACTCGAGTGAGCCTAGTGTGTGAGTGACCCACCGTCCAAGGGTCCAAAAGAATAAGTGACGGCTAGTTGTAGTGTTTGTATACTCTGTATTTGTTGGTTTTATCGAGCTAGGAGGGCATTTGGGTAAGGTGTCTTCCGAGTTCCTCACCCCAGAGTTGACTGAAATCCTGAATCCTGAATTCGTGATATTCTGGATTTCGGGTGATCTGATTCTCTGGGTTTTGCCTCTAGTGTCGAGGTGCGTTCTGGATTAGACGTGCACCTCAGCGCTCCTTCGAGGCTACATTCGAGTTTGGTGAAGTGCCGTTCCGTCAAAGACAAACGAGCCGACAGGGATTACACAAGGTACCCACGCCAACCAAGGAGAGTGATCCTCAGGGTTTAAAGCTTCGCGGCTGCGAACCTCTGGATTTATTTCCTTGCTGTTGACTCTCAAGTCGGTTCTCTGGGTCTACACCCTGAGGACCTTCTTGGGCTGCGCTATACGAACCCCCCTGGGCGATAAAGGTTTCATCGGCCTCGCCTCAGAATACTGCGGAATATACTGTATGCTATGGCTCTACTGTCGCCAGCACAAAAAAATGTACCTAATGGATAGGTTTCAGGATCTTGATATTGATGTGATCAAGTAATTATTTTCTGAAATTTTAAATCCCTATCTATCTATAAACGATGTACAAAGAACTTAAGGTTTCGAGCTCTATCCCGGCAAAGCGTCTACTCAGGGCGGTTAAGGGTGGTACCCTATCGCTAACCAAAGCCGATTTGGCTGGATCTGATGCGGTTTTACATTTACACCCAGAATCCTATGCTAAGGTCATGAAAGCCAAAAAAGCAAATAAAGGTGTTCGTGTAAATATTACTCGTCATGAGATCGAGTACCCAATGGAGGCAAATGGTGGCAGCATGCAAGCTGGTAGTATATGGAGCCGCATTTGGAGCGGTATTAAGAGTGCCTGGAAGCCTGTGATCAAGCCTGCTCTATCAGCAGCCGCGGATGGCCTCGCGACGATGGGATCGGCATATGCTGCCAGTCATGGTAAAGACCCTGCTCTCGTAGGCGTTGCTCGCGGTGCTCTCAAGAAATTCACTGGAATTGGTGTTGAAGATACAGAGTATAGTAGCGAAACCTTCTCGTCGCAGCCATCCGGCAAAAGGATCGCCAGAAATGAAAGCCAAAATGGCGCGACTTCGTGCGATGAGAAAAAGCGGGGATAGTACTAAGCGCGCTGGAAGCTTTAGATTAAATTAGAAAAAAAATATAGCCAACTTAATTTTTTTGTCGGATGATTAATGAGATCAGCATGTTCGTGTCGTTTAATTTCGCGAACCTTCCGTCTTGATCAACGATCGTCAGCGTGATCGATGCATATGATCCGTTGGGAACATCGATCCAGCAGAACTCGTTTGGCTGGTAACTCACCAATTGGCCAATAGTAGTGCCTGCGGTATTGAAAGTAGTCAGAACGTCATCGGGAATGCAATACGGATTCGATACCAGCGAGCATCGTAGTTGGTAGCTAGATACGGGGTTGATTACAGGCGGGATCGGAGAGAGTAAGCTTTTTTTGAAGCGTGTATAAACTCTGACTGGGAGTAGTTGATACTGGGAAGCCGATGATTTTACCAAATTCTTCGTTATCAATCACGAGTTTTGGTACATAGCTAAATCCAAGCGGCAAACCGCTTCCACCGCTTGAGTAGAGACCAGACGGCGGGCGAGTCCATCCTGCGGGAAGACTAGTTGGAACAGGCGACAGATCTACTTGGCAGCTGTAGTAGGTCGGATTCTCCGATATGTTGACGTAAAAGACGTTATCTCCATCACTATTAATCAGATATGCTCCAGCGCTAATCATAGCTGATTGCATAGATGAGTTGATTGCACTGTACGAGTAATATCCGCTCGGAAGCGTGATCGAGACTGTACTATAGACGTTTCCAGTAGGCATTGAAATTTTGAAGCTGTTGTTTCCGTAAGCGGATGAGTCAATGTTAAACTGGCTATTGTACATGTTTATGCTATGGATAGCAAGCTCGCTATTAGTGAAATTAACGCTGCTGCCCGGAAATTCATAACGAAGAACGTTTACAAAGCCGTTAGAAACGATATGCTGCGAACTGAGAGTAATAATGTTTGACATTGCGATTATATACTAAATTGAGATTATATACTAAATTGAGATAATCCTGATGGAATATATAAATCATATAACAGCTACAACAACAGTTCTAATAACAATGATTGGACGAGTATACAAAATCACTAACGAAGACGAGAGTATAGTTTATATTGGGAGCACAACCCAATCGCTTAAGGAACGTTTTCAAGGTCATAAAGATGATTACAAGCGATGGATCAATGGTAAAGTGGGTGCTTGTTCAATCTTTTACCACTTTCAGGAACACGGCATCGATAGGTTCTGTAACGGGGTTACACGCACAAGTGGCTACAGGCACTTGTAACTCTAACAGACGCGATGTCTGTTAAAGGTTCGAACACTTCCTCGGCCTTGATGTACGTTACATCAAGTGCCACATTCATTTACGATCACCACGACGGGTGGTCCATAGACATTTAGGATTCCTATTGGTTGAAAGCAGCATCTTTTAACCAATGAGCGACATGCATAGCAAAGGAATTCTGCCAACCAGCCGTTGGCAGATTCCCAACTTAGAATATTACATTTGGAGGAAGTCAGAAACATAAAACAAAAATAACAGTTCTCATTTTAACCCAAAAACATTATTTGGATCGTTTATTTAGATTAATCTATACTCGGAGGCCCGAGTATAATTAACTCTAGTTTAAACTAAGCTACGCTTCCTCATACACGAGCGCACACGTGTAAGCTGTTGCAGTGAGCCAAGGTAGGCCCACTACACCTGGTAGCACTTTGTAGTCCGTCCAACGACCGACTAAGTTGAGTTCGTACGTCACCGCACGAACACGGAGCCGAGAACCTTCCCATGGATACCGAAGTGTCTATGGAAAGCTCCACGACGCCTGCAACCCATGTTGCACGCGCTGACTGTCCCCACCTGTCAGACCCAGAGTGGGAAGCCCTCCAACGACTGTCAACAGTCATTGGTGAGGCGGCTGTAGCTACGATGCTGCGTACGCTAACGCCGACAGAGCAACACGGTGTTGCTCTGGGCTTCATCATGAGGGAGCAGCGAGATGCTGCTGTTAATACCGCGGTGTCGTCGGGGACGACACCTCGCCCACAGTCGCTGAAGCTCAATGTGAGCAACTACGTCGGAAGAGAGGGTGAACCTCTCCTCCGTTGGCTTGTCGAACTCGACACTGCCATCGCGGCTCGACGTATCGTCGACCCGTTGTCAAAGGTCGCGTTCGCCATGTCATGTCTTGGCGGACGTGCAAGGAGCTGGGCGTATGGACGCCGGCTCTCCGACCCTACGTGCTTCAGCACGTACGAAGGCTTCAAGGAGGAGCTCAGACAGGCGTTTGAGCCCCCGCAGAATGAGTTCCGGTCGAGGGCAGAGTTCCTCGACCTGCAGCAGGGTAAGCATGATGTTCATGCTTACGCCCAGAGAGCGCGGTACTTGGTCTCGAACATCGTGACCAACCCGATCGACGAGGCGACTAAGGTCGTCACGTTCATGAAGGGACTGAGAGATGGGCCTGTGAAGACCTATCTCTTCCGCGAGTACCCGAGTACTCTCGAAGCTGCCATCACGCTTGCGATGCAGGAAGAGTTTAGCCTGCGACAGGCTAAACTGCACGCGCATGTACCGAGGCCGCAACCGCGCCCGGTAGTGAGGACGGGAGGTCCGGAACCGATGGACCTCTCGAGCGCTGCCACTGCTGGCCCCCAGCAGCGGCAAGGAAGTAATGTGCGGTGCTACCGATGCGGTAGGATCGGTCACTTTGCTAGAGAGTGCACGGCACCCGTGCACCAGCAAGGTGGCTATCGCGGCGATGCTGGGCATCGTCGCAGCCAAACAAAAACGCTGGACGCCAGTAGGCGCGGGGCGCCCTACTGGTAATGCAGTTCCGCGTGTCAACCTAGGACACGCGACACTGAGGACTGCAGCCCCCAGTGAGGATCATTCTCACTGCAAGAAGCAAGATGACAAGGCTGATCTTTTTCATCCTGAAGGTGAAGTCGATGAGAGCAAGCGGCTCTCGTCGTGCGTTGGTAGATTCTGGCGCGTCGAAGAACTTTGTTCGACTGCGAAGTCTATCATCGCTTGACTTCGAGGATTTAAAGATACCTCGAAGTATGTTGGAAGTACGCTTGGCGACAGGTGTCGTCGTGAAGACCGAGAAGCGCATGGTACGCGTGCGCTTCACGTACAAGGGTCGAGTGTTCGTCGAAACCTTCATCGTCCTGGATCTGGACGATAAGTTCGACATGGTATTGGGCATGCCGTGGCTCGCACGGCATGATCCGGTAATCGATTGGGAGAAGCGCACTCTCGTGCGCTTCGGTCGCGACGGTGGAACAGAGAGCGATGGCCCTGTTTCCACCACACACGCACCAGTAGGTGCGCGCGAATCTTCTAGTCGAGACAGCGCCTAATGCCGCTGTCCCGGAACGCCCTGGACGCGCACGAGCGCGCGCGCGAGAACAGATAGCGTCGGCGTCGCCGCCGACGGCTAGTGAAGAAAATGTGTTGACTTCGGAAGTCAACACCCGCTTTTCAGCGAATCAAAAGAAGTCTCCGGCCTCGAGCGGCGCGGATGACACAAGCGAGTCACGCGCGTCAGCCGTGGAGGCTGACGCGAACCTGATTGGATCGGTTTTGGCCCGTAATGGGAGCCAAGGTGACGTGACGCCGTCGACTCCGGGAGTCGATGGCTTGGATGAATTCTATTCGTCGGCTCGGGGAGCCGACGCACCCTCCGTAATGGGGGTCTCCGCCCATGGAAGGCGTCGAGGTATTGAAGTCGCGTCGGTTCCGGGAACCGACGCTGCGAAAGACATTTCGCGTCGACTCCGGAGTCGACGCACCCTTTGTAATTGAGGACTCCGCCAATGATAGGCGTCGAGGTGATGATGGTGTGTCGGTTCCGGGAACCGACGCTGCAGGCGGTGCGGACGGTTGCAAACGTCCCGCACCGGAAAAACGGCATGCTGTCGTGCAGCCGGGCTGCACGACGAAGCGCCGCGCGACCGCCGGGCTTGAAGTCGCTCGCCCGCGGGAGGTACCCGCCGGCGGAATAAAGAACAACACCCGTCCACGGCTGGGCCTGGACGAGGTCAAGGATCACGCGGAGCCGGGCTCCGCAAGACAAGAAGACGGCGCATGCGAAGGTCGTTGCGCAAGTCTCGGCCCGGGGCCGAGACGCTACAAGAGATGTCTTCCGGGCAGACGAAGGCTGAGAAGCCGAACGTCGAGACGTTGAACGTCTTGACGCGTACCTGTGCTGGGTTCCGGCACAGGGAGATGACCTCGCTAATCCTCCGACGCAAGCGTCAGAGTTGACTTCGCTTCCAGTCCTGAGCTGGAAGCGCTTCGCGCGTGACTTGCACGATGGACGCATCGAGCAAATATGCATTCTCTCGGACGTCGAGAGAACGAAGAGCGAGAATGAGGAACTGAGGCAGTTCTTCATGGAGAGCACCACTGAGAGTGAAGACACTCTCAGTGCCAAGACGAAGAAGGAACGCTTTGAAGAGCAGAGCTGGGACTCGCTGAAGGCGAGTCCCTACTACGAGATTCTACGGGAGTACGCGGACGTACTTCCGGAAGAGATCTCTGCGGAGCTTCCGCAGGACAAGGGCATTCAGCACGAGATTGATCTCGTGCCGGGCACGAAATACTGTGTCACGCGGCAGTGGCCACTACCGCGAGAGCAGGTCAAGGCGATCGACGACTTCTTCGAAAGTCGTCGCAAAGCTGGACAAGTGCGGGAATCGAAATCCCCGCACAGTGCTCCGACGTTCTGTGTCAAGAAGCCACAGGGCGGCTGGCGCATCGTTCATGCGTACAACAAGCTGAACGATGCGACGATACCGGCGCAGACACCGATACCGCGAAAAGATGTTATCATCGATTCGATGGCCAGGAGCACTGTCTACAGTGCTCTTGATCTGCGCGATGGGTTCTATCAGATCCTAATGCGTGAGAGCGATATCCCTCTCACGGCTGTGAGCACGCCGAGTGGCATGCACTGGGAGTGGCTAGTGATGCCGCAGGGACTGAAGAACGCCCCTGCGACCTTCAACAGGTGCGTGACGCACTTGTTGCGCTCGGTGCGCGACTTCGCACCGAGCTACTTCGATGACGTGTTCGTCCACAGCCGTGCTGCGGACGGGATGAGCGACGTTGAGATTCACAAGGTGCATCTCCGGAAACTGCTTGCGCTCATGCGCAAGCACAAGCTCTACGCGAACCTGAAGAAGTGCATCTTCGGGGCGAGCGAGATACCCGTGCTCGGGTGTCTCGTTGGGAAGAACGGTGTCCGCCCTGACCCTGAAAAGGTCAGAGTGATCAATGAGTGGCCGGCGCCGACGAGTGTCAAGGAACTGCGGCAGTTCCTTTTTTGGCCACGTACTTGTGCAAGTACGTGAAGGACTACGCGGGCACGATACGCCCGCTGTCACAGCTCCTGAAGAAGGATGCCGAGTGGAATTGGACTGTTGACTGTCAGCAGGCCTTCGATGCAGTCAAGCGGGGCTTGACTGAGGCGCCGATCTTGGCGGTGGCCGATCAAGATCGCCCATTCCACGTTGTGTGTGACGCATCCGATTTCGCGATCGGATGTGCGTTGATGCAGCACGATCACGAGGGCCGTGATCGTGTCGTCTACTATCAGTCGCGTCAGCTAAAGCCAGCTGAGCGCAATTACCCGGTGCATGACAAGGAGCTCCTTGCCATGAAGTATGCACTTGCGAAGTTCCGAGTGTATCTCCTCGGAAGCAAACCGTTCGTGGTCTATACAGACCACGCATCGCTGCGGATGGCTGTCAAGTCGCCACACATCTCGCAACGTATGGCGAGATGGCTTTCGTTCTTTGCGGAATACAACTTCCGGGTTGAGTACAAACCCGGAAGACTCAATGTGGTGGCCGACGCGTTATCGCGTCGACCTGACTACGCTTCAACTGATGCTGACGTCAATGCCATTGACGCCATGCAATCGAGCACTCCCACGTCGTCGCTGTTGGACGACGTGAAGATCGCGTACGCGCACGACGCGGACGCGAAGCTCTTGCTGGCCTACGGCTCAGCGCCTTCTGACAAAGCTCGTCAGAAGCTGTAACGGGGTTACACGAATGTTACCCGAAGGGTTACGAAGTGTGGCACACACAGGCTTGTGTGGTGCACGCTGTCTAACCTATTTCAGTAGGAGAATCAGTACATGGCTTCAGAGCCACAGATTATGCATATGACTAGGGTTCACTATGCTAGATAGTGAACCAGATACATTTACACCGAAGGCGGCTCTGCCGCGATAAGAGAAATACATTCAGTTTGAAGATTCACAGCTAAGAGTTAAGGGTTGACTCTTGGAGTCCGTAGGGAGTACGGACTCGTGCGTTCTGGTATTAGAACGGGCTATCTTTAGCCGCGACTCTGTGGGTCTGTTACGTCTTCCTCTGACGCTAAAGCTACGGCAGCCCCGCTGCACTTGGTAGCACTTGTAGTCAATCCGACACCTGAGTCTGGATAGACTGACCCTCTGTGGAGAATGGAGCAGTTCGCTCACTTGCCCCCGAACCAGCAGGATGCGCTTAAAAAGCTTATGTCCTTGCTGGGCCCGGAGGGCGTGACGCAACTGGCGCAACAAGGCCCCGACGCGGTGAATGCGCGCCTCGAGGCGTTCTCCAGCTACGAGAATGCTCTGTTGGAGCACCTCCAGCAGAGGATGGCGACGGCCGTGGCGCCGCAAGCGCCCGCTACGTCATCCGACGCGGGAACAAGACCTGCCGCTCATGTTGAGCGTGAAGACCTTCGAAGGCAAGGAAGGGGAAAGCTTAATGCTTTGGACCCGTGAAGTCGAGATGGCTATGAGCTCAGCTCTACTCCGGACGGAGTCGCAGCGCGTGGCGCTAGCTATCTCGAAGCTTGGTGGGCGAGCGAGAGAGTGGGCACTAACGTCAGGGACGTCGGTCGACACGGCCTTCCCGACGTGGGACCAGCTGAAGCAGCAACTGTCCCGAGTGTTCGCTCCGCCTAACGAGGCGTATCGCGTGCGCTCACGCTTCCTGGCTACCCGACAAGGCAAGAAGGATTTGGTGGACTATGTCCAGGAGTTGAGAACTCTCATTGCGGGCATGTCTGCCGAGCCTCTGGCTGAAGTAGTCATCGTCACGGTGTTTATGGAAGGACTTCGCACTGGCGTGGCCAGGACGGAAGTCTTCCGCACTCACCCAAGCTCTTTTGAAGAGGCTGTGAGCATCGCGTTGAACGCGGAGCACAACTTTAAGTCGTCAAGACTTGGGTGGAACGCTCCTCACACCAGTTCGTCGAATGGTCCGGAGCCTATGGACCTCAGCTATGCTGAAGACGAAGAAGCCGAGCTTCGGGCTGCTGAGCAGCGGCGCGGCATCCGCCGATGCTTCATCTGCGGTGACACGCGTCACTTGCGCGCCGGATGTCCGCTGCGCTTGCAGCGCCAGGCTTCGTCAAGCCGCTCTTCGGGTTCGAGCCAGGGCTCTGGTTCGTCTCGGGGAAACGAGAAAACCCAGTAGGCGCGGGGCGGCCTACTGGGGAGGAACTAAGTTCTATTGAACCTCGGCGAGGTGGAGGTCGACAGGACTTAGCCCCGAAGAGAGCTGTACTCTATAACACGGAACGTGTGTGCAAGCCGGGCTTGCTAGTTGTCCAGGCTTGGGTGAAGGGCTTCACAAAGCCATGGACGATTTTGATCGATTCGGGAGCGTCGGGTAATTACGCCCGGCGTTCCACGATGGACGGAAGTCAGCTTTATGCTGAGGCGCTGGTAGCGCGTGGGAGTGACATCGTCACTGTTCGTCTCGCGACGGGCACTCGTGTCACGGTGCCTAAAGTCCCTGTGGACTTGGGCGTGAAGTTTTTAGATTTTGATAGCGTGGAACGCTGTCTGGTCTTAGACCTCGATTCGAGATATGATCTCATCCTTGGTATGGCGTGGCTGGAACGCCATGAGCCTTGGATAGATTGGAGGTCGAAGACCCTTGGTGCTACGCACTTCTCTCCTGGTGGAGCATTGGCGAGTCATGAACCCACCTCTGCTAGGAAGCAGAAGCGCTTCTGGCGCGAGCACTGGACCGAGTCGGTCAATGTGCTAGACATCGGAGTTTCCGAGTTGATGGACACTGCGTGTGTCGAGAACGAGCGTTCCGAGCGTGGCTCGTGGACGGCAGGTGGAGCGGCACGAATTCCGCTGAGCGGGTGTGCGTCTGAGGGCGACGCCCTGCTGCGTGCCAGTGAAGGCGCGGTCGACGAGAAGTCGAGTGAAGGTGGGCGTTGCCCGGATCAAGGATGTGGAGCGGCACTAATTCCGCTGAGCGGGTGTGCGTCTGAGGGCGACGCCCTGCTGCGTGCCAGTGAAGGCGCGGTCGAAGAGAAGTCGAGTGAATGTGGGCGTTGCCCGGATCAAGGATGTGGAGCGGCACTAATTCCGCTGAGCGGGTGTGCGTCTGAGGGCGACGCCCTGCTGCGTGCCAGCGACGGCGCGGTCGGCACGATGCCGAGGGACAAGGGGCTCTGCCCGGATGAAGATCGTGGAGTGGCACGTAATCCACTGAGTGGAGGCTGCGGGTCGTGCAGCCCTTCGCTGAGTGTCGATCAAGACACTGGTGCTCCTCTGGAGCTGAATGAGGTGGTGATACCTGGCGTCAAGAAGCACGCGAAATCACGGAGCTCTTCTGGGCGGACAGTGTCCATGAAGAGGCGGCAGCGCCGCAAAGCGCTGGCGGCGCGACGCAAGGCGTCTGCGGTCTCACGAGTCGAGAAGGGTGTGCCGAGCGGTGAGGCTCCACACAAGAGCGAGCAGCTCTACACACTCGTGAATGGAGTGACGGGCGACGTCGACGGAGATGTCAGTCTCACCGACTTGCCCTCACTATCTGCTCTCCTGGAGCTGGACGAGATGTCCTTGGCCGAGTTGGGCGAAGCCTTGAAGGCTGGAGACTTGGCGGAGGTGGTGGTCATACGACCTGAAGAAGAGTTGAACTCGTCCTCGCTTCTGGATGAAGCTGTCCTGGAGGACACTAAGAAGGCGCTGAATGCGCGAAGCGGATCGGCGATCCTGAAGGATCCGTCGGACCCCTTGTACCACGTGGTGAAGGATTATCAAGACGTGGTCTCGAAGGAACCGCCCTCGGGGCTACCTCCGGATCGAGGTGTTCGACATGAGATTGATCTCGTTCCGGGAACGAAGTACTGCGTGACGAGGCAGTGGCCTCTGCCGAAGGAGCAGTGTGACGTCATTGACGCGTTCTTCCGTGCGAAGCACGAGGCGGGCATGGTGCGTGAGAGTAAGTCTCCTCACTCCACGCCGACGTTCTGTGTCAGAAAGCCGAATGGCAAGTGGCGTATTGTGCATGCTTTTAACAAGCTGAATGCCGCCACCATTCCGGCGCAGACGCCGATTCCTCGGAAGGACGTTCTTCAGAACAACATGGCAGGATGTACGATGTACAGTGCGCTCGACTTGGTCGATGGCTACTACCAATTGCTCATGAGAACGAGCGACATTCCTCTCACTGCGGTGAGTACTCCGAGCGGCATGCTCTGGGAGTGGTTGGTGATGCCCCAAGGGCTCTCGAACGCGCCAGCGACGTTCAATCGTCTTGTGACGCAGCTCTTCCGGCCCCATCGGGCGTACGCGCAGACGTACTTCGATGACATCTTTGTCCACAGTCGTGCGGAGCACGGGAAGACTGATATGGAGAATCATGTCGAGCACCTGCGTGCTGTGCTCGAGTGCATGCGTCAAAACAAGTTGTATGCCAACATTGACAAATGCATCTTCGGAGCAGAAGAGATTCCCTTCTTAGGGTGCTTCATCGGGAAGCGTGGCCTGAGGGCCGACCCGGTCAAGGTCAAGGCCATTGTTGACTGGCCGGTTCCCCAGAACCAGAAGGATCTTCGCAAGTGGCTTGGCTTGGCCAATTACTTGCACAAGTACAGCGAGAATTACGCTGAGATGGCTCGGCCACTCTCCAATCTCCTGAAGAAGGACGCGGAGTGGTGTTGGAACACCGAGCATCAAGATGCGTTTGCGGCAATTAAGGATAGTCTCCTTCATGCGCCTATTCTGGCTTTGCCAGACCCCGCTCGTCCGTTTAGTGTCGTCTGTGACGCCTCGGACTTTGCCATCGGCTGTGCCCTGCTACAAGCAGACGCCGAGGGGCGCGAGCGCGTGGTGGCGTTCGAATCTCGTCAGCTGAAGGCTGCTGAGAAGAACTATCCTGTCCATGACAAAGAGCTACTTGCGATGAAGTATGCGCTCGTCAAGTTCAGGGTTCACCTGTTGGGCTCTCAGCCGTTCGTGATTTACACGGATCACGCGTCGTTACGCACTGCGACTCAGTCGCCTCATCTCTCGCAAAGGATGGCCCGTTGGCTGTCCTTCTTCGCGGAGTACAACTTCGAGGTGAAGTACAAGCCTGGCAGGCAGAATGTCCTCGCGGACGCGCTGTCGCGCAGGCCGGATTATGAGCTGGCTCATGTAACGACCGTGACTTCGTCATTACCGGATCTGATCCGAACGGCTTATGCCAAGGATGACACTTGTGTCGCGTTGCTGAAGGCTCTCGGGAGCAAGGAGTTTCAAGACTCGGACATTGAATTGTCGGCGCGAGTGCGCGCGCGTTTGCATCGCTACACCCTCGATGGTGGCCTGCTGTTCTACAGCACTGGCTCCGAGGACACGCCACGCGTGGTCATCCCTCATGATGAGGACCTGAAGTATCGTATCCTCTATGAGGCCCACGACACGCCGGTGGCTGGCCATCTTGGCCGTGAGAAGACCTACAGCTCGGTGAGCACCCACTACTGGTGGCCGAAGATGTACAAGTGGACGAGCACTTATGTGCGCACGTGCGAGACGTGCCAGCGAGTGAAGTCGTCACCCCATGCTGCAGCCCCGTTGGCAAGCTTGCCTGTCCCTTCGGGCTGTTGGCAATCCATGAGTATGGACTTTGTGTTTGGCCTGCCGGCGGATGCGGCGGGCAACACTGGAAGTCGTGGTCTTTGTAGACCGACTGAGCAAGATGGCTCACATTGCGGCTGTGCCGGATACCATCGATGGTAAGGGTACAGCAACGCTGTTCTTGGACCGAGTGTTTCGACAACATGGACTCCTGAGTCGATTGTCTCGGACCGAGACCCCGCTTCACGGGCAACTTCTGGAGCGCGGTTTTTGCGGTGCTTGGCACCAAGCTGGACATGTCCACGGCGGATCACCCGCAGACCGATGGTCAGACAGAGCGAGTGAATCGCGTCGTCGAAGACGTGCTCCGCAGCATTTGCGCTGAGACGCCGAAGCGTTGGAGCGCTATGCTGCCACTCGTTGAGTTTGCGTTGAATAACGCCGTGCATGCCTCGACCGGCTACACGCCGTTCTACGTGAACAGCTTGTCCCATCCCCGCGTCCCGCTGACGCCGCCACGTGGTGGCCTCGGGCTTGGTGGGGGAGGGGAAGCCGATTTAGCTGATCGGCTAGTTGATGTCAGCCCGGCTACTGTTCGTAAACAGGTTGACACTTTCTTGTCGACGCGCTTGAGTGTCTTACGACACGTGCGTGACGCAATGGCTGAGAGCCAAGACAAGCAAAAGGAACATGCGGATGCTAAAGGCAGAGGCAATGTTGACAGTTATGAGGTCGGGGACCTGGTATTGCTAAATGCTAAGAACCTACCTACACATGCAGTGTCCGCTGTCTTCAAGACGAAGTTGCGCCCGCGCTTCATTGGACCTTTCAAGGTCGTGGCCAGGAAGGGCCTTGCGTACACGCTCAATCTTCCGAAGAAGATGCGGACGCACCCCGTCTTCTACGTGGGCTTGCTCAAGCCGTACCATGACCCGACGCAGGTGCAAATGGAGGCACCGAGGGCGACGAGGTCGCAGGCGCGGAGGTCGCGAGCGTCGAGGACGCAGTCGCAGGCGTCACAGACGCGACCATCATCGCAGGCACTGCAGGCACAGGCGGAAGGCTCGGCATCGGCGGTGCCGCGAGCCCTGAGGGCAGGGTCGGAGTCGGAGGTGCCGCAGGCACAGGGGGCCACCGGCGCAGGAGGCGCAGCGGGCGGGCCCTGCATGCGGGCCAGAAGGTCAATCTGACCCTGCAATGCGGCCTGCTGACGCCGAAGCTCGGAGAGCTCCTGGCTACGACGATCGTCGCGATCGCCATAATACTGCACCCAGCTCTCCAAGTGTCGGAGCCGGTCCCAGACCTCGCGAGGCACTTGAACCCAGCTCAAGTCCCGAGCAAGCTCGTCGAGCTCCGTGGCAGTACGCGCGAGACGCGCATCGACATCCTGGACATGGTCCCGAAGGCGAGTCGTCTGTTGCTGAACCTCGAACAGCTCATCAAACGTCGCGAGGCGGCTTGGTGCGTCCTCCACCGGCGCTGCTCGATGAGCAAGGGAACCTTCACTACCATGTGGAGCGCCTGCTGGCGAAGCGGCGGTGCCGGGGTCAAAACCAGTATCTGGTAAAGTGGCGAGGGTACCCACACTCAGAGAACTCATGGGAGTTTGAGGTGCCCCTTCGCCAAGACTGCCCAGACGTCGTGGACGCTTTTGATCGGCTTGATCACCAGCGCCCCGTGGGCTCGAGGCCGGCATGCCGGCCGTCCCGCGCTTCCCGGCAATAGGCTGGGGAGCTGCTGGGTCAGCCACATTGCTCCGGGGTTGGCCCTGAGCCACAGCGCTCACTCCCTCACGGGTAGGAGCGACTGGAGGGCTCAAAGGAGCGAAGCGCGCAGCGCTAGAATGGGTCTGCGGCTGAGCGTTAGCCGAGAGGCTGCGTTTGGCTCGGATCTTCGCAAAGTCGAAGCGGAGCTTGCGTTCGATACGAACATCCACTTCGCTGAAGCTAGCTCGAAGAGCATCCATGGAGCTAAGCTTCTTCTTCTTCTCAGCCCAGAGCTCGAACTGAGCCTCGTGTTCGATCAGGCTTTCGCCCGGGCTGAGCACCACAGGGTACGTCCGCATTGCGGGCACGGACAACCCTTGCCTTGCAGGCGCAACCGCTCGCGGTACTCGGAGACAGTCGTAGACTGTGGAGTCAAGAGTCGCTGTCGTAGAGACGTTCGAAGAGCGATCTCCTCCGGAGTACGGGCCGCAGGCCCAATGACATGCTGAGCCAGCGTCGGCTGGAAAGCCTGGCGGCATGCCTCCGCGGGGTCACGAGGCCGGAAGCCGTACTCGGCGGTGCTGGGGTTCAGCAGGGGCCGCAACTCGGGGCGCTGGGAGCGCATGGAGGCCAGCTGCGCCGCAACCTGCTCGGATTGAGCCTCGTCCAAAGGGTTGGAGATGACGGGGCCCAAGGGCACTTCCCCGCACGAGGCGGAGAGTACCGTGACTCAGTGAGCTCGCGCAGCTCGCGGAGCCCGGAAGAGCGTTCAGGGAACGGATTTGGAGTGCGCAGCGGTGGCCGCGGCTCCTCCCTCGACAGCGCAGTGCGCTCGGTAGAGGGATGGCTCGACGAGCGCGCAGGAGACACTCGCGCGCGGCGCTCTTGGTCGCGGGAGCTCGACGAGCCAACTGTGGCCGACGTGCCACCTCCGCGTTGTGCCGGCGACGTGGGCGAAGCGTCGCGGCGGTTCGGGGAGCGTTGTGGGGACGCTGCTTCACCCTCATGGCTCGGAGAGCCGACATCGGACTCGCTGTAGTCCACCTCGCCCTCCTCCTCATCTCCGAAGAGATCTTTGAGGTCCATGGTCGGATGGGCTAGTGCTCGAGGGGAGCTGGGGCGTGCTCGCCGCGAGCGTGGCTTGAGGCGTTGCGCCGCGAAGTACTGAGAGACCGAGAGCCTGGGAGGCGCGGTCGGTGTGCGCACCTGCGCCGGGGAGCTTGGGAGTTCGCAGGCACGAGGTGCCGAAGCGCGAGAGGAGCGAGGCTCCGAGGCGGACCTCGCGAGAGGGTTTCTGCGGTCGAAAGACCAAAAGGCGTTATGACTTGAAGTCATGTGAGGGCGCGTTGCGCCGAGAAGTTCTCAGAGACGTCCACACGATGTGGATTGACTCGTTCGAGAAGGAGGCTTGACGGAACAAGACCCGGTCGTTGACCGTTAAGCGTGGACACCCGTGTCCACGGTTTGGTGGGGGAGGGTGTAACGGGGTTACACGAATGTTACCCGAAGGGTTACGAAGTGTGGCACACACAGGCTTGTGTGGTGCACGCTGTCTAACCTATTTCAGTAGGAGAATCAGTACATGGCTTCAGAGCCACAGATTATGCATATGACTAGGGTTCACTATGCTAGATAGTGAACCAGATACATTTACACCGAAGGCGGCTCTGCCGCGATAAGAGAAATACATTCAGTTTGAAGATTCACAGCTAAGAGTTAAGGGTTGACTCTTGGAGTCCGTAGGGAGTACGGACTCGTGCGTTCTGGTATTAGAACGGGCTATCTTTAGCCGCGACTCTGTGAGTCTGTTACGTCTTCCTCTGACGCTAAAGCTACGGCAGCCCCGCTGCAGAAGCTGCCGAAGCATCTTCGCGCTCGTGCACACCGTTATCGGGTGCACGACGGGTTATTGCTCTACAATGCAGTCGACGACAACGCGGACCGTGTTGTCGTTCCCAATGATCATGACCTGCGACTCAGGATCATGTACGAGTATCATGATGCACCGACTGCGGGGCACCGGGCCGTGAGAAGACGTATCTTCTTCTCACGAGGGACTTCTACTGGGCCCACCAGTACAAGTGGGTGCGCAAGTACGTCCGTGCTTGCGAGGTGTGCCAACGTGTGAAGCCTGCGCCGTTCGCGCAGGCTCCTTTGCAGTCACTACCGACTCCGTCGGAGTGTTGGCAGTCCATGTCTTTGGACTTCGTGTTCGGTCTTCCCCCGGACAGCCAGGGGAACACGGGCGTTGTGGTCTTTGTTGACCGCTTCCAGCAAGATGGTACATCTTGCTGCAGTACCCGCTGAAGTAACTGCGAAGCAGACTGCACGTCTGTTCGTTGACATGGTGGTCACACACCATGGCATGCCGCCCGACATTGTGTCGGATCGGGACCCGCGTTTCACAGCGCACCTGTGGCAAGAAGTGTTTACACTTCTTGGGAGCCAACTTTCAATGTCGACTGCGGACCATCCGCAGACGGATGGGCAGACCGAGCGCGTAAATCGCGTGCTCGTCGACATACTCAAGAGCTACGCTCACTCGTTCCAACACTGGAGCGAGTGTCTGTCGATGGCAGAGTTCGCCATCAACAACTCGGTGCATGCCTCGACCGGGCATACACCGTTCTACGTGAATGCAATGCGTCACCCACGCCTCCCGAGCCTGCTCGGGATGGTGGCTCCTTCCTTAAGTGGGGGAGGATCTACGGCCGCAACACAGCAGCCGCAGAATGCCGCTGACACTTGCACAGTGTCAGCCGCAACAACGCGAAAGAAGACGAAGACCGCGTCTGTGCAGGACACAGACGCAACCAAGCAGAAGGAGACCGCGTCTGTGCAGAGCACAGATGCAAACAAGAAGACGAAGACCGCGTCTGTGCAGGGCACAGACGCACACAAGGAGAAGAAGAACGTGTCTGTGCGAGGCACAGACACCACATCGACGAACGCAGAGGCCGGGCCTACTGCTGGAAGCGAGCTGAACGAGTTCAGCTCGGACGCAATGAACTTCGTGCAGCGTAGACAAGCCGTCATTCGGTTTGTCCAGGACGCTATTGCAGCTTCTGTCGATCGACAGAAGCTGAACGCAGACAATGTTGGCAGGGGCAACACAAATGAATTCAAGAAGGGTTCATTGGTTTTGTTAGCTACTCAAAACCTGCCTAAACATGCAGTTTCCGACTTCGGAGCGAGTAAGCTCGCTCCGCGCTTCATTGGGCCGTTCACAGTGTTGGCACGGCATGGCAACGCTTACACGCTAGACATTCCGTGCAGCGGGGCTGCCGTAGCTTTAGCGTCAGAGGAAGACGTAACAGACTCACAGAGTCGCGGCTAAAGATAGCCCGTTCTAATACCAGAACGCACGAGTCCGTACTCCCTACGGACTCCAAGAGTCAACCCTTAACTCTTAGCTGTGAATCTTCAAACTGAATGTATTTCTCTTATCGCGGCAGAGCCGCCTTCGGTGTAAATGTATCTGGTTCACTATCTAGCATAGTGAACCCTAGTCATATGCATAATCTGTGGCTCTGAAGCCATGTACTGATTCTCCTACTGAAATAGGTTAGACAGCGTGCACCACACAAGCCTGTGTGTGCCACACTTCGTAACCCTTCGGGTAACATTCGTGTAACCCCGTTACACCCTCCCCCACCAAACCGTGGACACGGGTGTCCACGCTTAACGGTCAACGACCGGGTCTTGTTCCGTCAAGCCTCCTTCTCGAACGAGTCAATCCACATCGTGTGGACGTCTCTGAGAACTTCTCGGCGCAACGCGCCCTCACATGACTTCAAGTCATAACGCCTGTTGGTCTTTCGACCGCAGAAACCCTCTCGCGAGGTCCGCCTCGGAGCCTCGCTCCTCGCGCTTCGGCACCTCGTGCCTGCGAACTCCCAAGCTCCCCGGCGCAGGTGCGCACACCGACCGCGCCTCCCAGGCTCTCGGTCTCTCAGTACTTCGCGGCGCAACGCCTCAAGCCACGCTCGCGGCGAGCACGCCCCAGCTCCCCTCGAGCACTAGCCCATCCGACCATGGACCTCAAAGATCTCTTCGGAGATGAGGAGGAGGGCGAGGTGGACTACAGCGAGTCCGATGTCGGCTCTCCGAGCCATGAGGGTGAAGCAGCGTCCCCACAACGCTCCCCGAACCGCCGCGACGCTTCGCCCGCGTCGCCGGCACAACGCGGAGGTGGCACGTCGGCCACAGTTGGCTCGTCGAGCTCCCGCGACCAAGAGCGCCGCGCGCGAGTGTCTCCTGCGCGCTCGTCGAGCCATCCCTCTACCGAGCGCACTGCGCTGTCGAGGGAGGAGCCGCGGCCACCGCTGCGCACTCCAAATCCGTTCCTGAACGCTCTTCCGGGCTCCGCGAGCTGCGCGAGCTCACTGAGTCACGGTACTCTCCGCCTCGTGCGGGGAAGTGCCCTTGGGCCCCGTCATCTCCAACCCTTTGGACGAGGCTCAATCCGAGCAGGTTGCGGCGCAGCTGGCCTCCATGCGCTCCCAGCGCCCCGAGTTGCGGCCCCTGCTGAACCCCAGCACCGCCGAGTACGGCTTCCGGCCTCGTGACCCCGCGGAGGCATGCCGCCAGGCTTTCCAGCCGACGCTGGCTCAGCATGTCATTGGGCCTGCGGCCCGTACTCCGGAGGAGATCGCTCTTCGAACGTCTCTACGACAGCGACTCTTGACTCCACAGTCTACGACTGTCTCCGAGTACCGCGAGCGGTTGCGCCTGCAAGGCAAGGGGTTGTCCGTGCCCGCAATGCGGACGTACCCTGTGGTGCTCAGCCCGGGCGAAAGCCTGATCGAACACGAGGCTCAGTTCGAGCTCTGGGCTGAGAAGAAGAAGAAGCTTAGCTCCATGGATGCTCTTCGAGCTAGCTTCAGCGAAGTGGATGTTCGTATCGAACGCAAGCTCCGCTTCGACTTTGCGAAGATCCGAGCCAAACGCAGCCTCTCGGCTAACGCTCAGCCGCAGACCCATTCTAGCGCTGCGCGCTTCGCTCCTTTGAGCCCTCCAGTCGCTCCTACCCGTGAGGGAGTGAGCGCTGTGGCTCAGGGCCAGCCCCGGAGCAATGTGGCTGACCCAGCAGCTCCCAGCCTATTGCCGGGAAGCGCGGGACGGCCGGCATGCCGGCCTCGAGCCCACGGGGCGCTGGTGATCAAGCCGATCAAAAGCGTCCACGACGTCTGGGCAGTCTTGGCGAAGGGGCACCTCAAACTCCCATGAGTTCTCTGAGTGTGGGTACCCTCGCCACTTTACCAGATACTGGTTTTGACCCCGGCACCGCCGCTTCGCCAGCAGGCGCTCCACATGGTAGTGAAGGTTCCCTTGCTCATCGAGCAGCGCCGGTGGAGGACGCACCAAGCCGCCTCGCGACGTTTGATGAGCTGTTCGAGGTTCAGCAACAGACGACTCGCCTTCGGGACCATGTCCAGGATGTCGATGCGCGTCTCGCGCGTACTGCCACGGAGCTCGACGAGCTTGCTCGGGACTTGAGCTGGGTTCAAGTGCCTCGCGAGGTCTGGGACCGGCTCCGACACTTGGAGAGCTGGGTGCAGTATTATGGCGATCGCGACGATCGTCGTAGCCAGGAGCTCTCCGAGCTTCGGCGTCAGCAGGCCGCATTGCAGGGTCAGATTGACCTTCTGGCCCGCATGCAGGGCCCGCCCGCTGCGCCTCCTGCGCCGGTGGCCCCTGTGCCTGCGGCACCTCCGACTCCGACCCTGCCCTCAGGGCTCGCGGCACCGCCGATGCCGAGCCTTCCGCCTGTGCCTGCAGTGCCTGCGATGATGGTCGCGTCTGTGACGCCTGCGACTGCGTCCTCGACGCTCGCGACCTCCGCGCCTGCGACCTCGTCGCCCTCGGTGCCTCCATTTGCACCTGCGTCGGGTCATGGTACGGCTTGAGCAAGCCCACGTAGAAGACGGGTGCGTCCGCATCTTCTTCGGAAGATTGAGCGTGTACGCAAGGCCCTTCCTGGCCACGACCTTGAAAGGTCCAATGAAGCGCGGGCGCAACTTCGTCTTGAAGACAGCGGACACTGCATGTGTAGGTAGGTTCTTAGCATTTAGCAATACCAGGTCCCCGACCTCATAACTGTCAACATTGCCTCTGCCTTTAGCATCCGCATGTTCCTTTTGCTTGTCTTGGCTCTCAGCCATTGCGTCACGCACGTGTCGTAAGACACTCAAGCGCGTCGACAAGAAAGTGTCAACCTGTTTACGAACAGTAGCCGGGCTGACATCAGCTAGCCGATCAGCTAAATCGGCTTCCCTCCCCACCAAGCCCGAGGCCACCACGTGGCGGCGTCAGCGGGACGCGGGGATGGGACAAGCTGTTCACGTAGAACGGCGTGTAGCCGGTCGAGGCATGCACGGCGTTATTCAACGCAAACTCAACGAGTGGCAGCATAGCGCTCCAACGCTTCGGCGTCTCAGCGCAAATGCTGCGGAGCACGTCTTCGACGACGCGATTCACTCGCTCTGTCTGACCATCGGTCTGCGGGTGATCCGCCGTGGACATGTCCAGCTTGGTGCCAAGCACCGCAAAAACCGCGCTCCAGAAGTTGCCCGTGAAGCGGGGTCTCGGTCCGAGACAATCGACTCAGGAGTCCGTGTTGTCGAAACACTCGGTCCAAGAACAGCGTTGCTGTACCCTTACCATCGATGGTATCCGGCACAGCCGCAATGTGAGCCATCTTGCTCAGTCGGTCTACAAAGACCACGACTCCAGTGTTGCCCGCCGCATCCGCCGGCGAATAAACACAAAGTCCATACTCATGGATTGCCAACAGCCCGAAGGGACAGGCAAGCTTGCCAGCAGGGCTGCAGCATGGGGTGACGACTTCACTCGCTGGCACGTCTCGCACGTGCGCACATAAGTGCTCGTCCACTTGTACATCTTCGGCCACCAGTAGTGGGTGCTCACCGAGCTGTAGGTCTTCTCACGGCCAAGATGGCCAGCCACCGGCGTGTCGTGGGCCTCATAGAGGATACGATACTTCAGGTCCTCATCATGAGGGATGACCACGCGTGGCGTGTCCTCGGAGCCAGTGCTGTAGAACAGCAGGCCACCATCGAGGGTGTAGCGATGCAAACGCGCGCGCACTCGCGCCGACAATTCAATGTCCGAGTCTTGAAACTCCTTGCTCCCGAGAGCCTTCAGCAACGCGACACAAGTGTCATCCTTGGCATAAGCCGTTCGGATCAGATCCGGTAATGACGAAGTCACGGTCGTTACATGAGCCAGCTCATAATCCGGCCTGCGCGACAGCGCGTCCGCGGAGACATTCTGCCTGCCAGGCTTGTACTTCACCTCGAAGTTGTACTCCGCGAAGAAGGACAGCCAACGGGCCATCCTTTGCGAGAGATGAGGCGACTGAGTCGCAGTGCGTAACGACGCGTGATCCGTGTAAATCACGAACGGCTGAGAGCCCAACAGGTGAACCCTGAACTTGACGAGCGCATACTTCATCGCAAGTAGCTCTTTGTCATGGACAGGATAGTTCTTCTCAGCAGCCTTCAGCTGACGAGATTCGAACGCCACCACGCGCTCGCGCCCCTCGGCGTCTGCTTGTAGCAGGGCACAGCCGATGGCAAAGTCCGAGGCGTCACAGACGACACTAAACGGACGAGCGGGGTCTGGCAAAGCCAGAATAGGCGCATGAAGGAGACTATCCTTAATTGCCGCAAACGCATCTTGATGCTCGGTGTTCCAACACCACTCCGCGTCCTTCTTCAGGAGATTGGAGAGTGGCCGAGCCATCTCAGCGTAATTCTCGCTGTACTTGTGCAAGTAATTGGCCAAGCCAAGCCACTTGCGAAGATCCTTCTGGTTCTGGGAACCGGCCAGTCAACAATGGCCTTGACCTTGACCGGGTCGGCCCTCAGGCCACGCTTCCCGATGAAGCACCCTAAGAAGGGAATCTCTTCTGCTCCGAAGATGCATTTGTCAATGTTGGCATACAACTTGTTTTGACGCATGCACTCGAGCACAGCACGCAGGTGCTCGACATGATTCTCCATATCAGTCTTCCCGTGCTCCGCACGACTGTGAACAAAGATGTCATCGAAGTACGTCTGCGCGTACGCCCGATGGGGCCGGAAGAGCTGCGTCACAAGACGATTGAACGTCGCTGGCGCGTTCGAGAGCCCTTGGGGCATCACCAACCACTCCCAGAGCATGCCGCTCGGAGTACTCACCGCAGTGAGAGGAATGTCGCTCGTTCTCATGAGCAATTGGTAGTAGCCATCGACCAAGTCGAGCGCACTGTACATCGTACATCCTGCCATGTTGTTCTGAAGAACGTCCTTCCGAGGAATCGGCGTCTGCGCCGGAATGGTGGCGGCATTCAGCTTGTTAAGCATGCACAATACGCCACTTGCCATTCGGCTTTCTGACACAGAACGTCGGCGTGGAGTGAGGAGACTTACTCTCACGCACCATGCCCGCCTCGTGCTTCGCACGGAAGAACGCGTCAATGACGTCACACTGCTCCTTCGGCAGAGGCCACTGCCTCGTCACGCAGTACTTCGTTCCCGGAACGAGATCAATCTCATGTCGAACACCTCGATCCGGAGGTAGCCCCGAGGGCGGTTCCTTCGAGACCACGTCTTGATAATCCTTCACCACGTGGTACAAGGGGTCCGACGGATCCTTCAGGATCGCCGATCCGCTTCGCGCATTCAGCGCCTTCTTAGTGTCCTCCAGGACAGCTTCATCCAGAAGCGAGGACGAGTTCAACTCTTCTTCAGGTCGTATGACCACCACCTCCGCCAAGTCTCCAGCCTTCAAGGCTTCGCCCAACTCGGCCAAGGACATCTCGTCCAGCTCCAGGAGAGCAGATAGTGAGGGCAAGTCGGTGAGACTGACATCTCCGTCGACGTCGCCCGTCACTCCATTCACGAGTGTGTAGAGCTGCTCGCTCTTGTGTGGAGCCTCACCGCTCGGCACACCCTTCTCGACTCGTGAGACCGCAGACGCCTTGCGTCGCGCCGCCAGCGCTTTGCGGCGCTGCCGCCTCTTCATGGACACTGTCCGCCCAGAAGAGCTCCGTGATTTCGCGTGCTTCTTGACGCCAGGTATCACCACCTCATTCAGCTCCAGAGGAGCACCAGTGTCTTGATCGACACTCAGCGAAGGGCTGCACGACCCGCAGCCTCCACTCAGTGGATTACGTGCCACTCCACGATCTTCATCCGGGCAGAGCCCCTTGTCCCTCGGCATCGTGCCGACCGCGCCGTCGCTGGCACACAGCAGGGCGTCGCCCTCAGACGCACACCCGCTCAGCGGAATTGGTGCCGCTCCACATCCTTGATCCGGGCAACGCCCACCTTCACTCGACCTCTCGTCGACCGCGCCTTCACTGGCACGCAGCAGGGCGTCGCCCTCAGACGCACACCCGCTCAGCGGAATTCGTGCCGCTCCACCTGCCGTCCACGAGCCACGCTCGGAACGCTCGTTCTCGACACACGCAGTGTCCATCAACTCGGAAACTCCGATGTCTAGCACATTGACCGACTCGGTCCAGTGCTCGCGCCAGAAGCGCTTCTGCTTCCTAGCAGAGGTGGGTTCATGACTCGCCAATGCTCCACCAGGAGAGAAGTGCGTAGCACCAAGGGTCTTCGACCTCCAATCTATCCAAGGCTCATGGCGTTCCAGCCACGCCATACCAAGGATGAGATCATATCTCGAATCGAGGTCTAAGACCAGACAGCGTTCCACGCTATCAAAATCTAAAAACTTCACGCCCAAGTCCACAGGGACTTTAGGCACCGTGACACGAGTGCCCGTCGCGAGACGAACAGTGACGATGTCACTCCCACGCGCTACCAGCGCCTCAGCATAAAGCTGACTTCCGTCCATCGTGGAACGCCGGGCGTAATTACCCGACGCTCCCGAATCGATCAAAATCGTCCATGGCTTTGTGAAGCCCTTCACCCAAGCCTGGACAACTAGCAAGCCCGGCTTGCACACACGTTCCGTGTTATAGAGTACAGCTCTCTTCGGGGCTAAGTCCTGTCGACCTCCACCTCGCCGAGGTTCAATAGAACTTAGTTCCTCCCCAGTAGGCCGCCCCGCGCCTACTGGGTTTTCTCATTCCCGAGACGAACCAGAGCCCTGGCTCGAACCCGAAGAGCGGCTTGACGAAGCCTGGCGCTGCAAGCGCAGCGGACATCCGGCGCGCAAGTGACGCGTGTCACCGCAGATGAAGCATCGGCGGATGCCGCGCCGCTACTCAGCAGCCCGAAGCTCGGCTTCTTCGTCTTCAGCATAGCTGAGGTCCATAGGCTCCGGACCATTCGACGAACTGGTGTGAGGAGCGTTCCACCCAAGTCTTGACGACTTAAAGTTGTGCTCCGCGTTCAACGCGATGCTCACAGCCTCTTCAAAAGAGCTTGGGTGAGTGCGGAAGACTTCCGTCCTGGCCACGCCAGTGCGAAGTCCTTCCATAAACACCGTGACGATGACTACTTCAGCCAGAGGCTCGGCAGACATGCCCGCAATGAGAGTTCTCAACTCCTGGACATAGTCCACCAAATCCTTCTTGCCTTGTCGGGTAGCCAGGAAGCGTGAGCGCACGCGATACGCCTCGTTAGGCGGAGCGAACACCCGGGACAGTTGCTTCTTCAGCTGGTCCCACGTCGGGAAGGCCGTGTCGACCGACGTCCCTGACGTTAGTGCCCACTCTCTCGCTCGCCCACCAAGCTTCGAGATAGCTAGCGCCACGCGCTGCGACTCCGTCCGGAGTAGAGCTGAGCTCATAGCCATCTCGACTTCACGGGTCCAAAGCATTAAGCTTTCCCCTTCCTTGCCTTCGAAGGTCTTCACGCTCAACATGAGCGGCAGGTCTTGTTCCCGCGTCGGATGACGTAGCGGGCGCTTGCGGCGCCACGGCCGTCGCCATCCTCTGCTGGAGGTGCTCCAACAGAGCATTCTCGTAGCTGGAGAACGCCTCGAGGCGCGCATTCACCGCGTCGGGGCCTTGTTGCGCCAGTTGCGTCACGCCCTCCGGGCCCAGCAAGGACATAAGCTTTTTAAGCGCATCCTGCTGGTTCGGGGGCAAGTGAGCGAACTGCTCCATTCTCCACAGAGGGTCAGTCTATCCAGACTCAGGTGTCGGATTGACTACAAGTGCTACCAAGTGCAGCGGGGCTGCCGTAGCTTTAGCGTCAGAGGAAGACGTAACAGACTCACAGAGTCGCGGCTAAAGATAGCCCGTTCTAATACCAGAACGCACGAGTCCGTACTCCCTACGGACTCCAAGAGTCAACCCTTAACTCTTAGCTGTGAATCTTCAAACTGAATGTATTTCTCTTATCGCGGCAGAGCCGCCTTCGGTGTAAATGTATCTGGTTCACTATCTAGCATAGTGAACCCTAGTCATATGCATAATCTGTGGCTCTGAAGCCATGTACTGATTCTCCTACTGAAATAGGTTAGACAGCGTGCACCACACAAGCCTGTGTGTGCCACACTTCGTAACCCTTCGGGTAACATTCGTGTAACCCCGTTACATTCCGTCTAGCATGCGCCTCCACCCGACCTTTTACGTCGGGCGGCTGAAGCCATACCAGCAGCACGAGCCAGCTAGCTCGGCCGGCGCGAAGCGGAAGCCGAACCTTTCTCCAGCGCGTCAACGCGCTGGGCCAAGCGCACGACGCGACCCCCAACGTCGACGGAGACGTCCGACGCGGTCTGCGCGGCCTGAGCGACTTGAGCCCTCAGGTTCGCCATCTCTTGCCTCAGAGCAGCGAAGTCACTGCTCTGAAGCCGCTCCACAGCGGCGACCCGGTCTTCGAGGGACGGAGGCTCAAGGTCAACCCCAGGTTGACCATACCCGGGGCGTGTTCCCACCACCGCCGCCTCCGATCCGTGACGCCCACGGCTCAACACGTGGGATTGTTGAGCGTATTGTCGACCATAGTATCCCGAAAACGAACCGTCATCCGGTTCGTTATCGTATTCGTTGGAGAGGGTTCCCGCCCCACCAAGATACATAGGAGCCGCGGAACGTCCTGCTGCAGGACGTTCCGGAAATGGTGAGGGCGTACGACGCCCACCACGCACTGCCGGCGCGAAGGTAGTGCGAGCGCTGTGGTCACCCCCAGCGCTCGAAGCACCACGCTCGTCGCGTTCCTCACGTGCCATGAACTTGGCACGGAGATCCTTGAGGCTCGCAGGTACACGAATCGACGTGTACCCGTTTAGGTCGCGGTCGCTCAAGCGCGCCGCACCCGGAAGACACAACATGCACTGCTGGCCTTCGGGCACAGCGCACGGAACTCCAGCATCCACAGAAGATCTGTGGAGCTGCTCCAACCTCCCACGCGTCGAGAACGTCTCGAAGCGCTCACGGGCATGCTTAACCCGCTCACGGTAAGCTGCCGGATTCTTGTTGAAGTTATCAACAAAGGCATTCCAACTTTGACAAAGTGCCTGCCATTCGGGCACTTTGCTGCGAGAAGAGGTCTTCTTGCTGGAGTAATATCGGAGCTCATGAAAGAGCCCGATATAGTAGTCGCGCCTTTGATCCGTCATCGGATCAAAGTGCTGGCCCTCCGCCACCTCATCGTCCTCGATCGCGCTGCATACGTACAGCGGGATAGTGTTCAGGGGCACCGAGTTGCCCACCCGCGCCGCGATGTCTGCCGCGGACGGCATCCATGGATCACGCGCTGCATGAGCAGCGCGTGGAGAGCTTGAAGGCGCCGCATCGCGCGGCGAGCTCAAGGCTCCAGCAGCAGAGAGCGGAGTCTCCTTTGCGCAACGCGAACGCTTCGAACTCGAAGCGTCCGAATCGTCTTCTTCACGAGGGCGTCTCGACCCGGCGTGCGGGTCGAGACTGTCGCTGTCGATTGACTCCTTGCGCCTGCTGGGGAGGCATCGCCCTCCTCCATGTCCACGTCGTCCTCGCTATAGTCAACGACATCGTTGACTATCGAAGAGCCCTGAAGGACGATCTTCGGCTCGGCCGCAGCCTTAGCAGCGCGAGCGTCCTGCTTCGCCTGCTGCCGCTCGTGGTACTCGGGGACAGAGAGATTCTCTGTCCCAGCGGCGGGCTTCTCCTCGGCGGCGGTCTTCTTCGGCGAGCTCATTGCGGAATGAGCTCGAGTTTTCTTTCTCCCAACGTGAAGAATTGACGAGTGGTCAATTGCCTGATTGACGTGCCGTGACCGGCGCGTCTAACCTTAAGGGGGGGATGGTGTAACGGGGTTACACGCACAAGTGGCTACAGGCACTTGTAACTCTAACAGACGCGATGTCTGTTAAAGGTTCGAACACTTCCTCGGCCTTGATGTACGTTACATCAAGTGCCACATTCATTTACGATCACCACGACGGGTGGTCCATAGACATTTAGGATTCCTATTGGTTGAAAGCAGCATCTTTTAACCAATGAGCGACATGCATAGCAAAGGAATTCTGCCAACCAGCCGTTGGCAGATTCCCAACTTAGAATATTACATTTGGAGGAAGTCAGAAACATAAAACAAAAATAACAGTTCTCATTTTAACCCAAAAACATTATTTGGATCGTTTATTTAGATTAATCTATACTCGGAGGCCCGAGTATAATTAACTCTAGTTTAAACTAAGCTACGCTTCCTCATACACGAGCGCACACGTGTAAGCTGTTGCAGTGAGCCAAGGTAGGCCCACTACAGGTTCAAAATTACGCTAATTGATGAATATGAAATTGATACGCGTCGACAGTTATGCGAGTTCGAGCAGGTAGCGATAGATGCTACGGTTTGCGTGAATCGACATGCGGCTTTTCGAACAGCAGAAGAGAGCGCTGAACTCAATCGTGAACGCGCTCGTAAGCACAGAGCCGCCAATGCTAGCGAGAACACAAAACCAGTTTTGACGGAACAGGAAAGACTTGAGCAGAGACAACAATATCAACAGCAATATAGAGAGTCTAACAAGCAAAAGCTTAAAGCGTACATAACTGAATACCAAGTGGCTAACAAGGAAAAGTTAAAGGCTCGTAGGACTGAAAGAATCAGATGCGAATGTGGAACTGAAATTGCTCGTTCAACGTCGGCAGTACATAAACGGACACAGAAGCATCAGCGCTTAATGGAGCAGCAACAAGCTTAGACTTTAATCTATTTTTTTTAGTCATTGAAATTCATATCTAAGGGTATTGTTATATGAATTGGGGACGATGTGCTGCGAGCTGAGAGTGATGATATTCGACATCGTTATATATTAACTATTAAAAGTTATTGGATTTTCATTGAAATTAAATCGAAGAATTGATCTAACGTTATCGACCGTCAAACACTGACCTTTCTCCTTAGTGGCATCATTGTATGCTCTAATCAGCTTCTCAAGTGTTAAGCCGGGAATTGGAAAGTCGCTAATAACCATTTTCAAATCGCGGATGCTATTAGCTTTAAGGATCCATAAATACTCGGAATTCAAACGAATGAGCTTATTAATGACTGAATATGTCTTTTTGAAGCTTCTTGTCCGAGCTGTAGTCATCGATAATAACTAGCTGCAGTCCTCCGCGCGGATCTTTCGGAATATCGTCAACACTCGGAGGAGTTGATGGATCATAGACGGCTATATGGCCCGCTAGCTTGTCTTTCATATAGTTGTAGAGCTCTTGATCTGGATTGCGTGCGATTATGTGTAGATGGCTGTAGACATTAGGGCTGCTCTTGATGATATGAAAGCACAGATTGGTCTTCCCGGCGTTACTAGGCGCAAGAATAATGCCTCGGAACAGTTTTTTAATTCCTAGCTGCTTGATATCGCCTAGAGAATCTGTTCGGTACTCTTTTGGTAACGCCGCGCCCCAGTTATCAATTCGCTTAGCCATGTTTTGTTGAAAGTATATCCATTCAGATATATAACTTGATAACAAAAAATGGGATTTACTGTTCGTCCTCCATCACAAGAGAGTAATATCTTCAATCCGAACTTCTTTGCATCGGGAACGGATTTGCTCAGCCTTGAAATGGCTGATGCTCTTTATCTCAGCAAAACCGACTATAGATTGAGTTATCTCAGCTCGATCACTATGGGAACAGCCTCTCCGATGAGTGCTCTAGTATTGGATGCCAACCGCGATATTACGGGAATCAATTCGATCAGTTGTAGTTCATTGAAGTTGAATGGCTCTAGCGTTGATCTAAGTAGCCTATCGCTGCTGACAGCATCTCCGGGAACGGCAAGCAATAACAAGGCTCTCATTGTTGGATCTAGCGGTCAAATCGGAGGGTTAGCATCGCTAGCCGCTACGAGTATTACTGATACTTTACAGACCGCAGCGCAGCCGAATATTACGTCGCTTGGTACTCTCACAAATCTGACCGTTTCCGGAGGCATTACAGGTACTCTACAAACCGCTGCTCAGCCTAATATTACGTCGATCGGTACGCTAGCATCGCTGACAGCTACTAATATCATAGGCACTCTACAGACCGCGGCTCAGCCTAATATCACAAGCGTAGGTACTCTAGGTTCATTGATTATCAATTCCGTATTCAGTAAAGGATTGGTAGTTCAAAACGACTCTACTACCTCTACAGCTTCGTTGAATATCGTTTCATTCTATCAGATGGAGCAAGGCGTTCGCGGTAGCGCAAACGCAACGACACCTAATGCATACTTCTGGAGATTTGCTAATACTGATAGGCTTTTGATGGACATCAACGGCAATCTGGCTATTGGTCAAGCATCGATCAATACCGCCTACAAGCTCGATGTTAATGACGCGATCCGCGGAAGTAGCTTCGTTCAAGGCTCAACCACGTATGATCTTTCTCTGATTCCTAGACTGTCTTTGACTACTCTAGGTACCGTAGAAGCAAGCAAAGCGCTTGTAGCTGATGCTAGTTATGGCATTACAGGCCTGAGATCTCTGACTATCTCTGGATCATCGTTTAGCAAATCATTAGTCATCCAGAATGATAATACTAGCTCAGCAGCTTCTATGAACCTTGTGAGCCTGTATCAATGCGAGATTGGAGTCAATGGAAATGGAGTTGCTGGAGCTCAGAACCGATTCTTCATCAAATACGCGTTGTCAGATCGCCTGATCATGGATACATCTGGCAATATCAACATCGGAGGTTCTACTATTAACACATCGTACAAGCTAGATGTCTCAGGCGCGTTGAACTGTTCTAGTTTGACAATCGGCGGAGTAGCAATAGCACCTCAGACGAATATATTGGAAATTACCCCCGGAACAACTTTCTCATCTACTACGCGAGCATCTGATTTCAATCTCTTGATTAGAAACAAATCGAGTACTACCGGAGCGCAAGCCGGCATTTCCTATGTTATCGAAGGTACTGAGGATTTGACCACCTATACGCCTTCTGTCAATCTGTACGCAACTAGAACGGCTAATCCAACGACTCAAAACGGACTGGCTGATTTCGCCATCAGCACGCGATCAGGAGCTAACATGCTATCCCCGATGGCAGAACGGATGAGGATAACGCAAGCTGGATACATTCGATTTGGTAGTTCTTCATCTACAGCAAAGCTTGATATTACATCATCAGCAAATCTACTATCAGGAAGTTGGCAAAGAGCGATGAGAATCGCTAATGATCAAACAACACCTATCGAATTCGAGGTACAAATAGCAAATGAATCATCAGCTGGAACTAACGGAGTCGCTCTAGGCACTACTACATCCGATCCTCTTAGGTTAGTGGTTGGTAATTCAACGCAGTGTTATATCAACTCTTCAGGTCGTCTAGCTGTAGATCTAGCTAATTGGAGTCCTGAAGGAACTATTCACGCATCTGGAGCCATTTGGAGCAACTATGGCATGCATGTAAAATCATCATCGATTTCCCCGATGTATCGTTGGGCAAATTCGACAACAAGCTATCCGTGCATCGGTAATCATGTAAATGCATCAGCTGGTATCAGATTTGCTACCTGCGACGGTTCCTGGGTCTATAATGGATATGCCCCTTGCTATGGAGGAGCATACACGAACAGCTCAGATCGAAGACTGAAGAAAAACATTATCGATCTCCCATATGGCCTTGCTGAGGTCATGCGCATGAAGCCACGTCAATTCAGCTTGATTGCTGATAATAAACGCGCGATTGGATTCATTGCCCAAGAGATGATTGATATCGTTGCTGAGCCCGTGTATGTACCGGAAGGTGAAGATGCTGATGAACTCAATCCGGATGGAACGCCAAAGACCGGTTGGGGTGTAGATTATGCTTGTCTGACTTCTATTCTTTGTAAAGCTATTCAAGAACAACAGCAATAAATAGAAGCCTTAAACAAAAAAATAAATGATTTAAAATAAAGAGCTGACGCTAAAATGTTAAGCGGGGGCTGGTGGGATAAAAAACCACGCGACTACGCGCATGTTGTTTCTTCCTCCGCATGTGCTCTATTTACTTGTATATTCATGGTTGCTATGATAGGTATAAGCATCTGGCTTTTGGCCTAAAGAGCAAACGTTCTGCTTTTTTTGGGTTCCTTATAGGTCCATACGCTACCACCTGGTTTAGAAGCTTTGAACGTAGTATCAGACGCAGGAATATCTTTCACTACCAGCTTCTCCATTAGCGATTTTAGCTCTTTTAGATTGTTTTTAGCTTCGCGTTGATACGCGTTGCGAGTATCGATGATTTTAGTTGGAATGAATAATACCATATCTATGTAAGCTTGCTTGTCGAATCGCTAACTATGTTGGCTTTATACAATAGCAACCAAAACTTGTTTGAACTCTTCATCAGAAATTAATTTTGCCGAGTACATATCAACTAATACTTGCTTAAGTTCTCTAATCAGACTGGGGTTGTCATTTCCGAGCATGACTTCTCCCTTGAGTTTCATGTACTCTTGCTTGAGTACATCCCGAGGATCTTTAAGCGGGTCACGTAGAGCATGTTGAGTATGCGTGATGCGAAGAAGCTCGTGAAAAACGCGTTTATCATCCATATTCATCGAGTCGTACAGTTGCTGATTGATATTGCCATCGAATATAAGCGATTTAATCAGCTGAGATAGATCATTGCTGATCTTTCGTTGAGGGCCAACCGTGCTGCGATTTGGGTATACAACTTTAAGTAAGCCATCATTGAGTTTTGGGAGATGCACGAACTTGGTTCCAATTCGTTTGTAGGCTAACGAACTGTAAGTGCCTGTTCCTTCAAGTTGGGCAAGATTGTATCCTCGATTCGAGTGATATTGGATCGGGTTGCCTTCCTTATATTTGAGATTTTTGGCTACATATCCAGCGCCTCTAAGGCCGCGTCCTGTGTCCTGTGGCAGGTGGTTTCATCTCTAGATCAGCCATTTGCATCGGTTCATCGCGATCAACCGTGAATCCATACATAGTTAGAGTCGATTTGACATCCCTAAGATTATTTCTGAATTTTTGCTCATCGATTTTATTAGGAAACTGTTTATAGTATTCAATAACAGAGTATAGATAGAAAATTAAATCTTGGAAGGTTGCTAACCAGTTGATACCAAGCTTTTTGACTACATCATCAGTGAGACGCGAATCGCTGCTACTAATCGCAGGCGGATTCTTCATCTTATACACATTGGCATCCGCGTCAAGGTAATATCCTGATAACTGCGAAGTGCCTTTTTTATTACGCGCAGATGGAGGAATCATCACCCTGACCAGCCATGGATTGAGTCGATAGATATTTCGCACATTATTGCGCGCATCGCCGATGGAATTCATCATTAGCTCGTTAGGAGCACCAACTCGACTCAACTCTAGAATATTCTGACGCTTCGTCTGAATATCGATTCCGGAAACAGCACTATCCTCTAGCTGGCGTTTATTGGGAGGGCCCCATTCGCTTTTTAAACCATATGTTTTGTTAATATCAAAAGCTTTCTGCTGCTGTTGTTTATCGTAAAGCTCGATCATTCGATTGATAGCAGCTCGCTTGCGTTCGTCTGCACTAGCTTCGGTAGCAGGCGGTTCGCCAGGAAACGCCACCATACCTTCGAGCCCATCGGAGGGGACGTTTTGGGGCATAATACCTTTAGATATCAACATTTTTTCGAAATGATGTGTAGTTGCCACCCAGTCGATTTCATTCATCAAATCATATAGAAGATCAGTTCTTACTGGTCTTCTATCACTTGTTTTGAAAAGACTCATATCATTTCCAATAAAATATGTCGTGGGTCGCTTTTTTGAAACGGCAACAAAGATCGGATTGAGATGCCATGTTTGAATTTCAGGGTATTTCTGAAACAATTGCGCGAGACGCGCTTTTGCCATTGATTGATCAGTAGTAGTCGATGGTGGACTAAGAGGAGCTGTCATTGCTGGAGCAGCACTCAACACGGAATCTACTCGCATTCTATCAGCGCTTGAGAAGCCTTGGGACCCTGTATCAACAGCTGTATCCGCCGATGCCTCGGACGGAGTTGAGGTTACTGGAACAGAAGCTGTAGCGGTGTTTGTGTCTACAGTTGCTGTAGATCTGGGCGGGATGCTAATATCCGTTTGTGTGTCTGTTCCATTTGTTGGCTTTGGAAATTGAATCTGATACGCTTCGTTATCTGCAGCCCACGTTGTCTCCGCATATTTGTTCTCGAGATGACGCTCAATCGCGATTTCGCGTTCAGCCTCGCGCAATAGCTCTTGTCGTTTGCGTTCTCTCTGAGATAGACTAGAAAAGGATGGGAACATGATTGCTTTATATGAATGTGGCGATCGTTTGATAAAAAAATAATAAACTACGATTCGTAAAGATTTAGCAAGGATCTTGGCTGTATGTATTTATTAAAAATTGTGTTTTGCTGTCGCTTTACCCTTTCGGGACATGATCGTTTTTGGTTGTTCCAGCCGTTAATCGTGTACTTATGAACTAACTCATTCCGCCTCCCTTTGCGATGATTTTTATACTTGGAATTTGTATGGAAGCCTCCCGATACAAAACCGTAAAACATGACTAGATGCATGGTTTTACGCCGAGACCCGCAAACCAAAATCGGACATAAGACTGGATTTTATTCGTACCTAATATAAAACATGCTACTTAGCCATGTTTTAGTACGGCTACCGCCCCGACCCTTACTGGCTAAAATTATCATTCTACACTCTGATTGGGTCGATTTTGTAAAACATGCTAGTTTGCCATGTTTTACACAGAACCATCGCAAAAGGGTTAAGCATTCTGTCGTAGGCAGATTGTGCCTCGTCAATTGGAAGATCAAACGGCGTCTCAATTTTATCTTTATGTTTAGGATCGTCAATGATATCTCGAAATGATCTACATTGACCTCCAATATGCATCAATTGCAACTTTAAGTAATCTACATATTCGATATCAAGCAGCTTATTATGAAAATCCGTAGATATTTCTATATATCGACGGATGCGCTCATGCAGCCTTGCTAGTTCCTTTTTGTACATGGTAATTTTTGCATCTTTGTCATGCTGTTTGCAGTATGATGTTTTCTGAGCTTTGCGCGAACATTGCGTGTCATTATTAGTGATTGCTTTGCACAATGTTGTTAAAACCATGACTTCTACTATATATATTCTACAAAAAAAATGTGAAGCTTTAAGTGCTTTACTCTTGCACCTCAGTAAAGCCACGTCGTTGCCAGTTGTAGAGCTGACCAGTGAAGACTCCGTGAAGTAATTTATGGTGCAGCGCTTGGCGTTCAGCCATAGTCATTCTTTGATACTGAGGATCTTGTTGCAATTTAATTTCCCATGCATGCCGGAAGCTATTTACAGATTGCTGTTTCCCAACACGCTCGCGCTATTGCGTCCAAGGGCTTTTGCAAATGATTCTCGATTAGTACTGATTAAGGTTGCTGGTTTGACCGGCGAAAGCTGGTATATAAACAAATGCTCTGGCTTCGACCCAAGCAATCTACCTAAAAGATCGATCCAGTATTTTAGATATCGCTTCAGTAGTGGGGATTCAACTTCGATCACTGATTTGCCAAACGTTTTCACGTTTTTGAAATTATTCATGATGATCCGAATCCTGCCTCCACGAAGTACTTGAATCCAGTTCTTTGTGTCGTCTAGCCGATTGATAGCAGCTGAAGTGATTTGCAGAGATGACCAATCCGATCGTAACGCTGGCTGGTGAACATAACAAGCAAGCATCATCAAACGTTGAAGATCGCGCGCGAAACTGCGGATATTTTTACGATCCGATTCGATGTCCCATTTCGCGAAATCATCATTGCTAATTTTTACAACATTTTTAGGTAAGTCATACGAGGCAAACAGCTCAAGCATCGCCGTTCCTAATTGCCGGGCCATACCATCGACACTGATGAAGTTGATTTGCTGCTTATCATTTGCAACGTTGTTCAGCGATAACTTCTTCGATTGCTCTCGTGCTTTGATAGCTGCCGATTGTATCTTCTTGCGCGATTCTTCGTCCACAACTTTACCAGCCTTCGTTTGAATCAACGACAGAGTATGGAATAGTCTTGTCTTGCGAACTTCAGGGTTTTGAGATTCATTGATATGTCTGATAACCTTGCTATACGAGTTAAGATAACTTAAATCACCTACACTATTACCAATATCGCGGTACTGCTTGAATAAGTAGCTGATCCTCCCTTTAAGAGTAGACTGAGAGAGCTTCTTACCGCTTTGAAAGAACTTAGTGAAATCGTCTTGAGTTAGCATGATTCTTTGGACAAATCTGGGAACTTTGTTATATACTTATAGCAGCAAAGCTTTAAATTAAAAATATTTTTTTCATAATTATCTTTACTAGTATATACGATATGGATTGTATCGAGTATGTTGACCAATTTGAAGCCGAGGCTATCATGATTGATGAATCCTATTACACAAATCTGCCAACCGAGCCTTCAAAAAAACTTGAAGACGCTAATGAAGTATTTCGACGCCTCGGAGCCTCCAAGCTGGCAGCTCGTCGTGAACGACCCCAGTTGCGAGCTATTCCAATAACTCCTAAATATTTTCAAAAAGCGCTAGAGAGAGTCAATATTTGAGCGCAATCCATTTTTTATGGCATTCTTAAGAGATAAAATATTAGGATATAACAAAAATCAAACCACTAACAACAATGGAAGATAGTATAGAGGCTAAGAAAGAGAATCGATATTCGCGTTATTACAAAAATAACACAGAGCGCAACACAGAGCGCTGTTTAAGGACTCAAAGAGAATACTACAGTCGGACGATCGAAGCTCGCCGTGCTTACGCGCGAGCGTATTATCACCGAAAAAAAGCTGAAAAGCTTGCTGCTAAGGCAGCCGAAGCTGCCAAGTAAGTCTTCTAATTTTTTTTAGCTTAAAATTTCATCCAGCGCTTGCTTAAGTGCTGGTGCTTTTTCGATAACGAAATTACTCTTTGCCAACCACTCAAGATAGCTACGATTAATAGTAAGGATTTGCTTGATGGTTGAGCCTTTGTATTTACCCCAGGTCATGAGATAAGAATCATCCATATCTTTGAACTTACCTTTTAGGAATTTATCTATATCGCTTCCCTCGCAAATTAGATGTTTTTGATTCATTAGCCACATGCAATATCCGGGATATGTCTCGTAAACATCTTCGATACTATGATTGCGATATTTTCCGAATTGCAAGACAAGCGGATTGTATTCATCATCGTCATTATCGTATGAATCTTTGCGAAACATGCCTCTTAACTGGGTATCTATCTATCTATATATACATATATACATAGACCTAACATAAAAAATAAATAATTTCAAAAGAAGCCGATGAGTTACAAATAAGGTTTCAACGCATTCGTTAATATATCCGTGTTGTATCGTTTCAAACGGCGACCCGATGACTTTGAAGTTTTAATATAATTCATCATATCTTTATCAAATGTCTGACGTGTCATAGGAGATTTGATTTTGGCTCGGTCAATAAATTTCAGATATCGTTCCCACAATTCAGCTGGTGTTGGAGTTTGATTTCCCCAATGAGTGTCTTTATCATCATTAGATAGCATATTAAGTTCGCTCTCGCTGAACTCGTATCCTTCAGCGTCTTCAACTCGCGAATTAAGTCGATCTAGCTCGTGTAGAAGAAACTTAACTAGCGACGATGCCTGTACGCGCTTTAACGTCTGCTTGTATTCAGTTCGCGGGGTATCTTGAGGATTCCAGCCATTGACATCGACGTTGCGAACGAGCCAATGGAAGATATGCTTCCCAGCAGTTTCGTTACCAAGTACATTCCAGAATTTCTTGAAATATTTAGAATCGCCTCTCTTCGAGTCATTCGTTTCTAGGCAAAATGCTCGTCGGTCGCTCTCTTCGATAAACGAAGCAAAGTCTTGATTTGAAATAACAACATAGTTAATGAAATCCTTTACGGTAAACGGTTCTTTGCCCTTGTATTCGATCTGTGTTTCCTCAGCTGTAATAAGGTTTTTGAATTTATTCATCAGCGCACGATCCTTATTATCAAGCGCTTCATCCAGAACGCATGAAAGTAGGGACTGGCGAATAGAGTTGAAACGACCAGCAACTAAATCCATGTTGGCTGTAGTTATCGACAAATTAGGGCCAATTACAAATCGTTGGAAGATATCAAAAGGCGAATTCTTGCCAGAGCCTTGCAATCCCTTTACAATGAGAATTAATCCGGTTTTGATCATAGGATTAATTAATTGATGCGCGAAATACTTCATAAGGTGGATATAGACCTTTTCGTCGTTATTGGCTAGAACTATTTTGATATGCTCAAGCCAGACATTGACTATCGCTTCATCAACAACAAAATTGCTATCGTATTTATGCACAAACCCGCTAAAAATGTTGAAATTCTTGCGTTTTTCATAGGTTGTATCTTTTTCGAGTACTCCAAATGGCTCTAGAACAGTTTTGCGGTGGTTGATTAAGCGTTTAATATGATCGATTACTTCACCTAGCGATAAGCTGATTTTAGCAATTTCCCCGTCATCTTTTTGATGTTCAATGCTATACGTATATTTAGATAGCTGCTTCGTTGTTCTAGGAGTGAACGTCGGAGTTGAAATATATCCACGGCCATATTTTCGCTCATCAAGCGATTTCACAAAAGCAGCAGACTCGCCATTGTTTTCGACAAGAATGAGCGTTTGTCTAATCAAAAGAGCTAATTCAGCAATTTCCATTGTTTCACCATCGCGCATAGCAAGATCGTTGAATTCAAGGTTATTGCGCTCGCGAATGACATTGCGATCAATGTTTTCTACGGCGTTATACAATGCGTCAAGAGCATCTGCATGATCTTTATTGTATTGCTCGGCTGCTTCCTGAGCTAGTTCTTTGGCTGATTTTGGCTCGCTTGTAGATTTGCCGGCATTGTTATTCCTGCTAGCCTTGCTAGCCTTGGCTGGCTTTGGAAGCTTTACTTTTGAAAACGCATCAATATCTTCTTCTGAAAAATTGGTACTATCAGCTATTTCTTTAGGAGTATGCTTGCCGTACCAACGCTTGAATTTCATATCTTCGTTATGGCTACATTTCCAATATGCCGCATTTTGCTTTTCATTAAACAACAGCTGAAGCGTATCAGCGTTGTCATGAACACGATCGCACGCTGGGCAATGGCTTGATCGAATTCGTTTCACAAACAACGAGTTGCCTCTAATTGAATTTGCATATATATCCATTGCTTCGGGATTGTAGGCAGGGACTCTTTCGGCGTCAAGTTTCGTCAAGACCTTCTTTATAAAATCGCTACTTGCATCCTCAAACGCTGCACGGTCAGATTGATTCGCCTGGATTGGCAGATCGTCATTAAATTCGTGTTGTCTGAAACAATTATGGAGCTCGAGTAGATGCATATTTTCTTTTGTTTTAAAAGCTTTCACAATCTTAACTGTATTGCCAAATTTGGTTGCCCCTGGCAGCGATAAACTACCATTTTTCTTATACGGCTGTTATCAACAAATCCATGTGAGCAAAGCATAGTTTTGTATTCATCTCCAATATCGGGGATCAGATCAATATATTCGCTCTTCATTAACTTAATAACAGCCTTACACTCCGAAACATTCATCGCAATATTGGTTATGATATGAAAACTGATTTTAACTTCATCAGAACCCTCTGGGCGGGTTCGCTCGGTAATAGCATAATCAATATCTTTCTCGTATTGGTAATATCATTCATCAACAGCCTCCAGCGTATAATTTAGGGCTTTCATTATATCAGCACATACACTTTCAGCAAGTGAAGCCGGTTTTGCTGCGCTCACAAGAGCATCGTAGTACTTTTTTGAAATGACAGTTTCTAGATCCATGAAGAGTCTAATTTCGGGATCGCGACCGATGAATAGCTCATGACATTCGCATTCAAATCTCGTTTGACCATGAAAGAATTCTATAAAAGCATGCATATCCACCGGGTAATAAAACCATATGAATTTGCTTGATTTGCGTTTACTGCCGCTTATTTTGTAATGCTTATCGATTCTAATCACGCTACAGCCTTCGATATCGTACAAATATGAATTCTTATCATTTGCCAACAGGGTCCAAGATTCATGCGCCTTGCTTAGCGCGCACTTGCTAATCCAATACTCATATTCCCTATTTTTATACGTAACGAAGCAATCGTATTCGTCAAATATTTTTTTAATTGGCTGATAGTTTGGCTCCTCTAGTATAACAGAGTTAGCATCTGACGAGATGGTAGTATCGTTCGGCGACATTGTAGGTGGAACTATATTAACCTGAACAAATTTCTTTTCGTCTGATTTTAATTCAATGTTTTCATTTTTTTGGGGTTCATCGTCATCCGATACATCATCGCATTCGTCGTTAGTCTCTACGATTTCCGGAAGAGGCTTTTCCTCCTCAATAGGCTCTACGATTTCCGGAAGAGGCTCTTTCTCTTCAATAGGCTCTACGATTTCCGGAAGAGGCTCTTTCTCTTCAATAGGCTTCTTGTTGATGTGTTGCCAGCACCATTCTTGTTTGCGGCCGCACTTCTCTCCGTTCGTTTTAATTCCGTTGCACATGGTTGTTGCTGTGTGAATTACTGTACTTTGTTATGTACTTTGTTATATCCTATTGTATTTATCTCTTAAGATGATATTTTTTTATATCGGGGTCACTAGTGCCGGTACTATAATGTGAAGGGCCGGGTTGTCGCCCCTCTGTTTCTGATGACGTAGAAGCTTTAGAATTGTTCTCTATATTATATATTATACTCTATTTTATAAGGGACATTAAGAGACATTAAAATAAGTTAATAAAATAATACTTAAAGATAAACGTAAAACGTAAACGTAATTATGATTTACGATTACGAATTTTTACAAAAAAAAATATAAAAGAGATTTGGTCTGGGGGCGCGCCCCTTTGACCCTCATCTATGTTTACTGTCTGTAAGACGGCAAGGCGGCGTCTACTACTTAAAAGACGGCAAGGCGGGCGATGACCCCATGTTTTTTTTTGTGTCACCCGGCGCCTCTTCTTCCCCTTTCCTCTCAATCTGTCGCGATTACCACCTCTCTGACAATCAATAATCAATTGGCGGAGGTAAATCACCTGTACAATCTATTGAATCGATGTTTTTTATGGAATCGTTCCCCAGTTTAGGTGATAAGACTGTCTTATCGGTGATCTGATTGGCCCCATCCTCGGTCCGCCCTCTTCCAGTGGTCGAGATCGATGTCGATCGCGCGAACTCGCCTCAACTCGCTCACTCTTGATCCTGCTCAAGCCTACTCAAGCCTACTCAACTGAAGACTCACCATTAACAACTCACCGTTCAACTCCAACTCCAAGTCGAACAAGTCTAAGTCGAACAAGTCTAAGTCGAAGTCTAAATCGCGTTCGCGGTCGAGTTCAACTCGTGACTACCCGGAAGTCGACGCTTCGGAACTGCCCCAGGCCTCTATCTACATTCGCTCGACCGATATGCCGACTTTGAAGTGCTGGTCGTGCAACAACTTGGTTCGCGCTGAGTTCGAGTCAGGCTGCCACGCCCATCGCGACAACGTTAATCCCTCATCTGGCTGGGTTAACTTGATTGCAATGGAAGTCGATTCCGCTAATTTGCTGCGCGAGCATGGGCTTGTCGAAGAAGGCGCTGCTGTGATCCGCGAGTTCGTGCATCAGCACGTAATGGCTACATTTTCGGCGATGGCTATCGACGAGTTTGAATCTTCGGGTGATGAAGTGGAGGTTATCGACTATGAGGAGAAGCCCCCGGCTGGCCACGCAGTGGCTGTTCGCGGTCGCCGCTCAATGATGGATAACGGCTACATGGAGCAGCCCCCCGCTAGTCACGCAATGGTTCTTCGCGGCCGTCGCCGCCGCCGCCCAATGCTCGAGTACGACAACCAGGAGCGCGGCAATCAAGCGATGGTTGAGTACAATCGCCCATCTTCATGGGAGTACCGGGGCCAGCCTAACTACGGAGCCGAAGACAGTGAGAATGAGTACGAGTACGACAGCGGAGACAGCTCCTGAGTAGTCAAGAGCAGAGTCAAGCCATTCAAAGGCCGTAAAATGCGTTAATACAGCGGCCCCATTTTGATGTGAACTAACTCCACCTCTTTTATTTGCCGTGTACGCTACTAGACAGCTTTTAGTTGCACTAATAAATGACGCTTGCAGTTCTACCACCGGCTACAGTATTGTCCGGAGGTAGGACTGCACACTTAGAAGTAGTATCCATGCGACTTCCGGTAAAGAAAATAAAATACGCAACTTCCCCGGCTTCTGTATAGAAATTGATAGTTAGAGCTACTCTAGACCTCTTACGTGACCCGTGGACTACGTCGTAGTCCACGTGGACCAGCTGTGAATGTCTGCGTCGCTGCGTGCGGCGGCGTATTGCGGCGGTCTTTTGACCGTCAGTCGGAAGGCGGGGCCTGTGGGGGTCCACGGTGGGCTACATGTAGTCCACCGCGCCGTTTCCCATTACAAACCAGGCCACGGGTGACGCCGTGGGCCCTCCTGGTAGTCATAGCCTACAAAGGTTGCGTGCGATACTGGCAGGTCACCAGATCGTCGGGTTTGCTGTACTCAAGGGCGCATACCCTCCACAGCACTCGTAGCGACGCACGGGAGTATGCTGTCAGTCAACGTGGCCTGCGCTACATGGAGCTGGCTGCGACGGGGTGGTCCTCTCATGGTGCACTCCTGGCGCGGCGGGGCGAAGAAAATCGCAGTGGTAGAGACCCAGATACGGCTGACTCGGGGAAGGTGACGACACGTCGCCGCATAAAGCGCTGCTGGGGCGCTCACTGGTGGCCTGCAACACATTGGGCAGAAGGAACGCAAGTCGGCCCAGGAAAATGCAGTGGAGAACTCAAGCTTCGGTGGACAGGCGCTGCTGAAGGAGCAGCGGGACCGCGTTCGCTGTCCGCGGTACCAAGTGGACGGAAGTCGAGTAGACCGTTTCAACTACTCGGCGGGACATCGAGAGATGTGAGCTCGGTGTCGACGGTGGATGCGTCGGTCGTTATCTTAGTTAGGATAAATGAACTCAATCTAACCTCAACCTTGAAATGAAATGAAGTAAGCGCACTGATGTGGTGCGAACACGTTTGATCAAAGGTCAGCGCTGAAACAATTCAGCACTTCTGGCTTCGCTCGGGCTTGATTAACAAAGCAAGCTTCAAATTCCTTCTAAACTAAACGAATTCAGTACAGCCTCTTCTATGGTAACGCTGAGATCACTTTATTAACCTAGAGTCCTTATATATCAGGCATTCGGTACTCAGGCAGAGTTCTGTACTCTTCGTAAGTCCTGACACCAATTTTTGGCCCACGCACAAAAGGGTCTTCCACTGCGAAACCCTATATCATTTTTTTAATATCGCGGACGCTGAATACGAAATGAGGTCAGATTTTGCTAATTCGTAGCTGTTGTTGGGTTAAAATAAATACAAGGGGCTAGAAAAATTATTCCAACGCCTCAAAAAGCTCGTCGGGAAGAATGGAACTGATTTGCAGAAATAGAGAGCTATCATTGGTTAACAGGTCTATTCATCTGGTTTGCATGGGAAATCGCTATTGCCTATCGTCATCTCGTGTTGCAGTTTGGTCATTTAACCCTTTCGCGAGTGACTTGAATTTGTATAGTATACTAGATCAAGTGTAGCAAAACTAGAACGGGCCAATCTGGCACGTTTTGTTGTCCCACCCTTGAGGGTGATGGTTGCCCTCAAGTAGTGACGGTTTCTCCGCTACTCGTAGAACGTTCCAAATTGGCACGTTTTGGAACGTTGCAATGATTGGCTGAAACCCAATAATTGACCGAGTAAATCGTCTATTGGCTAACAGCGCTTGGTGATATTTGTAATAATGCGAAAGATTGCCTGCGGGACACCCGCACTGAACTGCAGCGCGAAGAACGCGTCAAACTGCTCGGGCGTTCGGTGAACGATGTTCGTGGACTTCCGAAGAGCGGCAGGAGGAAGCTGTTGCCCGTCACCAGCCTCTGAGCACTGCCAAGGGTTTGCGTCACCGAGAGTTCGCCACCGTGCCCACTTCCCCGCAGTCGCGCCCATCAGAGGGCAGCCGCGGCACGCTCGGGGAGCACGCCATCGGGTTGGTCTCAGTGGCGCCATGGCAATGTCAACTACCAAGTTCAGGTCTGCGCACAAAGACCCAATTGAGTTGCTTGTATGTTGGCGTGCACAAGTACATGCCGAGCATGTGGAGGACCGGGAACTTTGTCTGCGTCAGCTTCGTGCTGAAAACCAGTCTTGAATGTACAGCCAACGGCAACACCTCGTCTTCCTGGGCTAACCCCTGCAGCCGCGCGCAGCAAAACTCACGAAGCCCACGCTGTCCGCCGCTCAACTGGTAGGAACAGTACCGATATACTCCAGCATCCACGCAGCGGAGTTGTACACCTTTGGACTGCGGGTGTTCTCGACGTCCTTGATCAGCTGGGCACAGGCTTCTGGTCTGTAGATTATCAGCTGAGGTCGAGTTGTTGGCGCAGCTGGAAGTCGTTGGAGTAGACGCAGACATCGTGATGAACTTCTTCAGACGTCCTTCAGCATCTCGTTCATGTCGTCGACGCGTACGCACGGTCATCTACTACTGCCCGCACCTCTGATGCCACCTGCAGCGATAAACCATGAATACAAGCTTCTCTTTTGAGCGAGGACAGTGTGATTCAAAGCTGTTGTGTTTCCGTTCAAGATCAGCTGAAGGTAGCGGTGCAGTGTTTCGCAGCATTGCTGAGATAATGCTTGGAATGTAAATGGGCGGATATGCAGATGACGGCGGCACGCGCATGACATTTAGATATTGCATTGATCATGCAGTATTTAGATGCATCCGCTCGATACCGGTGCACTCTTCTTGATTTTAGTATCGAAACAAAACATGGGAAAGTATCTTGAACTGAGTATTCCAATTGTGGCCTCAATGGATCGCATTGGCTTTTTCAGTTGCACGTGCTCAGTGACAAGAAGAGGCTGCACACCATAGCGATTCGTTTGGCAGCACGGATCGTAAAGAATGGAGGGCATTATTCTGCCGATTGTTCAAGCGAGCGAAGAACAGGATATAACGCAGCCTCCACCTCTTGCTGGAGCAGGAATTCAAGCAACGCACACAAGACAAGAAACCCGATTCCAGCAGGTCCTGAATGATAGCCTCCTGATCAGACTCAGCATGGAGCTTTCCAACCGTCGAACGCTCGCTCGGGTGAAGCGCAAGCGCTGACGGAGCCTCGGCAAGGACGTGGACCAACTATTCAGCACAAACAGCAGAAGGCACCTTCTAAACGCAAGGATTCAGCTCCAGCGCGAAAGAAGCAGTCTCGCAAGCGGCAGCGGAGTTTAGCAACTGCGATGGAGAGTACGACGCCCAGTGGAGCAAGCGGTGTGATTGGCAGTAGTGCAATGATCGGCCAAACTATATCGGAAGCTGTCGTTGCATCCCCTGCCGTGACGGAGACTAGTGACACGCGCGATTCAGCTTCGCCCACTGCCGCAGCGTTGCCTCAACTGTTCGTCGAGAAGCTTGTGGCGTACTCACCTGCCAAAGAGTCCTGGCTATCAGGCCGTATATTCGAAGATGCAGGAAGCGCTTACATCGTTGGCCGAGTCTCTAGGTTTGACAAGAAAAAAGCGCTGTTTCAGATTCATTGGGTTGACACGCAGTTCCAGAAGGCCGACAAGTGGATAAGCATGAGTGTCGTTCAGCGTGGAATGGAAAACTACAAAAATGTGATGGCATCGCCGTCCAAGCCGGCCTGGAAGTCCCTTTGTCAACCCGACTGCACCGAAACTGGTATTGTTGAGGACGACAGCGACTTGGAAGAAGTCGAGGAGAGTTTCGAGCGATATGATCCAGAGGTGATTCTTCCGTCTTCATTGCCCGAAGTCGAAAGTATCACCAACATGAAGTTCGATCCTGTTGCACAGATCAATGGCCCTACAGACTTGTACCAGCATCCGGATGGCAATGTCAAGACGAGAGTTCGCCCCCATTTCCGCCATTTGTTTGAACATTCGGCATCATCGAGTTTCTTTGCCTATATTCCTGTCTACTACTGGGTTGAAGTTTTGCACCAGACGAACACGGCGATGCGTGCGCATGAGTTGGAGAAGAAGCTCAGCACCAACAAACCGTTCACCCTACAAGAATTGATGACTTTCCTTGGAATTCTTTTCTTTATGAAACTGGTGGACAAAGGCGAATATGCGAACTATTGGGGGAGGCAAATAGAAGATTGCATTGTGGGGGGCAACCACACGGGTCTGGATAAGGTGATGACACTGAGCCGCTTCAAGCTGTTGCGACAGCATTTCTGCTTCAGGCACGTGCCAAAAGCTACTCGTGCAGCAAGGGGTGATAGCGGATCAAGTACCGCAGTGGCTAGTGGTGGGGATACAGCTGATACTCGCGCCGATCCTGATGCTGTTGATATTGACGAGTTGATGTCGGAAGATGCTACGACGGCGACGAGTAGCTCAACCCAACCCGCTGAAAGTTCTTCCGTTCCTACCTCGGCATCGAATTCTCAACAAGCTTCGCGACAATCTCAGGGTACTGCTACTGCGCCAGCCTCACCTCAGCCAGTGGACCCTGTCAGGAGAATTCGCCCGCTTCTGAATATGCTGAAAATCACAGGAGGGAAGTATATAGAGGTCGGAAGAGATGTCTCGCTGGATGAGGCAAGCATTGCCTCCAAAACCAAGTACGGGCGGAGATTGATAATGTTCAACCCCATGAAGCCTGGTGGTAAATACCACTTTCGCATTTACACACTTTGCTGTGCTAACACGTGGATAGCCATCAACTTTCGAGTGCACTGTGCGAGCGACTTATCCGATCGGCTGCAAGGCGTTGTATCTAAGGAGACAATCGCCGAACTGAGACGAGAACTAGACGAGTTATCAACTGTCCGAAGCCAGGTTATGGAAGTGGTGAGGCCACTTTATCACACCAACCGCGTGATAAATGCCGACAACTACTACATGTCCGTGCAACTTTTGGCGGCTTTGCGAGTGAAGGGCCTTTATGGCAGGGGGACTATACGTGGAAATAGCCTGCATTTCCCGCATCATGTCGTCTTGAAGAAGAAGGAGTGTCGTCGCGGGCAGTATCGCCAAGCTGTTTCAGTGGCGCATGAGATGGTTGCTGTGGCTTGGTATGATAGTGCGGTGGTGAAGATGGTGTCGAACGCAGACAAGTCTTCGGAAATGGCCTTAACAAGGAGAGTCGGCAGTCAACTGCAGCCATTCCCTGCTCCGCTGTGTGTATCAGAGTACAACACCAACATGCAAGGTGTTGATAGGCTGGACCAACTGCGTGAGCGGTTCTCTTTGGCAGACGGCCACACGTTCAAGAAATGGTATAAGAAGCTGGGGATGGCTTTTGTGGATATTGCCAGAGTCAATGCTTACATGACCAGAAAGTTGACTATTGACGTGACGAGAGATCGAGATCCGCATCGCTCATTTGTTGCAGAGCTAGCGGAGGAGCTAATTTCAGGGAGATGGATGGAGGCACCTAGCGACAGACGAATGTTCTACTCCGCCCGGGGAGAATCGGGGGTTGCAGCCGCAATGGAGGCTTCCGCTATGTGGCATTGTGGGGGCGTGGAACCTTCAACCATGTCTAGCCCTCAAAAATTGTGCGTCGCCCTCAACTCGAAGCAGATTTTCGGAGACAAGAAGCGGAGAAGACATTGTGTGGTATGTCGATGGGAGGATCGGTTTCCAACAGTTGTCACCGACCACTGCACGCTTCACGGCGTGAGCCTCTGTCAAATTGTTCATACAACTGCTGCGAAGCCATACTTCTGCCAACAGTCCACTTGGACTTGTTGGGAGAAGTACCACAAATTTTACTTGCGCGAAAACCTATTCTCAGCCAAAGGTAACCTGAGGAAGACGTCCAATTTGTTCATTCAGCGCCGTCGAACTGAAGCAGGCCCAACAAGATCGGCGCAAGATGCACAGTCTGTAAATGTATAATGAAATCAATATGAATGCTTATATTTTCATGCTGAGCACACGTACAGCTCGGTCTTTTCTGTATAGAGATAAACTATTGCTGGGTTTGACGACCAGCTCACTGGCACTTCGACTGATGTTTGCAGCTTCCAGCGAACGCAGAAACTGTTTGTGCACATGGGACTGTGTCGTGGGCAAATCTCACTTGTGAAGGCAGCAACCCACGCGTCCGTCATGTATAAAAGCTCACTGGTGATATGGTTTGTGGTAGAAGGCTCAAAGCGCAAGTTGTTTGCAAAGACGATTGTTGCGCTTGAGAAAGGATATATCATCGACAGCTCAATGCGCTCCACATCTTCAGCATACACCTCCACGCTTTGTAGGCCTGGCCATTGCATTACATGCTCAACGAGTATCCCATTGCAGCGGTCAACCAAATCACGTCGGACTTCAATACCAATGCTCGCCCGAACTGATGTCGAAAGAGCAAACTGAGTTACCACATTGCCAACACCAGAGCCGATATCCATAAACACATCACCAGCTCCAATATTTCTAATCCGCTGTATTGCCGTGATAAATGCTGCAATCCCACTGGGTAGCAGCTCACCAGCATTCAAATGGGGCGCGCACGAAGGATAGATGACTTCTTGACGAGCTATACCGCTGAACATTGAGGCCACAGCTTGCTCTGCAGCCGTGGTGGTCAGGTGTTCTGGTATAAGCGAACGCAAACGCGCTTGACGGAGATCTTCAGCTCCAGGACTAAAACCAACCCCATTGCCACCTGTCTCCACCAACGCTACTGCTTGACACCCTAAATCCGATGCCATCGACGATGTAGCTGGCGCTGGATGGTGGGTTGAGTCGCCGCGTGAAGATCCTCGTGCTTGATCTATCACAAAATCGCGAACGCTCCGATCATCTTGCCGCTTTGGCGCGCTCACTTGACCTCCTGAATTCTGGCTGGGCGTAATTTGGCCAGTATGATTCTGGTTGCTTTCTTGCTGGTGCTGAAGATCCTTTTTCCATCTTGGCTGGCGGATACGGAGTGTGTGCGCGCTTCGGCGACCGCGTGTAGCTCGGACAGGAGTGTAAAACGAACGCGGGAACTTGGACAAGTCGGTGCCAAACGTGCGCTTTAGCGAAGATACTCGCTGGGCTAGCTCCGCAGGAGATCGGCCCCAACGCTTCATCTTTTGCGCGACGTCCTTCCATGCGATTCGTCCTGTTCCGCGCTCAGCATACTCACGGGCAATTTGCACCAGCTGCTTGTCCTCTTCCTCTAAGAAGGTTGTGCCCGGCATTCTCCACGAGGGCTCCAAGGGCTGTATGAGTATCGATTTCAGTATGCAAACTTGTAAGCGAGAACACCTGCACCTATTTTCGTTTGAGTATGGAATCTCTGCAGCTTCAACATCACCGGATGTCTATATTGGTAATTTTTGAAAAGGGAAACGAGGCGGTGCGCAGGGATTGGCTGTAATTGAACGCAGTAGTCCAGCGAGGGTCGAAGAGTGGTAGCAAAACCAAAACGGGCCAATTTGGCACGTTTGAGCGCGATCTCCGATGCAACTCTTGGGAAGGCATCCAAACGCGCCATTTTGGACCGGTTTGCCGCGAAAGGGTTAACATCTGGTACGCAGCTCATAGGCACAAATTGTGGAGGTTTATTATTGCATGCTTGTGTCACGATCGTTAGCATGGATACATTATATATGTAGTCTTAGAGGTAACTTGTATAACTGTTATATATCAATTTGACCAATAGGTACCCCAAACTCGGCGCTGATACGCATGCAATCGCCATGGATCGAAAGCCAAGACAACATGCAACAAGGTTTCTCGTGCACTTTTTGCTGAATAGACCTAGCTTTTTGTAGACCAAAAAACCTGCCGACCTTCACAATCATATTTTTCTCTCCTGTAGTGAACTCGTGTTGTTTGACCTGCACTGCCGCTTCATGTCCTAGCGGTAGCCGAGGAAAGGAAATTGTTCTGTGTAGAGGAGACAAGTTTTTTTCGCTATCGGTTGGCGTTTTCGGTGTTGTGCAATATTGACTAAGCTACGGTCCATTAGTTGACAGGTTAAAAAAACTGGTGTCACGAATTATGAAGAGTACAGTAAATTCGAAACGAAAAGATCGTGTGTGTGAAGAAGCAGGATCCGCGAAAGTGAAGACCACCGGTGACTGGCGGAGTGATGGATCCGGACTTTGCTACATCCCGATCCAGATCTGATTCCGAGTCTGACTTAGCTGGATCGGGGATTACGGTACGGCGGGAGCAACCAAGCGACACGCAAGGAAGGGAACCAAGCTCCATCGAGTCAGTAGGTAGAGATGGGATGATAGGATCCATAGGGAGGTAGGACTTTAGGATGGGATGGGACAAAAAGGACAACAACAACCTAAAGGCAACAACCCGGCCGGATCCAGATCCAGGCCGCCAGATCCAAGTACAAGACTACCGTAATATCGGTGTTAAGTGTCCCCCTTTGTTAATTGTCACCCTCCCCAGTTATCCAATCAAAGGCCTGGATTTGCCAGCTCACGATTTTGTGTTAAGTGTCACCCCTTGAAAAACCTCGAGCATATACACCCGCCAACGTAGACGTGGAGAGTTTAGTGGTTGTCTAGATTTAGGGAAAGGCTACAGCGAGCTGGTGGCCATGTTGACTTGCATTGACGCGTTCTCAGGAGCGGTGAGCAGGTAGTACAACTTGTACCGATCATGGTACTTGTACTGTACAAGTACAATGATCGGTGTAGGCCACTATGAATATGGTGTGATCTACATAATTTTCTGTACCTGAGGTTTTTCATGAATAGGGATAGGCTGCACCAGGGGGGTGACACTTAACACCGATATTACGGTACTGGGTTTGGAGTAAACTGTGAGTAGAGTGAAGATTTCCGCGCTGCTCCACCCGCATCCTCGCGTCTCACCCAGACTATTATCTCTTCGAAACTCGCAGACACCGGAGGAGCAGATCCAGCCCTACCGACGGGTACACAAGGTGACCAGTTGAGCACACTGATCACGGATCATCGATGGACCCCCTCCGTAACTCGGTGTTCGGGCGCAGTTGGGAAGTTGGATTGGCAATCTCGCAGATTTTTCTGATCCCGCTACAGCACATGGGTGTGTGCTTTTTATCGCTTATTAAAGGCTGGTCCCATGAGCAATAGAACGGCCAAGTGGGGCAAATCTAATAAAATAGCCTGAGAGAAGGGCTATTAGATGCAATTCATACCAAATCATAGAGTCTTTCTTGTTTTGAATTGGGAGGTTCTTAAGTTGGCCCAGAAATTGTGTAGTAAACAGCACTGTGTTTTCGCGAGCTTTGCTGGCGGCCCTGTTTTTCCGCGCTTCGCAATCGCTCGCCGAACGCGTTGTATTGGGCCTTTCTACACGCCCTCCGATTTGAGGCTATATGCAGGACTTTTCTCACTGGGGCTTTGCGGAGGCTGGGACAGGGAAGGAAACGCATTCTTTGTTTATATATATTAAATTCTTTCGATTTTTATACGAAACACGTATATGTTGAATGGGGGGCATGGTCTGTCTTCACAGCATCAGCAAACCCGCTCACAGTGTGCAGGATTAAGATCCATACTGACTCAGTGGACCACGACAGTTATCGTCGTCACGTCATGCATAAGGTTGTCGCGGTTATCCGCCGCGACCTGAAGAAAAAAGGGGGAAGCACGTTTGAACTTGCGTGGCAGTCCCACACCACCTGGGTTGTGGATGGCTGCACCGGCGCTCAAACCCATAATCTTAACGCGAGTCACCTTTATAACCCTACTGTTGATGACGATACTCACCACAAATGTACGTCTTTGTAACGGGGTTACACGAATGTTACCCGAAGGGCTACGAAGTGTGGGACACACAGGCTTGTGTGGTGCACATTGCCTAACATATTTCAGTAGGAGAATCAGTACGTGGCTTAGGAGCCACAGATTATGCATATGAGTAGGGTTCACTATGCTAGATAGTGAACCAGATACATTTACACCAAAGGCGGCTCTGCTGCGATAAGGAGAAATACATTCAGTTTGAGATTCACAGCTAAGAGTTAAGGGTTGACTCTTGGAGTCCGTAGGGAGTACGGACTCGTGCATTCTGGTATTAGAACGGGCTATCTTTAGCCGCGACTCTGTGAGTCTGTTACATCTTCCTCTGACGCTAAAGCTACGGCAGCCCCGCTGCACTTGGTAGCACTTGTAGTCAATCCGACACCTGAGTCTGGATAGACTTGCCCTCTGTGGAGAATGGAGCGAACCAGCAGGATGCGCTTAAAAAGCTTATGTCCTTGCTGGGCCCGGAGGGTGTGACGCAAATGGCGCAACAAGGCCCCGACGCGGTGAATGCGCGTCTCGAGGCGTTCTCCAGCTACGAGAATGCTCTGTTGGAGCACCTCCAGCAGAGGATGGCGACGGCCGTGGCGCCGCAAGCGCCCGCTACGTCATCCGACGCGGGAACAAGACCCAAGCCGCTCATGTTGAGCGTGAAGACCTTCGAAGGCAAGGAAGGGGAAAGCTTAATGCTTTGGACCCGTGAAGTCGAGATGGCTATGAGCTCAGCTCTACTCCGGACGGAGTCGCAGCGCGTGGCGCTAGCTATCTCGAAGCTTGGTGGGCGAGCGAGAGAGTGGGCACTAACGTCAGGGACGTCGGTCGACACGGCCTTCCCGACGTGGGACCAGCTGAAGAAGCAACTGTCCCGGGTGTTCGCTCCGCCTAACGAGGCGTATCGCGTGAGCTCACGCTTCCTGGCTACCCGGCAGGGCAAGAAGGATTTGGTGGACTATGTCCAAGAGTTGAGAACTCTCATTGCGGGCATGTCTGCCGAGCCTCTGGCTAAGGTAGTCATCGTCACGGTGTTTATGGAAGGGCTTCGCACTAGCGTGGGCAGGACGGAGGTCTTCCGTACTCACCCAAGCTCTTTTGAAGAGGCTGTGAGCATCGCGTTGAACGCGGAGCATAACTTCAAGTCGTCAAGACTTGGGTCGAATGCGCCCCACACCAGTTCGTCGAACGGTCCGGAGCCTATGGACCTCAGCTATGCTGAAGACGAAGAAGCCGAGCTTCGTGCCGCTGAGCAGCGGCGCGGCATCCGCCGATGCTTTATCTGCGATGACACGCGTTACCTGCGCGCCGGATGTCCGTTGCGCTTCCAGCGCCAGGCTTCGGCAAGCCGCTCTTCGGGTTCGAGCCAGGGCTCTGGTTCGTCTCGGGGAAACGAGAAAACCCAGTAGGCGCGGGGCGATCTACTGGGGAAGAACTAAGTTCTATTGAACCTCGGCGAGGTGGAGGTCAACAGGACTTAGCCCCGAAGAGAGCTGTACTCTATACCACGGAACGTGTATGCAAGCCGGGCTTGCTAGTCGTTCAGGCTTGGGTGAAGGGCTTCACAAAGCCATGGACGATTTTGATCGATTCAGGAGCGTCGGATAACTACGCCCAGCGTTCCACGATGGACGGAAGCCAGCTTTACGCTGAGGCGCTGGTAGCACGTGGGAGTGACATCGTCACTGTTCGTCTCGCGACGGGCACTCGTGTCACGGTGCCTAAAGTCCCTGTGGACTAGGGTGTGATGTTTTTAGATTTTGATAGCGTGGAACGCTGTCTGGTCTTAGACCTCGATTCGAGATATGATCTCATCCTTGATATGGCGTGGCTGGAACGCCATGAGCCTTGGATCGATTGGAGGTCGAAGACCCTTAGTGCTACGCACTTCTCTCCTGGTGGAGCATTGGTGAGTCATGACCCACCTCTGCTAGGAAGCAGAAGCGCTTCTGGCGCGAGCACTGGACCGAGTCGGTCAATGTGCTAGACATCGGAGTTTCCGAGTTGGTGCACACTGCGTGTGTCGAGAACGAGCGTTCCGAGCGTGGCTCGTGGACGGCAGGTGGAGCGGCACGAATTCCGCTGAGCGGGTGTGCGCCTGAGGGCAACGCCCCGCTGTACCCAAGTGAGGACAAGGTCGGCATGGAGCCGAGGAGCCATGGGCGAGGCCCGGCTGATGAAGGATGTGGAGCGGCACTAATTCCGCTGAGGGGTGTGCGTCTGAGGGCGACGCCCTGCTGCGTGCCAGCGACGGCGCGGTCGGCACGATGCCGAGGGACAAGGGGCTCTGCCCGGATGAAGAACGTGGAGTGGCACGTAATCCACTGAGTGGAGGCTGCGGGTCGTGCAGCCATTCGCTGAGTCACGGAGCTACAAGCACCGCAATTGTGCTCATAATCCCGAATTCTGTCGACAGACGTCGGTCGTACTCGCAGTATCGATATCCAGCAGAAGTCAATTTTGCGACGTCCCCTCAAAGGCCATTTTTAGGTACATGACTAGGGGCGGTATCTGTTAATACAGTATTTCGATATTTTAATGCTTACTAAAATAGCTCAAGGGCCGAGTGATCTTCCACTTATTTTACGGTGTTTTATCGTTGTGTAGTTTAAGCTTCTGTACATTTTAAGTGAGCAACTTGTACATTATCTGCGGATTGTTCTCCCTAGGGTGCCATTCAGTGGTAACGTGCTACTATTCATATTATGCAAGGGTGTTGTGGTTGACACGGTCTGGTGTAAATTGATAGTTCGAACACAGTTCTGTGTCTGCGCATTAGCTACTATCAACCCATTTTGCGTTATATATGACCTGTTACCTATCAATCAAGTCGAGGGGCTAATGCATTTCTTTCCAATTGTCCTACTGTTGCGTGCCGTCCGTCGCTTTCGGATGTGTCTCGATCACTCAACCCGGATTGTCCTCTCCAACTAAACTCGAGGAAGCATGGTTTTCTGCCGACGCGTCGATGACGGTGGCTATTGGTAGCAAGCCAACTCCGTCTACACTGGTGCTGAGCATGTCACCACCTCGCATTTTCGCGCTGTGGCTACTGACGCACCTGCGACCGACGGAAAAGATAAGAAAAACGAAGCTATTTTGGGTGTCGAGCATTATTCCGAGGTTGACAGACCTCACGGACTTTCAATGTCATCGCCATCTGGTGGCGCGTCCGCACAACTTGGGCCAGATAGTTTGCCTCAGCGGGCTCAGTTTTGTAGTACGGGGTAGCTCTTCGTGAGGGATCATAGACGGCTCTGTGGAGTAGCGGCCTCGCAGAAATCTTGCGGAGCCGGTCTCGCACAAACTCGGCGCGTCTTGATCGCGGTCACGCCGAGCAATCTATTTCCCGGTTGTTGGAGTAGCGTATCTTTGAAATACAGACCCAAGTCTTCGCAGGCTTCAGAGTTGGGGTTCTTGGTTGACGCTTGTTCCTTGTCGTAGGGCATGCGGCGTTATCGGGCCGGCGTTTCCTTGGCGTTCCCGTCGGGCGTGCGGCGTTATCAGGCCAGCGTTTCCTGGGGCTTGTGTGGCGTTATCGAGCCTACACGGGGTCTTGTGCACGGCGGTTATCAGGCCAGTGCGGTCCTTCGCCTAGGCAGCGCGTTATCGAACGCCCACCTAAACGGTATACGTTTAACGTGCCTTTATTTCAGCACGGGTCTGTGGGGGGTTGAGCACCCGAACCAGCAAACGGCGGGGGCGCGATATCGGGGCGGCTCTGCTTGCCGGCGCTTGGTGGTTTCCCTGGAACCGGAGGGAAGACCGGAGGTCTTTGTGGTTCAGAGAAATTTCGGGACTGAAACCTTACCCTATCCTATGCCCTTGCTACTGGCTACTCCCTACTTCACGCTTGCTAAGCCTACCACCTACGTCTATCCTTGCGTCTGTCGTGCTTACACTACGGTTCTTCAACCTGATTTGCGTAACGTAATCGAGATCTTATCTCGGCGCATTTAGATCGACGAGGGGTTGGGGTCGGCGCATTTTGGCTCGGTGCATTCTGGTTCGGCGCATTTTGCATAGACAGGCGACCCGGCCGACCAGTCGAGTCCAGCTGATTCCGCGACGAATCAGGCTTGTGCGCCGTGTCCCATAGTCCATCTCCCTGTCGACTTTCCGCCGCGTCGAATCCAGTCACTCCAGTCTGCAGGCATCCATCTCGGCGCATTTCCTCGCCAGCTTCGGGTGCCTTCATCTCCTTCGCGGGGCACTTCTCCACAGCTCAACTGGGGACAGATGGGCTTTAACAGCTAGAGTGACCCAGAAGCCCTCAATTCGTAAGTTCGACACAGTCGTCAAGTGTACAGTGTAGAGGTAGCGGAGAGTATATCTGCAACCTGATTGGGCAAGGTCTGTGCCATCAAAGACGCCCGTATCTCGCGTCGCAACGGACTCGAGAAAAGTATGGTTGCGAACACGCCCTGTGTGATTCAGCCAAACATACCTGAGATATTGCAGTTGGAACAGTGGCGCGCTACGAACTTGCACGCAACTCTCGGTCCCAAAAGCATTTCCTGGTGAACGGTGTACCAGGTGCTGTCATCCAATGTCGGCGCGAGCTGCGATCAAAACGGTTGGTCAAATCACGCCAACGCGAACTGGGACTAGCGATCCCGTGAAATCGTCCTGGTTGCCAACACTAACTGTGAGATACCCCACCAGCGTGGGAGACGGGACAATCGCAGTGGGTCTGCCGTAGTGTTAGTGTTAGGGAGGAAGACGTAACAGAATCACGGAGTCTCAGCCTAAGATAGTCCGTTATATTACCAGAACGTAGTGCGAGTCCGTGCCCCTTATGCACTATCAAAGTCAAACCACACAAACAGACTCTTCAGTGCCAATCTTAAACTGAATGTACCTCTCTCATCGCGACTATATCATCTAATATGCGAATATATTTCGATATTTCGTTCACTGTATAGCATCGTAAACTATATAGTACAACTGGCTACCCATATGACTAGGATTCTATGTATGACTATATAGCATCCTAGTCGTATGAATAGCCAGTTGCTCTGAAACATGTAATGATTCTCCTACTAATTAAGTTAGAAAATGTTTAACCCACAAGTATGTGCGTTCCAACCGTTCGGGTGTCTCTTATACAACCCCGTTACAACAGCATGAAGCGCCCCCCCCCCCCCCCTCCCCTCCCCCTCCTGCGGCCACAAAGCTGCGTTGGTCTGGATCAAGACGATCCGCTGGTGGAGCTGCCTCCTGACGCGGCGCGAGTTCAGCCAGCACTTGTCGGTTCAACAAACATGGCTGATGTCTTTGCGAACAAATGTCTTTGTGGCCATCTGTGATTTGGCCAAGCCATCGGCGATAGCGATCTGATGGCACTATAAAATCTTTGCTTCAGAAATTTCAGGGCGTTCTGCGGCTGCTGTATTGTGTTCTGAAATATCAAACAAAACCAAATAAGCTTATCTAATTACCTAATCATGAATCATGAATGTAGGCGCGCGGAGCGCGGCCTGCTCGCAGAGTGGCAGTAGGCTTCGCCTGTCTGCCAGTTGAGTTGTTTTGTAACTGAAATGAAAACTCTCTCAAACATGTTAATGTATTGATTTAGCAAGTACGAGAAAAGTTCAGATCGCCAGATGCGGTCTGGATAGTACAGGCAGAGAGCTATCTGCTAACCATGCATAGTGTGATGACGACACGAGGCTGAGGAGTGAGGAGTTGAGGAGGCAGTCCGAAGACGAGCTCACTTCCTTTTTTGCCTCCAGGTACCGAGTACGGATCTAGAGTAGTAGGTATAGGAATAGAGGATAACCAAAGGAGTAATGCATTGTAGTGAGCTACCTACTCTGTTTAAACTGTTAATTTCAACATTTCAAGTACAATGAGCAAGCCCCAGGTTGCCAAATCGTCGGGCGACTCGCTGAAGTTCAACGGGAAGTCCATGAACTTAGCTCTGCGTAGAAGAGCAAGCTGATCATCCACCTCAAGGCGCTGAGTGAGCAACGCGCGCTCGAGATGCTGCAGCACAAGCGTGCAAAGACGCTGATGCGCTTCGAGGATCTGCTCAAGTGCCACTCGGAGCTGCCGCCACGCCCGCCCGCGGCGGACAAAGAGGCGACATGGCAGCACGATTTGCTCGAGACGCTGCTGAATCAGCAGTCACCGTACATCAAGTGGCTGCTGTGCGAAACGCTACCGAGTGGTTTCAAGAGAATCACGACCAAGCAAATGGACGAGCCGGTCTATGTGGTTTGGCGGGTTGTTGAGAAGCAGTACAGCCTCAACAACGCGGCAGGTGTGATGTGGTAATTCCACTAAAATCCTCCTCTACCAAAAGGTATTAGAGACACTAACAACACGCTAACCCGCAAAGGTAAACGCTTATTGGATCAAAACCTGAAGACCAGGAACGATCCCTTACACCGGGTCGGTTGAAAGCGCCTCTGTGCATCTTATCGAAGTCCGCCGAGGGAGAAACCCCCAAAGCTGGGGAAGAATCCATCCTTAAGTCGATGCAGACGACGGTGATGTGCGCCCCACGCGTCGAGGCACTCACGGTCCTGGCTGCGCCGAAGCAGCCAGTTATCTCTGCGCCGACTACAGCGCCGCAGGGCCGCTCATCGGATCACTGAACTACCCGCACACTTCTTCGCCAGTCATCCCGTCGCTACGCGCAGACGGTTGAGCCACAGCCTAGCTTTCTTTTCGCTGGCGTCTAGCCCCGAGAACTCTTTCAGCTCGGAGGATGCTGAGAGGCGTACGCGGGCGAGGCCCACGCCAGCTGTCGCCGTTGAGATGGCGACAGCTGTCCCCGGAGTCCCGATGTCTAAGTCGAACAAACCCGTCGGGGTCTTCGTCCACGTCGCGTCGCGGTCTGGACCTCGACGAGGAGCGCGAACTGACAGACTCCACGGCGACGTCGGCGGCTGCTTGAGGACCGCTAATCGTATCTCCAGTTGCCCAAGAAGGTACAGAAATCATGGATCGAGCTGATGGAGCAGTTTCGGGTCCAGTACTGTGGCAAGGGCGTGTCAATGGCCAGCCGCTATTACCCGCGGCACAGCGTCCTGACGAGACCCCACTGGACTACTTGTACCGGCTCAACGTTGCGGGCTTGAGGGCCAACATTGCATACGCCTAGGGGGCGACTGAAGAGAGATGCGAACACGTCGAGCACTTCGGACGCTGAACGCTCAGGAGGCCGAACTCGCCTCACGTCTCACGTCGCCGACTCTGAGGCGCTGGAGAAGAAGCTGTGTGCCCAACAACGTGGATTGATGACGCCCTTCGGCTCGAACAAGTTCCGCCAAAAGGCGCCGACCCCGCCGACTCAGCCGGCACACGCCGGACACGCGATTCACGTCGCGTCGGACGAGTACGACTCGGAACGCAAAAGTCGCGACAGCAATGACCGCCAGTATGACCAGGACGAGGAAGACGAGGAACGCGCCAAGTTGTTCGTTGCGGTCTAATAGCCCCGCCGGGAGAGCCGGCGCGTCGCAGCTTCGACCCCGACGACTCGGGACGACCGCGGTGCCGCCACTGTGGCTCACGCCGCAACGCCGAAGGTGACTGCTGGAAGTTGGTGACGTGTCCGAAGTTTGGTGACCAACACCCGACGGAGCGGTGCTTGAGGGTGTGTGAAGCTTGTGGTGACGTTCACGAAGCCGGAGAGTTCTTCAACCAATTGCGCCAGCAGTTCGACCCGCACAAACACGCGGGAATGCTGCCACCGGCCGCCGAGAAGATGTTAAACTAGGACGCTCGCTGGCTTGGAAACCAGTACGAGACGAGCGACATGTTTCCGTCTATGCATATGCGACCAAGAAGTCGCGAGAGGTGGTCAGTGAGATCCCGACTTCCCTGAACGATTATACACGTGAACCCAACCTGGAACGTACCACGCGAGAAAACGCACCACGGATCTCGGCGGTCCAACGTACGACGGACGACGAGTTTGCACGTGAACCACCCCAGGACGACATCGACTTGCAACCAGGAAAGCGACGCGGATACTGGAAACAATACGCGCCGCGCAAGTGGTACAAGCAGGCCAAGATCCATGGAAAGCTGAACAACCGCCGTGTCGTGCTGCTGCTCGATACAGGCGCCGAGGTGTGTATCTTGGACACCTCATTTGCTCGTGAGGTAGGCTGCCTGATCGACACAGAAGTCACGCAAGAATGTGTGGGAATCTTTGACGAAACATACTACTTCTCTGTTTCACTTGAATATGACCTATTAGCTTAGTGGGCCATATCTCAGCAACTAAATAGAGTTTGATCAAAATGAAAATAGCATCGGAAAGCTGACGCTCCAGCGCGTGTGGTGTATATTTTGCTGCTCCCCACGATAATCGTGCAAGACATTACGGAGGCGAGGGTGCGGGCATGGCTGGGAGTAAATGAGTTTTTTTTTTTCGCAACTCAGTCAATTGTTAGCGATATTAGACCGGAGAGTTACGCTCATCTCTTACTGCCTATGCTCTACCCGGGACTACCAAGGAATTGGACAAAACCGTTGATTGTCGTTGAAACGTTGGCGATATCTCGCACTTTGTATAGACTCGTAGGAAAATCGGCGGTATTTTCGTCAAAAATATAAATGGCAGCTCAGATGGGCACACCTTTTTTATATGCACAACCTGAAAATGCACAATGAGTTTACTTTCGTAGCGAGTTATTCCTACGAGAAAACAACGCATGCGATTGGTATAAAAATGCATCAATGCTAATCACCTCTGGAAGCTATGCTTGCTGCTAGCGGCTCGCAATGGCTAGAACTGGGGCATTCCAACAGCACCCAATTCTTCTGCACCTTCAAAGGGCTGTACCATTGGGCACTTATAGTGCCAGGACCTGGACCACGTCGGACTTCTGCCACGTCCGACGGTAGCAACAATGTCGAGCCCCGATTCGGGACTCGTCATCAGGGCCCCCGATGTGCTCCAGAAGCAGCAATAGCGAAGGCTCTAGGTAGAGGCTGAAGCTGCAAAGCCGCAGCGTCACGATGGCGGCTCGCGGCGTGCACAGGTGCTGGACCGTGATGGAGGCGACCTCAGTAGCAGCATCAGTAGTGTGGTAGTAAAGCTGCAGCATCCTAGTAACCTTGGGGTGAGATTGGCCTTCCACTTTGATTTCTATACCTACAGAAGCCTGCATGGATTAAACTAACAAGCAAAACCACCGTCTTTCATGCCTCAACGCTTTGGGGCGAAGGGTGTGCACCCCGACGGCTGTGCATGCTCCGAGCTCTCGGTCCTGTTTGGGGCTTCGTGGGCAGCGTAGTAGTTGACCAGAATCATATCAATCTTGGTAGGAGTACGTAGTAATAAGTAATTCGTGGTAGCCACTAGCAGAGCAACTCAGTATTAAAGCATTACTTTACAGTCTCATGAGGAGGGGAGGCTCCCCCACAGCGGTAGAACATTGCGGCCGTGGCGGTACCCGGCAGGCTCCAGCAAGAGCAGCTTTGTGGGTGCGACGACTGCAGCTCCTGCTAGTCAGCCCTGACGTAAAAGTGCGTTCCTGTCAAACCGCTCGAGCCATGGTAGCTCTCGAGATGAAATGAAAATATTTCTGAAAGACTGGTTTTGCTTTTCCGTCAGCGGTAGTGGTATCATCAGCGTAGTGCGCTGGCTGATCGTAGCTTGATGATATTGACTAATTATTATTAGCCAATAGAAGACCGACTTATAATGTTGGACATGCGTCCTACGTTTTTCCTAGATAATTGATTTGAAGGCGTTACAGCGTTCATAAGAAACGAGGTTTTTCAATCATAAATGGGGATTTTAAACCAATGAGGGGGCGACTAAAAATTAGGTGTACTTTTTAGGTCCAGAGACATGTCGAATTATATTTTTCACTCTTGGTCAAACTTAGCGAGCATCTTGAATCCATTATCGGCTACTTCGGTAAGGGAATCAACCGAAGCTTATCTTACTGATCCTTTGAAAGTTGATGTGCTGCGGGCGTTGCGTGCCCCACAAATATTGATTGGTTGCCTTGGACGGACGGGAACAAGACGCGCGGCGGTGGCGGCGGCGTTGCGAGCACCCCCAACGAGGCATATAGAGGCCGTGACCTGCCGCTCGGGCAACGGGTACGCTACGTGCAGCGCTGCCACCGCCAAGCCCCCATATTGATATCCGCAAGTGGCCGCGCCGCAGCACCGACATCGTCGGCGCCGCAGGTGGAGGAGGGGGCTTGAACAGCATCAACAAGGCCAAGGTGGCGGATGACAAGAAGGCGGAGGTGAAGACTCAGCACGGCGAGAAAGGGAGGCAGCGATCGTCTTCTTCTTATCGCCCATCGACGCCAAAGAGTAGCGCACAGCCGTGCGCGACCTGATGCGTGAGTGCCGACGTGGTGTCAGCAAGATTGTGTTGGTGGTTAGGATCAGTGTGTATTCGTGAGCGCCTTGAAGCGGAAGGAGTGCGGCATGGCGGAGCAGCTCGGCACCATCCCCATGGAGCCGCTCGGGACGTACTAAGTTCATTCGCTCTGATTAACTTCTCGCGGTTAACGTGAAAGCAGACCTTCCTACTGTTAGGTGTGTAACGATACCATCAAAGTCACGTGCGCATCGTCACCTTAAACGCGTAACTTATAGGTATTTGCTGACGCAATCGTCATAGATTTCGTACGTAAATGCATATTTTACAGTTATGTTTGCCACACAGCGTAATCTACTTAAGGGGCAGGGGAGCCAAACCCGTAATGATTGGTGGTTTTGAAAGTAGGTGGGCCCTTAGTTGAACTTCTGTCAAGGGGGGCATTGTTTGCCCCTTCATGCCGATTTTCCTCGCATGTTTTGGTGCGACCATCAAGGGGGGGCAAAAATCACTTTTTGGTCACGAAAGGGTTAATAGGCCTGATACTAAAGGCTTTTATGCGGTGGGGGCCGCTTAGTCGTGGTCCATGTTGACGCCAATCTCTGAAACTAACTCGCTAACTCACTCACTCACTCACTCACTCACTCACTCACTAACTAACTAACTAACTAACTAACTAACTAACTAACTAACTAACTAACTAACTAACTAACTAACTAACTAACTAACTAACTAACTAACTAACTAACTAACTAACTAACTAACTAACTCACCTACCCACACTCACTTACTCACTAACCAACACATTAGCTCACTAACTAGCTCACCCAAAGTGGGTTGTTTCGTGCAGATTCATCATTATTAGGGGCTGGTTCGCCTCACTGGGTCTGGTTTAATGAGGGGGTAGAATAGCGATTTGATTGGCTAGCTTAGATTTCATAAAAGACACATGCCCCCTTTTTCCTTTAACTCGATAGTGAATCGAGTAAAAAGGAAAAGCAAATCTTGGGCCCTATCCTGTCATTAAACCAGACCCAGTGACACGAACCAGCCCCTTACGGGGGAAGTCCATTGAGACATCAACTGCGTTTCACTGCTAAATACGATTATAGCTCTTATAATTACAGTCATAACCCGATCAAAACCGCCCTACACTCAATCAAATCAATCAATCGCGAACTCCATCTAATATTACTCAGGGCCGTCCCTAACCGGGATCGCGATCCTGAACTTCGTCGGTGATTGGTCAAATTAGTTCCGCCTACCGTACCTTACAGAAAGATTACTCTGGGTGTAGCGCGTTTGGCACTGTTGTTATCATTTGCTAGAAAGGCAAATATGCATTCTTCATGTTAAGATGTAGCTTGGTAATTTCAAAAGCTGGGAAATGATCTACTCAACGAGCAGTTGTCTGATTCTAGAGATGGGAATTGTACACGTTGTTGGCTTGCAGCTGACCCATGTGCTCTCGGAAAAACTCGTTATATATATGTGGACACCCCCAGGTGGACACATGTGGACACAGACGGGCTAAACGTCCCTGGCAACCCCCCAAAGTTGGGGCTGGATGGGTGGGTGGATTAGGCTGTGGGCCCGCGAGGTGGACGGACATTTACTCTATCTTCCACACTCTGTTGCTCTAAACGAAACTCAAACGCTTCAAATATTATGTTAACCAGCGATTTGAAAATGCTTTCTTTGTGTTAAGAAAACGCAATCAAAACGAAACCAAATGCTAAATCTTGTTTTGGCATTCTATCTGTTAACCATTCTTCCTGTGAGGTACGGTATTTCCGACTGTGTAATCTCTGCGATCCGAGCGGGAACGCCGGATCGTGCAGCAGCTTCGGCGGAGTGGGATCAAATATTGGTTGTTGCGTGAAAGGAAGTTATACTAGTAATCTAGAGCTTATGTGCTACGTACAGCTCCTGACTGTATATTTTTACTTTTCTCATCGAGTGCCCCAAACTATCAAAAGAGATTTATAGTAAATTCTCCATTTTATTTATAGCATGTTGCATTCATTGCGATCTATGACCGGTCGCGATCCCGTTAGAAACGGCCCTCATTCATGATTCTCATTACTTACTTACTTACTTACTTAACCTCGTTACATAATCTGTAACGAGGTTATGACAATCTCTAGTTGTGCCCCTAGGGTACTATGTTCCTACCCCACCAAGCAGGGGCTATGCAGTACCCAGGAACTGTGCGGTATGGCTCTGTAAAAAGGGATAAGTGAGGCTAATGTCAGTAATTATAATGATAGAAGAAAATGGTATCTTAGCAGACAACGCACAGCACTTCCTATATACGACCGGCAATAAGAAGCTAATAGAGGTCTTTAGCAAAACCGAAAAATCGCTCTTTCCGGTTGTGGCAGTGGCGCTACCCCTTTTTACCAAGCCCACCCGAGGTATCGCAACATCAGCGTAGTGTAGTGGTTATCACGTCTGCTTTACACGCAGAAGGTCGCCGGTTCGAACCCGGCCGTTGATACATTTATGTACCCAGTTGAGAGCACTTTGAAAGTGTCGTCTCCACGGTAATTAGTCAGACGGATCGTACCTTGCAGCTTTTGCCCTTTCTTCTGACGGATATCGTCGTGGTCATATAAAATAAATTCAGAATAGGTTTGAATAACTATGAGATCAAGTCGCTGTTTGCCTTCCCCGAGTGTTTCTAGATCCAACCTCTTCGGTGGCTGTAAGCACACCTACCCCGTCGATTTGCGTTGCGCTCACTGCAAAGCTCCTGAACTTGCCTGCGCTAGATGTCACCGAGATATACTCATGTGTGTGCTACAGAATGCTGCAGGGACAGGGTGCTATAGATGTGCTAAGAGCTATATGGTGAGCTGTCGAAGTCAGTGCGTTCCTGTCGCTCGCAAATCAGCGCGTGGACGCCACTGGGTGCTTCACTACTGGCATGTCTTCTTGGCGTGAGCCACGCTGACACCGGTGCAGATGTTGGAGGAGGATGGCACCGATAGTGGGCTCGTGCAGGAGGTTGCACACAGGCGCACCTGGAAAGCTTCAGAGTGAACAAGCCGGCGAAGAGCGCGCAGTTTTCATGGGGTGCAGTCCGTGGCAGTCGGCACGCTGCTGCCGGTGGACCTTACCTCGAAGCGACCATGCACGTGTGGTGGTAAACGCTGAGCGTCGTCTTAGTCTGCCGGGCTGCCTCGCCTTCCACGCAACTAAAGGCGCGGTGGTGGGGACTATTCTTGAGACAGTAGCTCCTGCGACCATGCGAGGTAGGGCGGCGGTGCGTAGCGCTGTATTGATTTAAAGCGAAAAAAAGTAGCATTCTTAGAGCAAATTTGTGGGCGTCCATTTCTTTATCCCCCAAATCCCTACATTCTTCAAAAGTCAAAACTCAGATTTAAAAACCATGAGCCTAACTTTTGCTAAGGCCCATTATGTTTCTAGTTAAAGTAACCAGTCGCACGCTTGGCTGGGGGCGCTCTTTCGGCGCCCACGCTGTCCGCTTCGCTCGTGATATAAAGAATCTCACACCTGGTGAGTGCAGTGCTCGGCTTGGTGGTCGCTGGACTCATCTCCGTTGGTCGGATATTATCGCGCCTCTGATATATTACACCAACATTTTAGCCGAAGTTATTGTAACCTCGACACTAAGAGCTATTGTTAGTAGTCTTTTTTAGGGTGGAGGGGGGCGGTTTGGGGGCGTTTAATGGAGAGTTTAGGGAGTAAAAACAATTGTTATTGAAATCCCCCCTGGGGGGGGGGGGGGGGTATTGAGGGATGGCGTTCCTGCAACGTTAAATACGACAACACAACAGGGCCTTAGCTCAACGTTAACGACCTTATTGCAACGTTAACCACTAAAACCGTACTTAGTTGAGATGATACTGTAAATAAATCAGAACGCCTAGGACGGGTGTCATGGCGTACAAATCCCAAACATGGAGGTGTCGGCAGGAAATCTGTTGCCCTGCCTCAACCCAATAACCCTTTCCTGCAAGGCTTAACCCTATCGGGCCGAGCGAGATGTGACCATGCTTGGTCCTGGGTTTAAGTCCGCGAGCTACGCTCACGGACCTTAAACCACAGGCGTTGTTTCGGCTTGCCGAGCGGGCTATCTTTCACCCCCTCCCAACATTAACGTTGCAGGACGCACTTTGGGTATTGAGGGACGTTTGGGGGACAAAGAATCGCACTATTGGGGGAGTCGAACCTCCTTACCAAAACGTGAGCCAAGGGATTTCCAATATCTGAGCAAGAAAATGACCAAAATATGAGCTAAAAGCCACTGACATCGGGGAGTCATGCATTTTGCTCCATAGATCTAATATCATACTTAGATGGAGCGAAAACGCGATGCAGCCTTCTTGCCGGGCATGGTCGGCGTGGCGGCGAAGCAGAGAGGGCTACATCTCGGGGCGCTAGAGCAGCATGCGCAGCGCAACCACCCGCAGTAGCGTGCGCGGTAGTCTCGGAGGTGCCGTTGGTGGTATTTGGGTGCAAGCCTAGCAAAGAAAGCACCGGACAGCAGCTGTAACGGGGTTACACACAAGTGGCTACAGTCACTTGTAACTCTAACAGTTACGTTGGCTGTTAGAGAATGATTACTTCCTCGGTCTTGGTGTACGTTACATCAATGGAAACATTCATTTACGATCACCACGACGGGTGGTCCATAGACATTTAGGACTCCTATTGGTGTTGGAGGGTGTGATGTCACACGCTCTCGTCTCCTCGCCGTGCTCCGGGATTGCATGCGGATAAGCATTGGATGGTGAGAGCAGGATCGTACGACTGTACGTTTGCGTAGAGTCGTACGACTTTGCGCGTAGAAACTCACGACTCGTACGTTTCAGCACAGTCGTACGACTCTACGCGTAAATTCTTACGATTCGTATGATTTAGCATAATCGTACGACTTTACGGATAGGATGCAGATAAGGATAGGAGGCCTTGCGTTCTGGTCGGCTAAGGGCGACCAGTCAAGTAGGTAGAGTTAAGCGATTCAATCTCACTCTCACTTTTGGTTTTTCAACCTCGCCAACAAGCCCTTCTTCCTCTTCCAGCCCACACCGCTCTTCCTTATCTTCCGTTAGGTTATGAGCCAAGCAACGATAACTCCAACTTCAAGGTTGAGGCCTTCGACGGGTCCACCTACGCGGTGTGGAGCTACAAGATTAAGATGTACCTGACATCCAAGGGGTTGTTGGGAGCGGTCTCCGGCGAAGGCGAAGTGACGGCGGTCAAGGAGCAGCAAGCCCACGCGGCTGTAGTGCTGAACCTGAAGGACTCGCAGCTGATGCACGTGATCGACGTGGCGACTGCGAAGGATGGTGGGCTAGGCTGGAGAACTTCCACCGCACGCAGGTGTGGTGAAGTGTTGAAGGAGAAGTTCCTGCTACCACGACATAAGGGACATAGCGGCATGAGCGATCGATAGTTAACCTTTACTACCCAGGTGGCCGAGCCCAACGCGTGGGCTCGGATTTCTGGTTTGGTATGAAGGACGGCTCGGTTCACGCTGAAAATTACGCGCACAGCACAGCGTTCCTTCCTCTGTATGCAGGTGTATTTTTAGGTGTTAACTATTTCTGGGAACTGCGTAGCACTATCTTGAAAGTGGGCCCACGCGTGGGCTCTGTGGGGGTAAGGCCCTGGTTCAAGTGCCGGCACGCGTTCTGCGCCTCACCTCCTGGCTGGGGCTAGGTTTACTTTGAAGCTGTCTACGTGTGCACCAAGCCATCGGGTGCAAGTGTGCCGGATCTTGTCCAATGTATTACCTGCCCTCATAACCATCCAACCTCCGTTCCCAAATACAAGAAGCTTGCATGTACAGTATCGCAAGCACTTCGGCATTTAGCATGGAAGACACGAGCAACAACATTAGCAACGCAGGAAGAACTGCCTGTAGTGGCGTTGCGCGGTCCAAGTCCGAAGAAGGCCAAGTCGTCCAAGCGCTTCAAATGGTCCAACGACATGATCGCTGAGCTGCTTCGTCTCCGCTTTGCAGACGGGGACGTCAAGCGCCGGCTGGAGTCTGCGCAGACCAAGACCCAGACAGCGCTGGCGTGGCAGTATTTTGCCAGCGTTCTGTCGCAGTCAGTTGGCGTGGTAATCAAGACCGATCAAGTACGTGTCTACCTTTTCCATCGCTGTAATGTTATTTGCTACGTATAACGTGTTGTATGTATGTGCATGTAGGTTTCCCAAAAGTACCGCAAGCTCAAGTGCATCTACCGCAAAGAGAAAAGAGAGGCTGGTATCACGGGCAACTGTGCGCGTGAGCTGCGCGAGATTGACGATGCTCTTTGGAGCATATTGCACGATGCCTTTTCAGGCAGAGTTGGCATTAGCGGCGAAGTGCTGCTGGACTCGCACTTGGATGCTGATGACAGCGAAGGCTCGGGGGCTGACAACGGTACCGGTGGTGCAGTGGCTACATCGGCAGACGAGCCAACAACTACTGCGAGTCGCGGCAAGGCTTCGCCCATCGAAAACCTGGCTGGTGCCATGCAGACTGGCATGGAGGCGATAGCAGCGTCGCTGACTGCTGGTGCCTCGACGGGCGACGCAGTGAGCAGTCTACTCGCTACAGTGCAACGTCAGCATGAGGAAACGCGCCAGTTCCAGGCGCTACAGCTGCAGCTGCTTCAGCAGCTTATTGCTAAGGACCAAGCGTAAGTTCGAGCTCGGTGGTTGCTAGGAATAAGGAGTAACACTGTTTTTTTGCCAAACAGTTTTGTTTCCATTGCGTTAGCTTAAGATACGAAAATGTCGGCTAGTTCGTTTCGTTTTGCTACTCCTAAACGGTGTGAAAACGGTTGCTCAGACAGCGTAAGTCCTCCATTTTCGTCACGATGGTGCGCTTCAGGACGTGCCTAACACCACGTAGCTATCTTGTACAGCCAAGAGCATATTGTGTAGCACCACGCAACTTTGGATTACCTTTCCAATACTCTCTGGCGTCTTCTGCTCCAGCTTCCACAGTAAGATTCGAAAGCGATTCTTGAGACGTCCGAAGGCGCATTCTACTGCAATCCGACTGCGAGAGTGGAGCCTGTTGTAGACGCGCTTCGATGGTTGGCAATGGCCTCGGACTTGGGAACGGGGTCAGCATGTGGCCCCATATCTTCTAGCCAGCGTCCGCCAGTAAGTGCTTTCCAGGAGGTCGGGTAAACTGGTACACAGCAGCACATACGTTAATATGGGTCAGAATAAAGCGAAAGAGCAATACGTACCGCTTTCGGGCACCAGATCCATTCCACAAAGACTGGTCATTATTAGAGCCCGACCGTATCGAGATAGACCTGAAGGCCCCGCGGTGGTCAACAATGGCCTGCACATTTACGGCAGGGAAGCCTTTGCGGCAATACCAGCCCTCAAAATCGCGAGGGCGTGGTATCGCAATGAGCGTTCCATCCACAGCCCCGACCACTCCGGGAAAGCCTGTCACCTTAAAAAGCCAGCCTCCACCGCCACCACCACCTCACTTGCGTCGGGCAGTTCCACGTGCTTGGCAGCCATGGAGCTGAGGACGTCAATGCAGTCGTTGATGTAGACCACTGCGCGAGGGCGTGATATCCCCAGCACCGAGGCTGCCGAGTCCATGGTTCCGCCCTGCGCAAAGTACATCATTGTTAAGGCAAATCGCTTTACCAGGGGGCACTTACTGTTGGCTGCGGGCTTGCGCTTGTATGCAGCATGCCCCTCCCGATAAAGGCGCAAGAACGACGCGCGATCACATCGTAGCTTCTTATGAAACCAATCAGTGTCAACAGCAGCCATTGCCTCCTCAAACGTAGTGGTAGAGAAAGTAGAAACAGTGGAAGGCGCTCGTCTACAGCTCCGCTTGTCAATTGTGGCTGCCGATAGAGCTGCAGCACACGCGCTAAGCAGCACCACGGCGATAGCAACAGCTTCAGGCTCCATAGAGTAGCTCAGAAGCTACGAAATGAATGGTATTTGAGAGTCAGACTTCTCTAGCACGCGTGTGCGCCAACCAGAACACCTCTGTGCACGATGGCTGAATTACAGTGTGTCGGAACGCAACCCCCCCAAATGGTACTGTGTACCGTTACGATTTAGACCAATAAGATTCATTCTCATTTTCAGCACAGAACCCGTTCCTGCACCTGAACCAGGGCCTAAAGATTAAGGAATCTGTGGACCCTGGTGTCACCGATCGGCTGATCAACCCGACGTAAACGTAGATCGAACCGTGTGAAGGCACCTGCAGCTGATGGGAGGGTCAAGGCTAAGACAGCGATGGACTGTGACGCACACAAGTCATCGATCGAGGTTCGATCGCCGATCGTCGATCAAGGGTGGATCGTGGATCGCCGATCGGTCAAGATGAGAAGCACAGGTGGGCGAAGCCAGGACAGGAATCCAGTTGTTATTTAGTTGTAGGATGCTAGATGAGATCGTAACGGTAGACATGAACAAGCTAAACATAAATCAGAACGCAATTTGCACAGATGACCACGAGTGACCTCAAGTCACCGCTACACCACAATGGTGCGCGTGCCTGGATCTCTTGGGGACTCCGGATTTCACCGTGAGTCCGTAGAAGATGCGCAAGTGAAGAAAGAACCAAGGGAAGAGGCGTCGTCGGATATCGGATCGACGAAGACGCTGCTGAACAAAACGAGATCCGCGGATCGACAAAGTGCTCGGAGGACTTCTGTTGACGGAACCGTCTAGAAGACAAACCTCAACATGCTCCCCAGGTCCCTTCGGGGACCCCATTATCTCGGTGCGAACCGAGATTCACTAACAAAACAAACCAAGGCCGGATCGGACCGATATGCATTCGTGGACTCGCCGATCAGGCTCGATCCCGACTACAAAGACGCGATCGCGGACAAGGCCCAGATCGCGCGGAAGAAGCTGAGAGTGCCAGGCTCGGAAGATCCCGGATTGTTGGCGCCCGACTAGTCCGAGGCTGACCTCAAACGCCAGTATCACTTGAAGGAACTGCGGGACTTCTTGCGTCAAGATCCTGTCATGGTGATCGTGCGGCCAGAGCAGATCGGCGACCCGAAGGGCCCGATATCCCCCTCCCCCCGTGTGACGGACAACAAGTTGACGGCGATGAAGAACCTGCTCGGGCTGCTGATGGAGGCCAGCTTGTGGCTAGAGCCTTCGAAGCGAACGACCTCTTCGATCAAGACCTTGAAGCGACCCAGACGACGATCTAGACATTGGTCGACAAGCTGAGACCTTTGGTCGACGTGATCGCGGACAGTCCAGACCCGAAGGCGCCAGATCTTGTGACGCCGACGCCAGTGTCGTCACCGCGGGTGGCGTCTACAGGGTACCGATCGTCGTCTCCCTACGTCTCGGCAACCGAACATATATCGGATACGTCGTCTGAACCTCAGCGGATGTTTCAGGATCGGCGATGTTGGAGGCACGATCATGGAGTCAACGTCAGGAACGCATGCGATCAGGACCTCGGAAGCAGAAACCCAAGTCGACCGATCGGATCACCACTGCTACCGGATCGGATGAGTCGAACGGCATACTGGAGTCCTACTGTCAGGCTGCAATGGCCCGATCCCTGAGTGAACAACAGGCCGACCTACCCCAGCGGTCGACGACAACGTGGGATCACGGGACGTGGAGTGGATGGAATCAGCCGGATCGCCGGATCAATATCTCTCTCAGTGGGAATACGACCCGGACGACATCGATCAACCGAGTTCGGCCCCTACGGTGGTGGCTACCGCTCCCTCGGGATCCACTGGGTCCTTCTTGATCCAGCGGGTACGAATCTCGGCAATGTCCGATCTTAAGGAGTTCAGTGGAAGGGTCAGGACGAAGGCCGAGCCCGATCGTGGATCAGCAAGGTGAAATCGGCGTTCCTGCGAGATCAGGCTACGGACGAAGAGAAGTGTCTGACCTTCGCTGATCTACTGACGGGCCCGGCGAAGAACTGGTATCGCCAGCTGGGTCGATCAACGCGGAACAAGTGGAGCGTTCTACTCCGGAGTTTCCAGATCCAGTATTGTGGCCTGGGAGTATCGGTCGCTTGGCAGTACTACCATTCTCGCATGAGATCAGACGAACCGCCGCTGGAGTACCTCTATCGGCTCAATGTGGCGGCGCTACGTGGAGATTGAAGATCAAGGATGGAGATTCCAAGGCTCGTCGAGAACATGTCAAAAACTTTATTGAACACTGGGCGATCATGAACTAGCTGATCAGCTAACCCTACTTCGGCTTCCGGACGCGGATGATCTAGAGGATGTCCTGCGCGCTCGAGATCGCGCGAAGAGTAGACAGAAGTGATCTGCCTTCGGATCCAAGTATCGTCAGAAGGTTCCGACCTCAGCACCAGCTGCTACAACCAAGCGGGCAGTGCGTGCAGTTCAGATTGCGAGCCAGGAGTCTGGATCAGACACCGGATCGGACGGATCGGACTCGGAGGGTGACCTACTTCGCGTTTACCAGCGTCGACCGAGGACAAGTCTGGGGCGACGTGACAAAGTCGGATCGAAGCAACCAAGTACCGACCAACCACGATCGGATCCAAGACTATAACGCCTTAGTGGGATAAAAGCGTCACCTATTTTTCAAACACAATAGATACACCTAAAATGCCAGTCAACCTACATAGAGCACATTCGGTTACTTTATTGTAATTTTCACATTCTCTCAACTACACCAATCTACAACATTGTTACTCTTGTCTGATGTAAAAACAAATATTAGGCTTCAGAATCGATAGATAACCTTTAATGTGAAGCTTCATTCATGGGAAAACAGCGCCACAATTAGCAGTTAATCAATACCAAATGGTAACCACTTGTCACGTGGTACTACGCAAAAATAGTGTCACGTAATGATTGTACCACGAAAAAGTGTTGCGTAATGATTGTACCACGAAGAAGTGTTGCGTAATGATTGTACCACGAAAATAGTGATGTGTAATGATTGTAGCAAAATGATTACATGCAGTCATGAAACTTACTAGCCGAGCGCCGCCGCTACGCGGCGGTAGTTATGTGGTTAGTCTTAGAAGTGAGGACCTCTGCTTCACTTCGGTGGGCTTTTTGTCAAATGTGTTTAATATCGACTGTGGGCATGTAGAAATGTATCTTTGCCGATGAGAGTACTGCTAGTAGAGCTACGTGGTTGATATCACTGTATTAACTATCCCGCGTAAGAGTTACATGTATTGCCAGTAGATGTACATGTACATGTGGTATGTAGCAAGGTATAACTTTATGTACTATGTTGTAAACCGCGTCCACACCGGTGCAATTATAATAGTTAACATGACTACAAAGTCGCCTCGGGGTGCAGATCCAAAGTAGATATCCAAAGTAGACATGTGGTAGAAAAAAATCTTGACATGTCGTGTCGGGGTGGATCGATATAGTACTGTATTGGTATCTACCGTGTGCTCGGTTAAGTCTTTATGCCTGCTATTTTGTCAGTTATCGCGCTACCGTAGTTTGTTTCTGTATACTATTCTCAGGCTATAGCATTTACATTATGTGATATAAGCTAACACCACATCAAAGTGCTGTCTTCGTTATTTGCAGAGCCAATGTCCTTAAAAACACAGTGTGTATATCGTGCTGCGTCATTTCAGCAGTTTTGGTACGGTCCTAAGAATGTAATGAGCTGTGGACTGCATTAATGTCAACGTGACCTGCTCTAAAACTTATTTTTAATGAGCTAGAACGTGCGTATCAGTTACGATTTTACTACGTGACATGAACACATTTGCGTACTACATACAGCTGGGTAGCTAAAGTATCACCTCGCATTCAAAATTCGTATAGCGTGCAATGCTAGTTCGGTTTCCTGCGCTAACATGCATGTATGTACTGTGGGGAAACGTGTCAAATGCATGTCAATGTAGACCTTCCACTTCAATATATGTCTAACCATCTACTATCCCCAGGACACATTGTTCTACCACTCTATACTGTAAGCTCATAATATATGACTCACGTTTCAGCCTATGCAGTTATATGTCATCGCAGGATGAACGTCAAGCACCGCATTCATCTCAAAAATATTACAGTAAACTTAGCTGAAACTATTAATCAACCGCCTTCGGCAACCTCTCGCTCCATGAACTTGCACTGCTATCGCTTATTACGTTGCTGACATCGCTTTCTATGCGCTTCTATCGCTTACTATGCGCTTCTACCGCTTCCAACACGTTGATATCGCTAATTATATCAATATCGTAACATTTTTTTTATATAACTAAACATCGCTACTATTATACTCAGACGTAGCGTGGGCCCAGGTTTCGCTGCTACTACGAACTGCTAGCAGTGCCATTAGCTATTATATACTTGGGCGGGCCCTGCTAGCGTGGGTATTGCTCCTACTACTACTATGTGGACGAACTAATATCGCCGTAAGTTTACGGAAGTAGAAATTATCGCCCCCGTTCCGCTCGCCTCGTCGGCTCGCTGCACTACTCGCAATGTTATTAGTTAATAGGTAGCTAGGCGGGCCCTGCGGGCCCGCTAGATCGCAAGTGGGTGCCGCCTTCGCTGCGCTCGGCAGCTAATCGTACTTAATTAGGAAATCGTACTTGACGAATAAGCGTGATGATTTTGTGACGGACGGCGTCTTGCTCTTTTCGTTGTTGTAGATTGCGATTTGAACTCCAACAAATCACAGTTTTATTCTGATAAATATAAAGTTATTAATATAGAGACATGACTTACTCACACGAAAAATACATGGAAAGAAAAGAGGCCATTCAAGCCGCACAAAAACGATGTTAACTAAAACATCGCGATAAAAGGCTTGAAAAGAAGAAGCAATATGATCAAGAGCACAAGGGAGAAATTAGTAAGCGGCATAAATTGTACTACAAGCTAAAGCGTAGTCGAGTCAAGTTAGACTCAGCAAACGAACCACTGATAACTAGCACAGAGTAATTATCTATCTATCTATCTATATATTTTAAAAAATTGCCGATTTAGCTGTACAACTGATCAATGGCAGTCATCAACTCAGGGAATTTTTCATTGAAAGATGGATTTTGGCATATCCAATCAATTTATCTTTTATTAATCGCAAATACTTGATTGATGGTTTTATTTTTGTACTTCCCGAACGTTAATACGTAACTACCATCATTACTACCTAGTTTACTCTTAAGATAAGATAAGATTTCATCATCAACTAAATTAGGTTGAGTCATTAGCCATCTACAGTAACCAATATCAGAGTTAAACACATCCTCAATCGACTTCGACTTATGCTTGCCAAATGTTAAAACTTGACTCATTGTTAGGGGTATCTATATACATACACCTATAAAAATATAAAATAATTATATAAATGGCGCTCTATAGTATGATATCAAGTGAAAAGGTTGAGATGGTGACTTATAGTCCTTTTTCAAGAATCTTTATCATCCACTTTACGGAAGGAGAAGTATATACCAAGCGTGTTGATATAGGTACAGCTATTGATTTGCTGCAAGTCAAGTACAATGCATCATCCATGAAGCTAAAAAAGGTGACTTCTTAGTGTCGAGGCATTTAGAAATTTAGTTAGTTTGGTATTCTAGTACCTCACCGGTTAGTCTATTGTACGACATCTCATTTTCAAACGCAACAAGTACAATCATATTAGTACCTTGCGACGAAGCATTGCTTCCCATAATCTGATAGACTGCGGGGTATCTTTCTCTGTTAGGCGGCTAACATCGGCGATAAGAACGCGGTTTGTCTGCGACCAAGTCTGGTAGTCAATGAGACCATTCGCAAGTTCTTGCGTTTGACCACCGTTGATAGAAGCAAGCCTTGAAAGCTCAATGCAGAAACCCATGAAGTCGTAATCATAGTTCAGATCGAAAGTGGTCGATGAACCAATCTTAACATTGAAGTTACGGATTGAAGAACCAGGTCGGACGGTCCAAGGTGCAGAATCAAATGGAGATTGGAACTGTTGAACTTGAGACGAAGCAAAGTTACCTGCCGAAGTTTCTGCAAATGGAAGTAGAGCGACATATTTGGCATTCTTAAGACTGGCAGACAGTTGAAGATCAAATGCTACATTTTGCTGTCCAGTGCGTACACCAGTACCAGCCTTCTGCGAAAAAAAAAAACATTGAGCGTAGTAATCTAGGGTAACGAACCGTCTTTACAGGCTTGGAAATAATCGCCTGAGGGTTTTCAATATCGACAAAAGGAACATATAGGCGAGCAGTACTAAAAGGAAAGTAAGTATTATCCGTTTCTAAACTGTGACTATGCCCCATGCAACCGTAATCTGACCCCGAGCGGCAGCCGTAGCGTCGGGAATGACAACATTGTTAGGGGAGTTGCTTGCTGTTGATGCAACCATGATAGGACACGTAAGACCTGAACTTAGCGTTGACGAAGCAAGAATCATCGCCTTTGAGCCTGTACTAGAACCGAAATTAATAACGCTGTTTCCCTGGTTTACAGCACCATGTTTTTGAACATAATCAAGACTGGCTTCCGTTTGAGCACGGAGATTGTTAGCGAATAGCTTGTACTCACTCATCGAAATCACGCTTTTGCCGTTAAGTTCTAGGCTAAGGCTATCAATAACATTCCATACACCGCATTTGAGACCAACTGAGAGACGATTAGCGGGATTGGTCAGAGCGACACTGGCATGAGTATTCTTCATTGTTACTTTGTAAGGGATCATGATGTACGCATCGCGGAGGCAACCAAAACCTTCTGCACCATTTAGCTGAGAGGTAGCATCAATTGCGATAATATCATTAGTGTAAGAACCTTGATTAATATCGATTACATACGGTACACGCTTACGCGACGATACGCTCACGGAAGGGTCAGCCTTCAGAGAAGACTGATATAAGAATTGATCAGCTAGCTGAGCATCAGACATGTTGGTAGCTGTTCGAGTTAGACTATATCTTGGTAAGTATAATGATCGAAAAATAAAATAATTATGGATCTCGTTAAAGGGGTTACTAGTGACCATGAGCTTATCAAACTTGCCGATATACTTGACGTTCATTTGGACAACATGTACGAGTCTAGCGAGATTATTAAGCCGCTACCTAAGAAAGGGTCTTTCTTAATTTTACTACGCAAGCCTAACATGGATGTTGGACACTGGACGGCGGTCTATAATCATGATTTTTTCGACTCAATGGGGGAAGCCCCACCAACGTCTTACGGAGTTGATAAGTATAACGAAATACAAAAACAATCAGCGCACGGTGATTACTGTGGCATATGGTGTCTATTGTGGTTATATTGTAAACAAAAAGATAGAATGGATCTATTCAAGCGTTTTAATAATTTAAATGTAGTCGTCCTTTAGTTCAGAATATATAGTTCAGCAATCATGTACCGCGAATTAACGATTTCGAGTAACGTCAGCGCGCTTAAGTTCAAGAAGGCGTTCAAGACAGAAAAACTTAGTTTAACTAGTGCTGAACTAAAGGGTAGCGGTAGTGTTATTCACTTACATCCAAGCAGTTATGAGAAGGCGCTCAAGGCACGAAAAGCGAACCGTGGCGTTCGACTTGAAATTACCAAACACGAGGTCAAGAAAAGCTTCAAGAAGACTCAAGGAGGTAGCATTTGGTCAAAGATCTGGGGCGGTATTAAATCAGCTTATAAGTTCGCTAAAGACAGTGGCATACTGTCAAAAGCTGTAGATGCGGCTGTACCCGCTTTAGCAACATATGCTGGCCAACGAACAGCAGCAATCCCCGCAAGAGCAGCGATTAAGTCACTCACCGGTATTGGTGTTAAGGGCTACGATACCAATGGTAGGGTCGCCACTACGCGGCTCTATAGTGATTCAGATACCAAAGGCGGTCGTATTAGTATGGATTATATCAAACAAGGAGCTAAGAGAGCGTTAGGATATGCTAAAAAGAAGGGTATCATCACTGATTTAGCTGATCGCGAAGAGCGAAAGCTGATTGATAAGGCTACGAAACCGGAACATGTTGACATGATTAAATACGTTCGCAAGGGTATTAAGAATAGATACGGAGTTGGTATTAAATCGAGCAAATCTTCACGCTTCGTTAAGGGGTCTCAAGAGGCTAAAGATCACATGGCTAAAATACGAGCTATGCGTAAGTCTGGGGGTAGTTTTAAAATTTAATTACCACCCTATTCTGATAAGTAGTATTATATAGAATCATCCGCCATGATTGGATACATTTATCGCATTCAGCACATTCAGTTCGATCTGTGTTATGTAGGAAGTACTTTCAATCCGGTCAAACATCGCTGGGGGCAGCATAAGAGTAAGTGCAAAGCTTGGATTAGCGGAAACACCCCGTGCCAAGCTAGTATTTACCCATGTGGTGTTGGAAATTGCCCCGAGATCCCGCCGCAGCTTGATCAACAACCCGCCTGGCCGAAGACCAACGGGCTTGGCAACGATTGGCTACACGGTCGGTGACAACGTGTCATCTTGATGCGAGTTCGAGATGGGTGCCCCTGAGTGAAGGTCACGACACCGTCGCGGATGGCTACGTCCCAAGTTGAAGATGTGGTGCACACCACCCCACAAGTCACAGGAGTTTCGCACCGAAGGCGCACCTGTCTTAGGTTCGCGTACCTACGAGTCTTCGGCGACTCTTCGGCTGCCACTGTTGGTGCTAGAAGATCCGAAACGGACACGTTTAGACTTAGTATTTGTATTGGACTATAGGAAAGACAAGATAGAACAGATAAGCCCTTTGGGCAACAAGACAGAACAGCTTTTCCTCTCAAGCGACAAGGCCTCGAGCGCACGGTGGACGACCCGTGTCCAAGGTAATCTTGTAGGGAGGGAGATGCCTGTCGGTGAGCGTGCCTACTAGCATAGTGGTGTGCGTTTACCCCGGCAAGGCCAAGAGAGTAGAGGAAGGGCCGTGTATACGAAGGGCGAATTGTCGCCGTGTATTGGGTCGCAGCTTAAGTGCTCCCCATTGATATCTTACCGTCGGAGAGTTCTCTGACACCCTCGCGTAAGGCCTACCAAGAGGCCGGGACCCTTCCTTTGGAGGGACCGTGAGGTTATTGCGTGTGTGAGCATTCCAGTCGTCGCTCGTGACTGGAAGTGCTGGGCTTTGCTGGTAGCCTAAGGAAACCACGGTACATAAGGGGAAACGACCAACCCGAGGAACGGGTGTGAAGCAGGGCCTTTAGGTTCAACTTCTACTACCCGACAAGCCTGCTGAGTTATTGCTACTCATCGTGACTCAGTGGGTGTTGTCTTAAGGGATTGTGCCTACATCTATTAGAAAATCGGCGTGTTCCTACGCGACAACTGGTGCCGCGACCCGGGATTGGCGCGACCTTCTTGTGTGTCGTGAATTTCTGCAGGCTTTCCTAGCTAACGAGCAAACAACCAAGTGAAGAAGAAGGAGTGAAGAAGAAGATGGTGAAGGGATCTCGATCGGCGGTGCCAGATACTCCGATGAAGTCCGGCGGAACGCGTGGCAACGACACGACTGCGGCCCTGATCACGCCGCAGCTCGACCCAATTGCTGAGCGGACCGTCAGCTTTGACGAGTCGATGACGGGGTCCGACGCCAAGGATGAAGAAATGAACGAAGACTACGACGATTACCTGGAGGAGAAGGCGCCTGCACCAGCGGTGGTAACACCCGAGACTCCGGAAGATACAGTGATGTCGGCGGGACGCAGCGGAGGCTCGCGCTCTTTGTCGCGAAGTCTCGCTAGCGAGCTGGACGATGATGTGCGCTCCGTGACGCGGAACCTCGCCGATGAGCTGGATGATGTGGATGGCATTGAGCCAGCGTATGAAGAATTTGAAGAGTTCGAGGACAGCGCCGAAGACCCGAAGTCACCGGTGCTGACGACTCAAGTGACCGAGCAGACCTCGGGCAACCGGCCGCCACTCAATGGCGACACGCCGGCCGCGAAAAAGGTGCTCGGTCGAAGTTTCGAGGAGATGAGGGCGAGCGAGTGGGGCCAGCTGTTCGAGCCCCGTATGATTCGCCAGGCTGTGTGGGCCGACCTGAGCCACGAGTTGGCGCGGCCGGTGAACGCTGTCACGATTGAGCAAGTCGCGAAGGACACAGTGACGTCCCTGAAGGCGCTGGGCCTCAGATCCACGCTGACGCCGTCGCCATCAGCCCTCGAGACCTGGGTGCCAGCCGAAGCCGGCGCCGAATTGTGGAAGTGGAAGAAGAAATTGCGCAACGCCTTTGGGGTGACTACGTTTTCGCTGGGACAGTCGCGACCAACAAGTGCGACTGGCGAAGTTGTCAACCCGGCGCGAGTGCCGCTGCCGAGGACTCCTAAGAAGACTAGTGGCGGCAACTCAACCCGCAGTGCAACCGGAGGCGTGTTTAGCACGTCTGGATAACGATCGCCGTATTTCCAGGACTCACACATGGTGACTCCACCGGCGACGACTCGAACTGAACGTCTCTCACGAAGTGATGAAGACTCCAAGCCAGCTCGGAACGCTCGACGCAGTACTAGCAGGAGCTCGAGTCGCCGACATCGATCCAACGACGACGACTCATCCGACGATGACGGTGGGTTTGTCGGCGACGCTGGGGCGCAAGTGGAGGAGTACCTGCAGCAGATCCGAGACGTGAGCAACTCTGACGAACTGAATACGACGCCGAGGCTCGAAGTGGCGATGCACCGTCCGTTGGGACACATCCGGACGTTCTCCGGCCATCGCAACAGGAGCGAGAACTCGATGCAGTGGCTGCGTGCCTTTGCCTACGAGATGAAGGGGGCGAAGTCTTCACCGAACGAGTGGTGTACGCCCTTCCAGTTGAGCCTTAAGGACGGTGCTCTACACTGGTACCGACAACTGCCCAAGAAGACTCAGCGCACTTGGAGCCTGTTGAGCGAAGCGTTCATCCGATACTATTGCTCGCAGTTCAACCAGTCGGCGGAGACCCGCTATTACTCCGCCAAGCGCAACGACAAAGAGCACGTGTGTGATTACCTGAACCGTCTGAACGGTTATGCGAGGAATGCTGGTGTCCAATTTGAGAACGGCGGCCGCAAGGCGCGTGACCACGTCCAGCGCTTTCTCGAGACCTGCGGTGACCGCGAGCTGGAGCGACGCGTCGGCCACCTCCGCATCACCGACATCCACGAGTTGGAGGAGATGATCGTGGAGATGCTGAAGATCGACGAGAGGAACTCCGGCCGCGGACAATTGCAATCACGGAACCGAGATACGACGCGGCGACGTGACGATCGACGCATTGACGACCCCGCCGACGCAACGACCGACGCATTGACGATTCCCGCAGACGCGACGACCGGCGAAATGATGACTCGCGCCGTGGCTATGACGACCGTGACCGACGGGACCGACGCGAACGAAGTTACGAACGCCGACGTGATGACTCACGGAACATGCCGCGCGTGTCGCTAGCCGATGCCTCAATGGACGACCTCCTGGCCGAAATCCAAGGACGAGGTGACCGGAAGGCCCGAGGCGAACTCTCAAGTTCGCGTGGGCGAGCCTACAGTGACGAGAGCAGCGAAGACGAAAGCGATCGTGGCTCCATCAACTCGTGGAGTGCCGACAGTGACCAGAGCGACGGCTACAACTCATCGGAAGGAGACGGCCGATATCTCGCTGCCACCAACGACCAAGAACGCCGAGCTGCTGCAGACGGCACGTACGCTCGGTCGGAGCACCGGCAACACAGGAGTGACCGAGGATTCAACCGAGGAACTCGTCCTGACATCCGACAACTGGGGCAGGACGGACGCCCGCGACAGCAATACGGTCCATGTGCAGCGTGTGGAGGGATGTCTCACTCAGCTCACTTCTGCCGGAAGCGCTGCAAGCTCTGCAAGCAGGTCCACGATGTCGGCAAGTGCGAAGTCTTCCAAGAGCTCGCCAAGGTCGCTCGCAACAAGGTGGACAAGAAAGACCTATCTCCCGAGCTCCAAGCACTCCTCTTCAACGACCATTTAAACTAGGCAGCCCGCCAACTGAGACTGGGTTGGTTCCAATCGGGCTGCCACAGTTAGCCGAACCTGCAGTCGAGGCGGAATGTATTTTCGCCTTCGTGGGAATAAGCGAATGGCCTGATGGAGATGACAATGTTTGTGACAATTCGACGGAAACTGAAAAGGAGAGGGGCCTTGGCCTCGGTGGAGGTGAAGAATGTGATGAAAACGATGATGAACCAAAGGAGGGTGGCACCGACAACTGGATCGTGAGTGTCCAGCGCAGTGAAGGACCGCGCCGAAAGCTCGCCGAGGAAGTTCGATTGTTACCAGGCGAGCGCTTGGGGTGGTGGTCTGCGCAGAAATACGACCGACGTATCCGAATGAGGACACTTGTGAGTGGAGCCGTCAACGACTCTCGCACGAGGATCCTACTCGACACGGGGGCCAACGTCAGTGTGATCTCCGCTCGCTATGCCCGCAAACTACGGCTCAGAGACATCAAGGGTCATGGTCGACGCATGGAGGTTCAAGGAATAACTGAAGGGAAAACTACAACTGATCGGCGAACAACGGTGAAACTCACTCTCGGGTGGGAGCGAGTGTACGTCTACGAGGTCTGGATCATGGATCACAGTGCGGGCGTCGACGTCGTTCTAGGCACGGATTTCATGATACCGGCCGGGATACGACTCGACCTGTTTCACGCTACGGCAAGGCTCCCGGACGAGGTGATGATTCCGCTGATCAAGACCCAAGCCATGCTAGACGAACCCGAACCACGCCAGATTGACGATGGTCCGGCGGAATCGCTCGAGATACCAGGACGGGAGTGGCGCGAGTTCCGACTCAAGCAGAAGCAGCCGTCGCCTATCACACACGACTTGTGGATACGAAGAACTAAGAAATTGATCCCGACTGTGGCGAAGTTTCGAAAGGGACAACCGACCCGAGTTCGATTGACTAATATCACCGACGACTTGGTGATCAGCCGGACCCATCTGCCAATTGTGACTTGGGTCCCCGTTGGAGCGCTACCGAGATCCCCAGGCTACGTTCGGCTCAGCTCGAGGAAATACATCGAGTGGCAGGTCCTCACGTACGAGGCGGTACGCGACGACACGCTCTTCAAGCGAGAATGTGAGCTTTACTACCAGTGGCTGGCAAACCAGCCATCCGCAGTGGAGCGCCCGAGTTCCCAGTACCCAAGCACATACTGCGACCATCGGCGGACAGGGTGAAGCGTGCTATTCGCTGCGACGATCCGGACACCGAGGCTGACGGCGTATCATTAGGCACTGATGACACGAGGTGGTTTTCAGAAATTTGCCGACAACGTGCCGTCACGCTGGTGACCTGGAGTTTGTATCGAAGTATGATTGGTGGATAGCTGGGAGGAGCACGGCTGTACCCGTGTGACACGAGTGACGATGGTGGGAGAGAAGTGATTCAGTGGGATGAATCTAGTGCCTGACCGCAGATGGGCCCAACTGACTGGAAGTGTGGATCCTGGGAGTGCACACCCAGGAATTCAGAAGAACACTCAGTCCAGTCCCGGACTTTCCCTTACGATGAGTGCCTAAAGTCTGGCGGAAAGTGTCTCTGGAGAACGTATCCCAGAGTACACCTCATCTTGCTGTGGGTCAGAGCACAACTATGGATCAGATCCCTGAAAACCAACCCCACTACCACCGTGGACATGCGCCGGAAGCCGTACAACCCGTTAAGTGTTCGTATTTGTGGAGATACACGCGAGTCTGTGATGTACACAACCTATGATCCAGAGTATCACACAAGAAATCCAGAGTACCGGATGATGATCCAGAGTTCACCTCCCCAAGAACAGGTGACCCAGAGTTTCAAGTGATCCTCTGGATTTGGACCATGAACCCAGACTCCCCATACTCAGAACAAGTGTTTCCCAAGTCAACACCCAAGAATCCCCAAGAACCCTCAAGAGATCCCCTGAGTTCCACTGATCCTCAGAAGCAATCCAGAGTATCACATGAATCTCTGAATGTCGAGTCAGTTGGGAGTCAGTCTGCAATCAAAGTGATGCGTGACCTTGAAGATTGAAGTGCAGATCGACTGACTGGATACCTTCGAGGAGTCGAGAGGGAGTCCTGCACTATACAAACCCAAGTCTAAGGACCCACATTTGGCACTGTGGACATCTTGCGACGATGGAGTCGCAAGCCGATCGCAAGGCTGGACCGCTGAACCCAAGGTATACTGAAGACAAGATATTTGACCCCGAGCATAGTGAAATGAAGATATTTGCCCGTAGAAGAATGCAGAAGAGAGAAAGAAGTAAGAGAGAAATAGCTGATAAAAGACAAACAGAGTTCCTTTTACCCTGTACTGCGCAAGTGACTTCGGCCAAGCCTGCCGACGGAAATCCGGAGGACCCGAGACTACGACCGCGGGACGCTAAGGGCACATCAACGGCGAAGGACAGCCGTCTGTGTGGACTCCATCAAACTCAAGTCCAGTTAGGTGGGGACCAGCGACGGCCTCGTGCTTCCTGGAGTGATCCACCTATTTCATATCCTAGTTGGGTCACTTGCTGTGCTCGTGGTAGCCCATTTCATATTATTCCAGAGGGTATTCTGGGGTGCTAAGTAGTCGCCTCCAGGATTGTGTATTGACTGCTTGTGTGAAGGGAAAGGTAACTGATAGTGATTGTATTTTCCTCCTGTACGGGAGGTGGTGCGCGTTTGTGTGAGTCTCAGGGGAGCTAGGCCCTGAATTTCAGACTCGAGTGAGCCTAGTGTGTGAGTGACCCACCGTCCAAGGGTCCAAAAGAATAAGTGACGGCTAGTTGTAGTGTTTGTATACTCTGTATTTGTTGGTTTTATCGAGCTACGAAGGCATTTGGGTAAGGTGTCTTCTGAGTTCCTCACCCCAGAGTTGACTGAAATCCTGGATCCTGAATTCGTGATATTCTGGATTTCGGGGGATCTGATTCTCTGGGTTTTGCCTCTAGTGTCGAGGTGCGTTCTGGATTAGACGTGCACCTCAGCGCTTCTTCGAGGCTACATTCGAGTTTGGTGAAGTGCCGTTCCGTCAAAGACAAACGAGCCGACAGGGATTACACAAGGTACCCACGCCAACCAAGGAGAGTGATCCTCAGGGTTTAAAGCTTCGCGGCTGCGAACCTCTGGATTTATCTTCTTGCTGTTGACTCTCAAGTCGGTTCTCTGGGTCTACACCCTGAGGACCTTCTTGGGCTACGCTATACAACCCCCTGGGCGATAAAGGTTTCATCGGCCTCGCCTCAGCTGGTGCGCGTGTCCGGATTTGATTGTCGAGGATTTCACCGAACTCACGAGTCGAAGAACTGCTGAGTGCCCGTCAACTTCAAGCGAACAAGATGGCTGGAGGACGAGGGGCGAAGAAGAGTGGACGCGGGGACGGAGGACGCGGTGAGGCGTCACGTCAGTCGCGTCGTGTTCAAGGTTTGGGGCCTGAGGAGCAGAAGGATCTGGATACCGTGGTCCGTGACGCTCGGAAGGCGAAGAAGGCTGCTCGCGAGAGCGAGGCAGCACAAGGTGGGGACGCTAAGGCGTCTGCCGATCAAGATCAGTCCGCTGCTGGACCTCCGACGCAGGATGAACAAGCTTCGTCCAGAGATCAAGGTTCATCGGAGGCGGTTTCTGGGTCGCAGACCCTGGAGTCCCAGAGGAGCACACCCGCGAGGGTGGTGCTCAGGCATCTGAGGGAGGCGCCAATGCGGCTGAGCCCCCGGAGGTGATCGACTTGGTGTCATCTTCGGACGAGTCTGTGGTGGAAGTGAAGCCGGAGCCCGTGCGAGCGAAGGAGGAGGCGAAGACTCAGAGTTCCAAGGTGGATTCTGGGTTCGCACCACCTGAACCCAGGGTTTCTGCGTCAAGTTCGCAGGTGGAACCCAGGACTGCTTCTGAGAATCAAGTCCGGGATGCTATTGCGCCCGCTCCAGACTCTGAGAACATGGTGTTGTACGTCCGACGTGAAGTTCAACGCTGGGAAGAGGTGAACCCTGGAAAGGTGACGCCCCGAGTGTCGTCTACGAGTGGCCGACTCCGAAACCGGATGCCAACGCGTATTTCGCGGCCGCGTATGCAACTGGAGACTACTTCAAGTGGCGGTTGTCTCTGGCGAACCCAGAGGAAGCCTGGATTTCTGAGTTTCACCTCGCCCGGTGGGGCGTCGGAACTGCCCAGGATCTCATGGCGACTACGATTCCCCAGAGTATCATGACCGCACGCGAGTGCGTCGCCATTCTGCAGACTCTGTTCTTTGAAGCTGGTTTCGAGTTTGTCAACCTGATTCCCGACTGGTCTTCGACGCGTGTATCCAGGATTCCGGAAAGCTTGGTACGCTCTGTCATGGAAGAAACTCAGAATTTCATCGCCGTAGAACTCGTCGAGTGGAGGCTGGTGATCGCTGGTGTACCTTTCAAGATGAACTCTGAAGAGCAACCGGTAACAAGTGCCCCGGAGCAAGCACCAAGACTGGACTACTACAAGGAAGATGGAGACGGTGATTTATTGATGACGGACTACGATGCGGATCTACTGGGACGCCAGTTTGTCCTGAGATTCAGGGTCACTGGACTCAGGATTTCACGGAGCCCGCGAGGGTCAAGTGAAGGCGAGCCGCAGCGTAAGCGCACCCAGCACGGACCGCCGCGCCCGCTAATCCCGTCGACGCCGTCAGCGTTGTCCACACCATCGCTGTCTTCTCTTCCAGCGTACAAGTCTTCGACTGGTGCTTCGCTTCAGAATTCCACTCCCTGAATTCCACGTCGAATGGACGTGATCCTCTGGAGTCGGAAACCAAGGACGCTGCTCCAGACTCTGTGCCAAGCGTGATCGGTACCTCGCGAGCTTCAGATGAGAGTACGGCCTCAGGCGTGCAAACGTCCTATGGCAGCTCTTCGTCTTCGTCGATGCAGTCGCTGGGACAACGGGTCGGAGATCTTGCACTGGTAGCTCAGAGTGCAGGCGGCTTCACAGCTGCCGGAGATCTGGGGTTCCAGGTCACCCGAACGGTCATTCCTCCGCGTCTTGTGTCAGTCGACCAAGATGATGTTGAGATGGCGTCGTCTGTGCATTCTGATCCAGAGATTGCTCCCAAGAAGGCAATTCTCTCCAGAGTTCCAGCGACAGCGGCCGAGCCGAAATTCAGGGAACCATCCCCGATTTCTGGATTTGGCGGTCCCAAGGATGTCAGCGCAGATGAGCGGAGTCAACACCAAGGCTCTAGGAGTGAGGCACGCTCACGACGCTCGATAAAATCCAGAGGATCAGCTGTGTCGAGCCGCTCGAGTGGATCCAGAGGTCTTGGGTCAGCTTCGTCCGTGTCCGCAAGGTCTGGGCCCGCCCAAATCGAGCTGAATGTCTTGCGACAGCAGCAGGAGTGGCAGGCCCGCATGGAGCAGGAACAACGCGAGTTCCTCGCCAGAAAACGTCTTGATGCTCTGGAGCGCGAGCGACTCAGGGAACAACGTGACTTGGACGCGCGTCGCCAGATCCAGGAGCTCACCGATCGCCTGGTTCACGCGGAAATCGCCCGCGGAGAAGCTGAACGGCGTGTGCAAGAGGCAGAAGTCCGCCGAACTCAGGATTCCGCGAGGATCCAGAGTGCGACTCAGGATTTCTCTGAGAATGCACGCCTGGAACGCGAGCGCCTGGAGGTCGCATACGCTGAGCGCTGGAAGAAGCGTGAAGCCGAAGCAGACGCTGAGCGTGCGCGCTGGGCCTCAGAGACGTACGAGAACTGGAAAGCACAAGTGGCGTCTCTGGAGCAGAAGGTCCAGGAAACCGAAGCCGCAAGAGAGCAGGAGCGTGAGTCTTCCCAGAATATCCAGCGCTTTCACGCCAGTCAAGTGCGCGACCTTCGGGCAACATTGGCCCAGGTTCAAGCGCGACGTGCAACCGCTGCCCCTGATTTGGCAACCAATGTGAGGTCGTCAGTGGCTCAAAACCCTGAAATCGCAACCCGACCCCAGGAGTTCAGTGGCGTAATCAATGAGAACGCAAGTGTCGCAGGGCAGAGACGGGAGACAGCTGATTTGAAGAACACTTCCGAAGTCGCCGCCTCCCAGCTAAAAGCGACTCTCGCGCAGTATTCCGCCGACACTTCCGGCAGGACGAAGCATGTCAAGCGAGGACATGGCGCTACGGAGACCAAGGTGACGCAGGATATCAAGCAGGAGCCTGTGCCTCTGGAGAAGACTTCGGATTCCAGGAAGACGTCGGCCTCAAAGGCCTCGCAGGACTCTAGGACCGACTCCAAGCGCTCTACGTCCAAGAAGAACCAGCGAAAGAAGAAGAAGCGCCAGGATTTCAATCCGCCTTCAGACTCGGACCCAAGTTCTGACTCTAGTGACGACAGCTCGTCCTCTGAAAGTGATGACAGCTCGGATGAGAACCCTGGAGTTAACCTGACGGCAACTTCTGCGGCTCAAGCTGGCACCACGCTTCTGACGTTCCGACCATACATCAACTCGAATACTCTGGGTGAGTTCGATACCAAGGCGTCACTCAGAGAACGTGTTCATTGGTGGGAGCGTTTCGCGAACATGGCTGCTCAAGGAGGTTGGTCCACGAAGATGCGAATTCAGGAGCTCAAGTTGAAACTCTCTGGAGCTGCGCGTGACTGGTTCAACCAGCTGCCCAAGCACACTCAGCGGGACTGGAAAGAGCTGGCGTCTGCCTTCAGGAAGAAGTATTGCAAAGCGCGCTCGTCGTACTCAGAGCGTTACTTCACGATGGAGATGAAGAACTCAGAGAGCGCTCTGGATTTCTTCTATCGTCTGAATTCCGCCGCCGGTAAGGCTGACATTGACTTTCGCAAGTCTTCGAAGCGCCTGGAGAAGCACATCCGGAGGTTCATTACGAAACTCAGGGATACGCGCCTCAAGACGTCGCTGCAGGGTCAGAGATTCAGAAGCATCGCCGATCTGGAGTATGCTCTGGAGCAAGATGAAGAAGTCTGGAGTCGCAGTGACCAGGATGCGCCGCCACCCAGAGTTCGCGATTTCCGTGCCGATAACATTCCTCAGGGACGTTTCAAGCCGAAGCGTGCTGGACGCGCGTATGTGACTAGGGGCGACGTCTCTGACTCTGAATCGGAAGAGGACCCTGAAACTCACGCTCGTTTTCAGGAAATCTTGGATGAACCCAGAGTATCAACCCGAGTTTCGGGCGCGAACTCAGGGTCAACTCGAGAAATCTCTGGAGAAGACACTGCCACGACCAACACTGGCGGTTCGACGAGCATGAAGGATACGGAATGGACTCAGACGCTGACGAATGAGGTGTATCGTGTGATGGATAACATGGGATGGCGTCCACCAAGTACCCAACCAGGATCAAACGTGAACTCTGGATTTCGTTCGCCTCGCCGCGAGAATCCGAATTGGGACAAGCTCTGTGAGAAGTGCGGCAAGTGGGGACACCCGGGGAGAACTGCTGGAAGGACATGAAGTGCGATCGCTGCCTCGAGACGGGTCATCCGACGCACATGTGCCGTGCGCAACCGTGCGAGAATTGTGGCAAGCTGCATCTCGGAAAACCCTGTGAAGACTGGAAAATGCTGGAAGCTGTGAAGAGACTCGCCCGCCAAGGTGCACTGAAGGACATGCCGAGCCAAATTCTGGATAAACTTCTGGATGGCGAAGCAAATTCTGGGAGGCCGTCAAACCAATAAGCCCGCTGGGTGGGGACCCAGTACGCGCCGGGCTGAGGAAGGCCCCAGAGTTATGTGTTCTAGTGTATGTAGGCCCGGAGCTGAGAACAAGAACCCAAGATAACCAACAATGCATGACTACTTTGATTCAGGATTTCACGACTTCCCCTGAATTTCAACGTCCTGAGCAAGTGAACCCTGGAGAAGTGAACTCTGGAGAAATTACGGAGTACAAGCTGAACCTTGGGGAACGCTATGGATGGTGGGAAAACAACGATCCTGACCCGAAGAAGCGTGATGTGGTGATGGTGCATGGTGCCGTAAACGATTGTCGGACGAAAGTCCTCCTGGATACCGGTGCGACTGTGAATATTGTGAGTTTCGACTTAGCGCGTAAGCTCGGACTCAGGCTTAAGTCGCACAAACACACCAAGGTGTCTGGAATGGGAGGCGTTCCGACGTACATCGGCGCCAGTGCCCAGGTGAAGATCACTCTCGGCCCGAGAGTGGTGTATCTCCTGGATGTCTGGGTGGCTAACATCGGCGAAGGAATCGAAGTACTTCTGGGTATGAGTTTCATGTTTGCAGCTGGAGTGCGGATCAGTATTCGGGAAGGTCTCGTGACGCTCCCGGATGAAGAAGCCATCATGATGTGTGGTTGGAATCCAGAGGATCGTCTGGGTGTCGACATGCCTGTGGAAACTACAGGAAGCTGGTACCTGGGCCCTGGGGAATCCAAGGTGGTGAAGATTTCGTATGGAGCGACGAACCCACAGCGTGAAGTTGTGTGGGCAGGACGTGGTGACCGCTGGGTAACGCACCTGATCTACGCATCGAGGTCCTGGCCAGTCGCTGTGAAGGTGGTCAACATATCCGACAAGGATGTCTGGATTCACAACCGGACTCCAGTCGCCCGAATTGTGGAATACGGTTTCTTCCCGCGGGCTGGACGCTTTGTACGCCCCGGTTCCTTTGCGTATCGTGAGTGGCAGACTCTCATTCTGGAGAGTGTTCAATCGCGCGAAGGACGACTGCGTGCAGAGCGCTTAGCTGCGCTGGAGCCATCGTGCGTGGAGACCCCAGAGTATCAGTGGCCTAAGAAGATTCTGTCGCGACCTGCGAAGGGACCCGACATGGCACTGCTGGCCTCGATTCTCAGAAAACCAGAGGCTCGTCGTGTGCGGTTCGCTGAAGATGCATCAACTCAAACCGATGAGGTACCCCCTGAGGATTCCCCTGAATTCCGAGAAGTTGCTGTCGACACGAGCGACCTGAGTGAGGTTCTCAGGGACACTATGATTACTGCGACCTCGCAAGCTGATGAAGCTCCAGAGCGCACGAGTCCCGGAGGGGATACGGCCGCTGAAACTCTGAGTTTACAGGTCGAAGTTGACAGTGATTCTCAGGATCAGCGAAGCGAAGGCAGTGATTCTCTGGATTCCGAAGTGAACGATGATGATTCTCAGGGTGCTGTTGAAGATTACTGGGATATCTCAACCTCAGGGATGCCTGGGACTCCGTTGGAGAAGCTTAAGCAAGAGTACGAACGTTGCATGAGGATTTCCACGGAGGATCTCGACTACGAGCCCGCGGTTTACATGCGTGAAGGTAGTGAGTTGCTCTCACAGTTGCGTGATCAGTTGGTGATGCTCCCTGAGATACAGGACCTGACGCCTGAGTGTAAGATCGAAGAAGCTGACGTTGGGGTCCCTGGGAAAACGACCCCTGAGATGGACAACCAAGTGAGACGAATTCTGGAGTATCATCGGAAGATTTTCTTGGGAGATGGTAATGCTGCACCTCCGCCTGCCCGTGGAGTGGTCTGTGACTTAGATGTGGGCGACGCCAAGCCAGTTGCCCAGCGTCCAAGGTCTATTGCACCACATCTGTGGACCAAGGTGTATGAACTTCTGAAGAAGCTCCTGGAGAACGGGTTGATTGAGACTTCTACATCACCCTGGGCGTCTCCGATTGTCATCGTCCTGAAGAAGAACGGCGTCGACATCCGCATGTGCATTGATTATCGTGTGGTGAATGGCTTCATCAAGCTCTCGCACTACCCGTTGCCGCTCATTGACGACCTTCTGATCGGATTTGAGTCGGCAATGTGGTTCATGAGCTTGGACATGGCGAGCGGTTTCTGGGCTATCAGGATGACTGAGAGAGCCAAGTTGATCTCTGCGTTTGTCTACCCCTACGGACACTACCAGTGGGTCAGAATGCCCTTCGGTCTCAAGAACGCGCCGCTGATCTACCAGGCAGTCCTCAACAATTGCCTGTGGGGATTCTTGCGACTCTCCCCTGAGGAAGAGGCTGAAGTGGACCAAGATGTCTTGGATTTTCTGGGGCTAAACCCTGAGGAACCCAGGATTTCAGGGGACGCTGAGCCTCGGCTCTCAGTGTTGACAGACGAGATGACAGTTTTCCAGCGTAACATCCCGGCACCTTCTCAGATGGGCCCCGTTCTGGGTCGAAGCTCGTACATTGACGACATCGCCCACGGTGCACCAACCTGGGATCAGCTGTGCCATGACCTGAACGCGCTGCTTTTCCGTCTGCGTTATTGGAATATCTCTGTGAGTCTCCCAAGAGCGAATTCGGAAAGTTGTCGATCCCATACCTCTCGCACGAGATCAGTGCCGAGGGCATCAGGGCGACTCCAAAGATCGCGAAGGGCGTCCAAGACTTGCCGTTCCCGACAACACTGAAGGGTGTTCAGAGTTTCATGGGGAGTCTGAATTACTACAACAAGTTTATTGAGGACCTCCCTGTGATTGCGGCTGTTTTGTACGAGCTAACTGAGGAACAAGTGAAACTCAGGAGAGACTTGTCCAGAGCTCAGGAAGCCTTTGAGATCCTGAAGCGCAAGATCGTCTCGACTCCGCTGCTGCGGCATCCTGACCGCTCCAAGCCTTTTGTGATTATTCCCCACGCGAATCCGTGGGCGGCATCTGCGGTATTGGGTCAGGAGTACGACGGAATTGTGCATCCCGTGCGTTTCACAGGACGAGTTCTGAATGACGCAGAGCTGAGGTACCACATCGCTGAGAAGGAGGTGGTCGCGATCCTGAGAGTCCTGGAAGTGTTTCGCACTCTGGTTGAAGGCAGCCCTAAGATCATCGTTTACACGAGATATTCTGTGTTGAAGTGGTTGTTGACGTCCCAGTCAGCAGACGGCCGGACTGTCAAGTGGGGCCTGAAGTTGTCGCACTGGAACCTGGAGATACGCAGAGTTCAGCGCGATGAAGACGGACTGGCCGCGATTCTGGGTGCTGGTATCACTCCCAGGGAACACTTGGACGAGGTCGCTGAGAACTTGATCCCAGCCAAGGGGCGCGTCAAACCGCCTGTGCCTATCAGTATGGAGATGCTAGAAGTGGACTATGAAGGTTGCATTCTGAGTTTCGACGGTGCTGCGAAGACGTCCACGCGACAAGGGAGCTGTGGATGCATCCTGTGGCATGTCCCTGGATGGGAGATCCTGGATGCCCAGGGTTTCATTCTGAAGGATGTGACTGTCAATGACGCAGAGTACCATGGACTTCTGAAGGGACTCAACCTGGCGATCGAACATGGAATTCAGGATATCGTCGTGGTGGGAGACTCTAGGATTGCCATTCAGCAGGCCCAGGGTCTCATCAACTGCAATCAGCCCAACCTCCAGAGGAAATTGGCTGAGTATGAGGTGCTGAAGACGAAGTTCAAGTCGGTCCGCTTAGTGCATCTCAAACGAGAGTTCAACCAGGCCGCAGACTACTTGACATCGAAGACTCTAGCGCTTGGCGAATCCTGGAAGGTCGAAGACGCTGACGAGCGAGTACATCTGCAGTTGGTGTCCAAGATTCACGAGAAGTTGGTGAAACCGAAGGTGTTGTTAGGCGTTGGACCTCAGAAGAGCGTTTCCCAGAGTGATGATACTCTGAGTTTCCCAGGACCAGAGTGCGCGCCATTGCCCGCAGCGGCCAAGGTTTTCGCTGTCATGACCCGAGCGCAAACTCAGGAGGCAGAAGACCAAGGCGAACCCATGGGTCCCCTGGAATACCAGGCCGAACGCTGGAGACGGATCAAGGTGCACCAAGACAAGGATGACTACCTGTTGCAACTCAAAGACTTTCTGAAAGGCGACGTGAGCAAGTTGTCACACGCCCAGGCGAGGAAACTTGCGAAGGTGGCCGATGACTTTGTGCTGGATTCCAGAGAAGTCCTGTATCGCCTGAGTCGTTCTACACGGGATCGTCCCAGAGACATGGTCGATGGACTCAGACTTGTGGTTCCAAAGGCGCTACAGCCGGACATCTTGCACTACGCTCATGAAGATTTTCAGGGTGGCCACCAGGGGATCACCAGGACGTATGAAAGATTGCGCTCTGAGTTCTACTGGCATGGGATGTACGCGGACGTCGAGGTTTTCGTCAAGGAGTGCGTGGATTGCGCTAGCGGCAAGGGGCGTCCTCAGAATGCGGGGCCGTCCCCTGGGAACATCGAACCCAGAAGGCCGTTTGAAGTTGTATCCATGGATTTCGTAACGCATCTGCCCAAGTCTGACCGTGGGAACACCTTCCTGTTACTCTTTCAGGACTCGTTCTCAGGATTCGTCATGTGTAAACCCATGAGCTCAACGACAGCCCAAGATGTCGCTGAAGTGTATGAGGAGCAGGTTTTCAGGAGGTTTGGAGCAAGCTCAATGCTGCGACACGATCAAGACCCAAGGTTCATGAGCGAGGTGTTCACACGCTTCCGTGAGCTCCTGGGAAGCAAGCAGCGGGCCACTCTGGCCTATCGCCCCCAGGCGAACGGACAGCAAGAGCGATCGGTGCAGACCGTGGTGCGCAGCATTCGCGCATACATCGCTGAAGCGGACCAGAGTGACTGGGACGACCATGCTGAGCGCTTGATGTTCGCCCTGAATACCTCTTTCGATGCTACGCGTCTGGATACCCCTTCTTCTTAGTGCACGGTTGGGATGCACACGGCTCGGTGTCCGCCATGCTGGGACCCAGACCGTCAAGTGTCCAGGAACGCACGGCGTATGAGTGGCGCAGGAAACTGCAACGCGACTACAGCTATGCACAAGCCTGCGCAGAAGATCTTCAGAAGAAAGCCAAGCGAGCGCGCTCTGCCGAGCAGACCCAGAAGTGGAAGGAGCTCTCGGAACGTCTGAAATCAGGGTTCGCTGCTGGGGATGCTGTCTGGCTGTACATACCCAAAGTGCAGCCTGGCTTGAGTCGCAAACTGGCTCATATGTGGCATGGCCCCTTCAGAATTCAGGAAATCCATGATAATTTCCGCGTGAAACTCAGGGTCGAGAACACTGGATATCGTGTGAATCCCTGGGTCCATGTGAGCCGTTTGAAACCCAGAGCGCTGTTCCCAAAACGGCCCACCGTGGAGATCGACGTGAATGAAGATGATGACTTTGACGCGGCTCTGCTACCCGAGGATAGCTGGGAACCTGACACATCAAACGACGAGTATGAAGTCGAGCGAATTCTGGATTTGCGGTGGACTAAGCGAACTCGGACATCAAGGCGAATCCGTGAATATCTTGTGAAGTGGAAGGGCTATGATGAGACCGAGTGGCTGCCTGTGTCGAAGCTCAATTGCGGAGCCTTACTCTATGAGTTCAATCAGGACGCGAAGCAGAGCCGGATCCAGACCCAGAAGACGGAGGCATGCGCTTGCTCTTCTCGGGATACGGAGCCACTGCTGCCATGCGCTTGTCCATCGCTGTGACGCTGACCACAGTGTCCCAGGCTTCGGGTGGCTTGGAATCCTTGATGCAGAGCCCGAAGAGGTCGTGTAGACGCTCCCAGTTACCCGTGAAGTCCGTGTGCTCCTGAAGAAAATCCGAGAGCTTCCAGGGATCCATGGTAGCGGACTCGAGGCGCGATTTCAGGATTCGCACCTGAGTTTCAGAGTCGGACAAGCGCGCCTTGAGCTGCGCCTTCTCGGATTCCAGAGCATCGATCTCGTCTTGGTACCGTGCCTTCTGTCGCTGCAGCGCCTCCTTGTGCTCGAGCTCCACGGACTCCGACTTGCCGAGGGCCTCCTGAACTTCTTGGAACCAATAATCGCGCGCGAACTTCCAAGTGCTCTTCAGCTCCTTGAGCTCACGCTTCACGTGGACCAGCTCATCGACAGCCGCGAAACTCTGCTGAGACTCAGCCAGAGACCGCATGTGCTTGTATGCTCCGAGGGTATGACGCAGGTAGCCGGTCATCCTGAACACGCGTTCCGCGAATCGTGTACTGTTGAAGTGCCGCAGGAGCGAGGCCATCTCACGGCGGACGCTGACGGAATTCAGAGAACTATCCAACTCATAGGCTGAGAGTGGTGAGCCGCGAGGCCGCAACACGCCAGCCCCAGCGTCCGCACCGCAAACTTCCTTGAGCCACTGAAGATCGTCGTCTGACAGCTCTTCGAAGCCTATCAGAGTGGAGACGCCACCGTAGCCCTCCGTAGCGAATGCGCCTTGGCGAATGTCGCTCGTGACCCCTGGGACCCCTACGAGATACGCGTTCGTCCCGAGGTCTGGCGGCGTCGGGAGTTGCCAGTGGGGCGGACGCTCGGGAATCATGAACTCCGGAAGCTCCACGTCGCTCTCCTTCAACATACCCGCGTAGATGAGCCCTTGATGTCGGTCGCTGTCGCGTGGCGAGGCGTCTTGAACTCAGGAACACTCGCCGCAGCAACATCCGACGGCGTCTCCTCTGCGTCCGGGGCCTTGGACTCTGAGTTTGCGTCTCCCGCCTCCGAAGTTGCAGCGTCAGCCGAGGCATTGCCATCGGCCTCGCGCATGTCGGCGTCGGGAGCCTGGCCTTCGCTGCCGGGCGCCTTGCTCTCAGAGTCGGCGAACGTGACTTGCTTGGCCTTTCCCCTAGGGGCGCCTGTCGAAGTGTCGCCGCTGTTATCCGCCGGCGCGCCGTCACCATCACCAGGGGAGCGCGCGCAGGAGTGCTATCTGTGTGCTGTTGCGCCGAGGGAGGCGCGCTGTCCGGGGGCGTCGTGGGCGCCGTGCCTTGAGCCGGCGCCGTCGCTTGCGGCCGTCGCTTGACGTGTCGGCCATGTTGACGATCTGTGAAATGGGGATGTGATTGTACGTTGCCCGTTGGAGTTTTTGCAATTGAGAAGAGAACCTTGAAGATCGGCTCCGACCAACCGTTGGGGAGACAGGGGGCCGAAGTGTGTGAAATCCTGGGAGTCGACAGAGGGCAACGGCCGTATCGATCTCCAGAGTGCCTCGAATTTGGTGTTTTTGTGGCCTGGCCATGGTTCACCAGTTCGGAGTGATTTCCTCTTTGATGGACCCGGACCAGGAGGGGCGGTTGACACGAGGTGGTTTTCAGAAATTTGCCGACAACGTGCCGTCACGCTGGTGACCTGGAGTTTGTATCGAAGTATGATTGGTGGATAGCTGGGAGGAGCACGGCTGTACCCGTGTGACACGAGTGACGATGGTGGGAGAGAAGTGATTCAGTGGGATGAATCTAGTGCCTGACCGCAGATGGGCCCAACTGACTGGAAGTGTGGATCCTGGGAGTGCACACCCAGGAATTCAGAAGAACACTCAGTCCAGTCCCGGACTTTCCCTTACGATGAGTGCCTAAAGTCTGGCGGAAAGTGTCTCTGGAGAACGTATCCCAGAGTACACCTCATCTTGCTGTGGGTCAGAGCACAACTATGGATCAGATCCTGAAAACCAACCCCACTACCACCGTGGACATGCGCCGGAAGCCGTACAACCCGTTAAGTGTTCGTATTTGTGGAGATACACGCGAGTCTGTGATGTACACAACCTATGATCCAGAGTATCACACAAGAAATCCAGAGTACCGGATGATGATCCAGAGTTCACCTCCCAAGAACAGGTGACCCAGAGTTTCAAGTGATCCTCTGGATTTGGACCATGAACCCAGACTCCCCATACTCAGAACAAGTGTTTCCCAAGTCAACACCCAAGAATCCCCAAGAACCCTCAAGAGATCCCCTGAGTTCCACTGATCCTCAGAAGCAATCCAGAGTATCACATGAATCTCTGAATGTCGAGTCAGTTGGGAGTCAGTCTGCAATCAAAGTGATGCGTGACCTTGAAGATTGAAGTGCAGATCGACTGACTGGATACCTTCGAGGAGTCGAGAGGGAGTCCTGCACTATACAAACCCAAGTCTAAGGACCCACATTTGGCACTGTGGACATCTTGCGACGATGGAGTCGCAAGCCGATCGCAAGGCTGGACCGCTGAACCCAAGGTATACTGAAGACAAGATATTTGACCCCGAGCATAGTGAAATGAAGATATTTGCCCGTAGAAGAATGCAGAAGAGAGAAAGAAGTAAGAGAGAAATAGCTGATAAAAGACAAACAGAGTTCCTTTTACCCTGTACTGCGCAAGTGACTTCGGCCAAGCCTGCCGACGGAAATCCGGAGGACCCGAGACTACGACCGCGGGACGCTAAGGGCACATCAACGGCGAAGGACAGCCGTCTGTGTGGACTCCATCAAACTCAAGTCCAGTTAGGTGGGGACCAGCGACGGCCTCGTGCTTCCTGGAGTGATCCACCTATTTCATATCCTAGTTGGGTCACTTGCTGTGCTCGTGGTAGCCCATTTCATATTATTCCAGAGGGTATTCTGGGGTGCTAAGTAGTCGCCTCCAGGATTGTGTATTGACTGCTTGTGTGAAGGGAAAGGTAACTGATAGTGATTGTATTTTCCTCCTGTACGGGAGGTGGTGCGCGTTTGTGTGAGTCTCAGGGGAGCTAGGCCCCTGAATTTCAGACTCGAGTGAGCCTAGTGTGTGAGTGACCCACCGTCCAAGGGTCCAAAAGAATAAGTGACGGCTAGTTGTAGTGTTTGTATACTCTGTATTTGTTGGTTTTATCGAGCTACGAAGGCATTTGGGTAAGGTGTCTTCTGAGTTCCTCACCCCAGAGTTGACTGAAATCCTGGATCCTGAATTCGTGATATTCTGGATTTCGGGTGATCTGATTCTCTGGGTTTTGCCTCTAGTGTCGAGGTGCGTTCTGGATTAGACGTGCACCTCAGCGCTTCTTCGAGGCTACATTCGAGTTTGGTGAAGTGCCGTTCCGTCAAAGACAAACGAGCCGACAGGGATTACACAAGGTACCCACGCCAACCAAGGAGAGTGATCCTCAGGGTTTAAAGCTTCGCGGCTGCGAACCTCTGGATTTATTTCCTTGCTGTTGACTCTCAAGTCGGTTCTCTGGGTCTACACCCTGAGGACCTTCTTGGGCTGCGCTATACGAACCCCCCTGGGCGATAAAGGTTTCATCGGCCTCGCCTCACTGATCCAGCTACGGAGTTCACGGAGCCTGATACAGTGGCGTCAGCAGCGGTCGAAGAGGAGACTGGGATGACTACCGAAGTTTCCGGACCTAACAGTGACGAAACTAGGCCAGACTGCGACGAACCTGCCACTAACGAGAGCGCGATTAGCAATGAAGATTCTGAAGACGAACTACCCGATGAATCGGCGGCGACGGTGGCCCCAGATCCGTCAACTACAACTGGAATACCCGAGACACCGAGCGAGGCGGATCCACTGGACATTCTCGAGCAGACATTTGTTTCGGTGATACGGGTCCTGACTACTGAAGGCAATGAGGCAGACAACAGGGGTGACGACAACTCATTCGTGCATGTGGCAGCCGACCTTGAACTGGAAGACTACGCCCACGAGTTGGCATTTTTGCCCGACTTGACGGAACCTTCGGAGACCAAGCTCGACTACACTGCACCGAACGTCAAAATTCCCGAATTGTCGGCCGAACGGCAAGACAACTTGATCAAAGTGCTCAGGAATCACGCGAGAATCATGATTTCGAGCGGAAATGCCCTGCCACCACCTGCTTACGGGGTAGTGTGCGACATCGATGTCGGTGGGCACGCACCGATCAAACAGCGAGCGCGCCGCATCCCGCTCCGACAGCTCAAGAAACTCTACGAGCTATTGAAGGGATTGCTCAAGGCCGGACTCGTGGCATTCTCCGACAGCCCATGGGCATCGCCCATAGTCATTGTACTCAAGAAAAACGGCATTGACATACGACTTTGTATCGATTACAAACTCGTCAATGCGGTGACGATGATCCTCGAGTACTCGATGCCACTTGTCGACGATTTGCTGGCGGATCTTGAGGCGTATCTCTGGTTTTGTTCTCTCGATGCTGCGAGTGGGTTTTGGGCCGTGATGATGACACTTCGTGCGCGCAAGATTTCGGCATTTGTTTGCCCCCTGGGGCACTTCGAATGGCTTCGAATGCCCTTCGGGCTTAAAAATGCGCCGATGATTTATCAACGCATGATCGATAACGCCCTCTGGGGCTTCGTGCAACCTAAAGGTGGCTGGCAAGCCTTCGCGGAACGGATGCAGGAAGCTGAAGCGCGGGCCGTCAACTTCCGTCGAAGTGCGAATGAGCTGGCGCTACAAGTGCCTGGACAACCACAGTCGACACGAACGAAGTTTGACGCGGCACACGAAGACTCAATTGCAGCAGATCCAGTACTCCAACTTGTGAACAGCCCGGAGGCGGACATGTTCTCGACCAATGAACCCGACGAATCGACGCTGGTACCAGTCTTCGACCGCAGATCCTTTGTCGACGACATTTGTTTCGGTGGAGACACGTTTGAGAATTGTTTGGAGAAGCTGGACCGTTTGCTGAGCCGCTTTGAGGAATGTCGAATCAGCGTGAGCTTTACAAAAAGCATTTTCGTGCAGCCGAGAGTTGACTTCCTCTCTCATGAGATTTCGCGACACGGTATGCGTGCAGACCCCAAGAAGTTGACAGCGATCACTGAGTTCTCGTTCCCGCGAACGAAGAAGGGAATGCAGTCCTTCTTGGGCGCAATCAACTACTACAGTAGATTCGTGCAGGACTTTGCAGTCTACGGTGCAGCACTTTACCAGCTGAAAGATGACGATTTCGCTGAAGGGGGTGATCTCACGGCTGCTCGAGCCAGCTTTGCCGCTTTGCAGCGAAAAGTGGCTGACGCTCCAATACTCCGACATTTCGACAAGTCGAAAGATGTGCACATCATGCTGTTCGCGAATGAATGGGCTCTTAGCACGACACTGCTTCAGCTGCATGAGGACAAGTTGCACCCAGTTCGATTTTGCGGGCGAGTACTTAAGGACGCGGAAATGAATTACCATCCGGCGGAGAAAGAAGTACTCGCCCTGCTTCTAATCCTCAAGACGTGTTACACGCAGCTGGCAGGCCGACAACTCAAGGTCTACACCCGCTTCTCCACATTGGAGTGGGTCTACAAGTCCAAGTCTCTCTTTGGCAGAACAGCGCAGTTTGCAGTCATGCTTTCACCGTGGCACTTGACGGTGCAGCGAGTAAAGGAGAAGGATTGCGCGTTCACCCAGCTGCTGCATGCCACGGTGACGAGCTTTGCCGATCTGGATGACTCATTGGCACCGGTGGCGCCACCAAAACAAGGTTCACCAACGACCCGTCTCGATCCAGCTTTGTTGTATGCGCGTATCCCTCCAACTCACGAAGGCTACGTGATCTCCTTCGACGGATCGGCGAAAACCCAGAAATTCGGCGGCTACGGCAGCTGTTCGTGGATATTATGGCGACTACCCGACTGGAAGATAGTCATCGCTGCGAGTGCCTACCTGGAGTCCACCACCGTAAACCTCGCAGAGTACACCGGTATGAATAATGGTGTACTCGCTGCGTTGGAGCACGGTGCAGAAGACTTGATCATCGTGGGAGACTCCCGGCTGGCAATCCAGCAATCACTAGGGGTGATAGCGTGTCGGAATGAGTCGCTCATGGCTATGCTAAGCCGCCACAAGGAGTTGACGGCACGCCTCCACTCGGTGAAATACCTTCACGTCGTGCGGGAGTACAACGCTGCCGCAGACTCGCTGGCTGGTGAAGCGTTAGAAGCCAAGACGTCCAAGGTGGTGTTGAACGAGACGCGAAAAGTGGAGTTATCCGGGCTCAATCGAATTCAGGAAGTCCTTTATGAGTCATCGTCTGACGCAGCCGAAGTCAAAAGCCCTGACACCGAGAATTTCATTCAAATTGGCGATGCGAGGTTTACACAACAGCGCAAGACTTTCGCAGACTTTGTCAGGTGTGACCAAGGTGACGTGTGCGTGGTGACGAGACAACAAGCCAAGTCCAAGGAGAAGCGTATCAGATTTGCTGATGAGTCACCACAAGAGCGCCCACAACGGGCACCGAAAACCCCGAGGTTCAAGAAGCGTAACACTCGCGGCAAGGGGCAATCCAGTGCAACAACAGCGCCACCGACAGCTCCGACAGCAGACGATGTCGACCCGGTAGCAGTCCAAACGGAGCGACGTCGACGAATCGCCCAAGCGCAAGACGAGGAGTTCAGGTGGTCGAACCTGAAGAAGGTCCTACGAGGAGACACTGAGGCGCTTGGGTATCGTGCCGCGCGGGAAGCCTGGAAGCTGGCGGACAAGTTCGTTCTGACGGACGACAACCTACTCTACTACGTGGGTGTGAGTCGACGGAGTAAGAAGGGCGAGCAAGCCGAGGTCGCGCTACAACTCGTGGTGCCAACTACGATGATCCAGGAAATACTCCAAAACTGCCACGACTCGCTGGAAGGTGGCCATCAAGGTGTGGTGAGAACTTACCAGCGAGTCCGGCTTGACTATTACTGGACGGGTCTCTACGCCGATGTCGAAAAGCATGTGAAGTCGTGCCCGGATTGCAGCTCAAGCAAGAGCCGGCCACAACTGAGAGGGTATTCACCCGGGAATGTGCTAGCGGAGCGACCATTTCAGCTCGTCTCTATGGACTTTGTGATACCTCTGCCGAAAACTCGGCGAGGAAACACCGCCCTCCTGCTTTTCCAGTGCTCATTCACTGGATACGTAGTCGCTAAGGCAATGGCCGACACGTCAGCACTCTCGGTTGCTCAAGTGTTTGAAGAATGTATTTACCGACGATTCGGCGCGCCCTCGCTCCTGCGGCATGACCGAGACCCTCGCTTTATGAGCGAGGTGTTCCAAGCTTTTGCGGAAATGATGCAGACAAGATCTCGCGCGACGCTGAGCTATCGGCCGCAAGCTAACGGGCAACAAGAACGATCCGTGAAAACGATGATTCAATCCGTCCGAGTCTATGCCGAAGATCCTCTCCAACAAGACTGGGACGAAATCGTGGAGCGACTAGTCTTCGCTATCAACAACTCGTACGACCTCACGCGGAAAGAGACTCCGTTCTTCCTTGTCCACGGTTGGGACGCACGCTCCACAATGAAGGCAATGGCAACGTCTCTCCGCCGAGGAAGCGGTAAGCAGACCGACGCTGTTGCATGGAGGCGCGAGGTGAACCGGCAACAGGAGATCGCACTCGAAATGGCGAAGGAATACCAGTCAACAGAGAAAGCTCGACGGGCCAAGGAACACAACAAAGCCTTGAGTCGCCAAGAACGTGCAGCAATACCACAAACCAGTCGCAATGAGTCTTCGGGTGAAACCACAGGAGCATCTGAACGACAAGAAGGAGAAACGAGCGAAGCACCGAAGTCTCTATTCAAACCCGGCGACCGCGTCTGGCTTTACATGGAGCGGGTCAAGCCAGGACTGACGAAGAAACTCGCGCACCGCTGGCACGGACCTTTCAGGATCAAGAGCAAGGTGGAAGAGTACGCATACGAGCTCGTACTACCGGACCGGAGCGGCTACAGGTTGTACCCAGTAGTCCACGTCTCGCGTCTCAAGGCAGTAAATGAGTTTGACGCACGACCTACAACTCGGCTAGCCCCTGACATTACCGAAGAATCACGACTCGACTTTGACGAGGAATTACTCCCCGAAGATAGCTGGGAACACGACAGTTTGGCCGGCGAAAGCGAAGTCCTGGAGATTTTGGACGATCGAATGCCCATGTCAACGAGGACTGGGCGCTCGATACGAGAATTCAAGATCAAATGGGCCGACCAAGACGAACCAACTTGGGAACCAGCAACGCATCTCTCCTGTGGAGGTCTTCTCTACGAATACTTGCGGCGAAAGCGGAGTGAACAGCGACTTCAAATGGTGCAAGTCGCGGATGAAGACTAAGCCTCATCCACGACAACTCAAAGATGGTGACCTGCGCCTGGGGCAACGCAGCCCAGGAGTGCAGACGAAATGAGCTACTGCGGAGGAATGTGACGACCTGCGCCTGGGGCAATGCAGCCCAGGTATGCAGACGAAGATGACTACTGCAGATGACTTGCATAAATTTGATTTGAATTGAACGTGACGATTTGGAAAGATTATCGAGAAACTACACGAAGCACCAAGCTACGACAACTACGACTCCACGCTAGAACTACTACGAGGCTCGATGAGCAACAACGCGGAACGCCAGCTAAATCTCGACCGTGTCATCAGACGCAACGCTGGCCAAGAGGCGAAGGAAGTCAGGATCATCCTGTGCGGTGGCTTGAACAGCTTGAAGCGGACCGGTGGGGAGATCTGGAACGGACGGTGAAGGCCCAGGAGAAACTTCGGAGAAGCAGGACCTTGGAAGCCCGCATCCCAGCCTGGCGAAATCTCGCTGGCCTTTAACGACGGGCTTGGAGTGATGCGTCGACTGACGGACTCACGCGAGAACCCGACTGGGACAAACAGCTCGGCGCCTGAGTTGCACAGCACGATCGTCGTGTTGTATGGGTGCTGATCCGGGACGTCAATCCATCCGTTCCGCCAGGCTCACGAGCTTCCAGAGCTGCAACCTCCGAAATCCAGTCGCTGCTCTTCGGATACCATGTGAGCGACTCAAAAGCGTAACCAAGCACCGAAGGCTCAAACACCACCTCGGGGGGCACATCTGGTTCATCACGACTAATAGCCCAGCTCCACAGGTTCTTGACGATTTTGACGCGCAAGTTATCGGCTCTCGCTCCCCGTTCACGATCGTACTTCATCCAGGCAGCGACAACTTGATCCAGCTTGGCCAACAAGTATGCCTTCCGGGTGGATGAATACGCCTTCGACTTCTGAATGTGCAGGCGAAGCCTCGTGAAACAGCGCTTGACGGCAGGAGACGGAATCCAGTGGAGCCTTTCCCACTCAGAAATGCCCAAAGCTGCTTCAGTCGGCTTGCCGTACCCTCGTTGCTGAGCCCAATACGACCGAGTCCTGGCCTCCATGTCGGCTCGCTGGGATATCTTTGAGCTTGGATCAAAGCCGACCGTATTAAAGAAGAGTGCCTGCGCTGGGAGTTGCCGGCGAACCTGTTGGTATGGGTGTCGCGGATTCGAGAAATCGGTAAAAGCAGCCAGACCTGACAGCGAGCACCGAACAACAGCAGCCTCAGGTGGAGTAAGCGGCTGGCTGCAGTGCCGTATCAAGTACCAGCACAAGTCGGCTGCAACCAGCCGAAACGTGGGCGAGATAAAAGGAGGGGCCCACGTCATCACTCTCTGCGAATACTGGGGTTCAGGTAATCCACGAGCTGAAGTCTGTGGAGGAGGCGGAATCGCATTGCCCTTGGTTTTAGCCGTGGCTTTAACCTTCTTCGATGATCCGGCCTTCTTCTTAGGCGACAACCTGGGTTTCTGCTTCGTCTTGGATTTCGACGAGGACTTCGGCTTGACCGACGACTTGCGCTTCTGCTTACCCGCAGACGCCTGGTGAGCTGCTGGTGCAGCAACAGCAGACCGAAAGGGACTTGACGCTGCTGCATCGACTTGATTCAACGGCGACGCGGTAGCTACAGGGCTAGCAGAACTTTGCAGACCATCAGATTGGAATGCTTGCAAGAGAATTCCTATGGTAGGCTCGTCACTGCGCGGCTCTAAAGCGCGAAAGTCTTCACAGTAGGTGTCTTCTTTTTACGCGGTCCGTACACCCAGACACGTCCACCACTAGGCGTCGGTGTTACTGCTTCCGTCTGCGTTGACACATTTTTTTTCGAATAGTCAGTTCGATCGCTTGCCCATACCGCAGGGGTATGGCTAGACGGACGTTCCTTCACGATCAGGTCTTTCATGATTGACTTCAGTTCAGCTAAGTTTTGGTCAGCATGTAGGTTATACAACCCACCGCGTTTTGAGAATTGTTTTGTGTCTAAGACTAACATGTTGCTCTATATGAGTCGAACGATTATATCCTTAAATTCAGAATCACTTATTAGCTTGTTCGAATATGTAACGGGTTACAATCAAGTGTACCCATTACATGAAGAGTGACGGGTGTCACTCTCCCGAGTACATGGTACATGGTACCAGTAGCTCCGCAAGCCAACCATTTGAGTTTGTGTGGGCTTTTGTATAGTTAACTTGTAGTTTGTATTACGACCAAGTTAAGCCCTACCAAAATACAGTCAGTCTTATAACCTACTCCTTTGTAGCAAACCGTTCCCTTTGAGGCCGGGAACCGGCGAACTTGCAGCGGGGCTGCCGTAGCTTTAGCGTCAGAGGAAGACGTAACAGACTCACAGAGTCGCGGCTAAAAATAGCCCGTTCTAATACCAGAACGCACGAGTCCGTACTCCCTACGGACTCCAAGAGTCAACCCTTAACTCTTAGCTGTGAATCTCAAACTGAATGTATTTCTCCTTATCGCAGCAGAGCCGCCTTTGGTGTAAATGTATCTGGTTCACTATCTAGCATAGTGAACCCTACTCATATGCATAATCTGTGGCTCCTAAGCCACGTACTGATTCTCCTACTGAAATATGTTAGACAATGTGCACCACACAAGCCTGTGTGTGCCACACTTCGTAACCCTTCAGGTAACATTCGTGTAACCCCGTTACACCCTCCCCCACCAAACCGTGGACACGGGTGTTCACGCTTAACGGTCAACGACCGGGTCTTGTTCCGTCAAGCCTCCTTCTCGAACGAGTCAATCCACATCGCGTGGACGTCTCTGAGAACTTCTCGGCGCAACGCGCCCTTACATGACTTCAAGTCATAACGCATTTTGGTATTTCGACCGCAGAAACCCTCTCGCGATGTCCGCCTCGGAGCCTCGCTCCTCTCGCGCTTCGGCACCTCGTGCCTGCGAACTCCCAAGCCCCCGGCGCAGGTGTGCACACCGACCGCGCCTCCCAGTACTTCGCGGCGCAATGCCTCAAGCAACGCTCGCGGCGAGCACGGCCCAGCTCTCCTCGAGCACTAGCCCATCAGACCATGGACCTCAAAGATCTCTTCGGAGATGAGGAGGAGGGCGAGGTGGACTACAGCGAGTCCGATGTCGGCTATCCGAGCCATGAGGGTGAGGCAGCGTCCACACAACGCTCCCCGACCCGCCGCGACGCTTCGCCCACGCCACCGGCACAACGCGAAGGTGGCACCTCGACCACAGTTGGCTCGTCGAGCTCCCGCGACCAAGAGCGCCGCGCGCGAACGTCTCCTGCGCGCTCGTCGAGCCATCTCTCTACTGAGCGCACTGCGCCGTCGAGGGAGGAGCCGCGGCCACCGCTGCGCACTCCAAATCTGTTCCCTGAACGCTCCTCCGGGCTCCGTGAGCTGCGCGAGCTCACTGAAGCCCGTTACTCGCCGCCTCGTGCGGAGGAAGCGCCCTTGGGCCCCGTCATCTCCAACCCTTTGGACGAGGCTCAATCTGAGCGGGTTGCGGCGCAGCTGGCCTCGATGCGCTCCCAGCGCCCCGAGCTGCGGCCTCTGCCGAACCCCAGCACCGCCGAGTACGGCTTTCGGCCTCGTGACCCCGCGGAGGCACATTCCAGCCGACGCTGGCTCAGCATGTCATTGGGCCTGCGGCCCGTACTCCGGAGGAGATCGCTCTTCGAACGTCTCTACGACAGCGACGCTTGACCCCACAGTCTACGACTGTCTCCGAGTCCCGCGAGCGGTTACGTCTGCAAGGCAAGGGGTTGCCTGTGCCCGCAATGCGGACGTACCCTGTGGTGCTCAGTCCGGGCGAACGCCTGACCGAACACGAGGCTCAGTTCGAGCTCTGGGCTGAGAAGAAAAAGAAGCTTAGCTCCATGGATGCTCTTCGAGCTAGCTTCAGCGAAGTGGATGTTCGTATCGAACGCAAGCTCCGCTTCGACTTTGCGAAGATCCGAGCCAAACGCAACCTCTCGGCTAACGCTCAGCCGCAGACCCATTCTAGCGCTGCGCGCTTCGCTCCTTTGAGCCCTCCAGTCGCTCCTACCCGTGAGGGCGTGAGCGCTGTGGCTCAGGGCCAACCCCGGAGCAATGTGGCTGACCCAGCAGCTCCCCAGCTTATTGCCGGGAAGCGCGGGACGGCCGGCATGCCGGCCTCGAGCCCACGGGGCGCTGGTGATCAAGCCGATCAAAAGCGTCCACGACGTCTGGGCAGTCTTGGCGAAGGGGCACCTCAAACTCCCATGAGTTCTCTGAGTGTGGGTACCCTCGCCACTTCACCAGATACTGGTTTTGACCCCGGCACCGCCGCTTCACCAGCAGGCGCTCCACATGGTAGTGAAGGCTCCCTTGCTCGTCAAGCAGCGCCGGTGGAGGACGCGCCAAGCCGCCTCGCGACGTTTGATGAGCTACACGAGACTCGACAACAGACGACTCGTCTTCGGGACCACGTCCAGGATGGCGATACGCGTCTCGCGCGTACTACCACGGAGCTCGACGAGCTTGCTCAAGACTTGGGCTGGGTTCAAGTGCCTCGCGAGGTCTGGGACCGGCTCCGACACTTGGAGGACTGGGTGTAGTACTATCGCGATCGCAACGACCGTCACAGCCAGGAGCTCTCCGAGCTTCGACGTCAGCAGGCTGCGTTGCAGGGTCAGATTGACCTTCCGGCCCGCATGCAGGGCCCGCCCGCTGCGCCTCCTGCGCCGGTGGCTCCTGTGCCGACGGCACTTCCAACTCCGACTCTGCCGCCAGGGCTCGCGGCACCGCCGGTGTCGAGCCTTCTGTTGGTGCCTGCAGTACCTGCGTTGTTGCTCGCGTCTGCGACGCCTGCGACTGCGTCCTCGACGCTCGCGACCTCCGCGCCTGCGACCTCGTCGCCCTCGGTGCCTCCATCGGCACCTGAGTCGGGTCATGGTACGGCTTGAGCAAGCCCACGTAGAAGACGGGGTGCGTCCGCATCTTCTTCGGAAGATTGAGCGTGTACGCAAGGCCCTTCCTGACCACGACCTTGAAAGGTCCAATGAAGCGCGGGCGCAACTTCGTCTTGAAGACAGCGGACACTGCATGTGTAGGTAGGTTCTTAGCATTTAGCAATACCAGGTCCCCGACCTCATAACTGTCAACATTGCCTCTGCCTGAAGCATCTGCATGTTCCTTTTGCTTGCCTTGGCTCTCAGCCATTGCGTCACGCACGTGTCGTAAGACACTCAAGCGCGTCGACAAGAAAGTGTCAACCTGTTTACGAACAGTAGCCGGGCTGACATCAGCTCGCCGATCAGCTAAATCGGCTTCCTCTCCCCCTCACGGGAAACTTCTGGAGCGCGGTCTTTGCGGTGCTTGGCACCAAGCTGGACATGTCCACGGCGGATCACCCGCAGACCGATGGTCAGACGGAGCGAGTGAATCGCGTCGTCGAGGACGTGCTCCGCAGCATTTGCGCTGGAGCGCGGTCTTTGCGGTGCTTGGCACCAAGCTGGACATGTCTACGGCGGATCACCCGCAGACCGATGGTCAGACGGAGCGAGTGAATCGCGTCGTCGAGGACGTGCTCCGCAGCATCGACCGGCTACACGCCGATCTACGTGAACAGCTTGTCTCATCCCCGCGTCCCGCTGACGCCGCCACGTGGTGGCCTCGGGCTTGGTGGGGGTCCGAGACAATCGACTCAGGGAGTCCGTGTTGTCGAAACACTCGGTCCAAGAACAGCGTTGCTGTACCCTTACCATCGATGGTATCCGGCACAGCCGCAAGGTGAGCCATCTTGCTCAGTCGGTCTACAAAGACCACGACTCCAGTGTTGCCCGCCGCATCCGCCGGCAGGCCAAACACAAAGTCCATACTCATGGATTCCCAACAGCCCAAAGGGACAGGCAAGCTTGCCAACGGGGCTGCAGCATTGGGTGACGACTTCACTCGCTGACACGTCTCGCACGTGCGCACATAAGTGCTCGTCCACTTGTACATCTTCGGCCACCAGTAGTGGGTGCTCACCAAGCTGTAGGTCTTCTCACGGCCAAGATGGCCAGCCACCGGCGTGTCGTGGGCCTCATAGAGGATACGATACTTCAGGTCCTCATCATGAGGAATAACCACGCGTGGCGTGTCCTCGGAGCCAGTACTGTAGAACAGCAGGCCACCATCGAGGGTGTAGCGATGCAAACGCGCGCGCACTCGCGCCGACCATTCAATGTCCGAGTCTTGAAACTCCTTGCTCCCGAGAGCCTTCAGCAACGCGACACAAATGTCATCCTTGGCATAAGCCGTTCGGATCAGATCCGGTAATGACGAAGTCACGGTCGTTACATGAGCCAGCTCATAATTCGGCCTGCGCGACAGCGCGTCCGCGAGGACATTCTGACTGCCAGGCTTGTACTTCACCTCGAAGTTGTACTCCGCGAAGAAGGACAGCCAACGGGCCATCCTTTGCGAGAGATGAGGCGACTGAGTCACAGTGCGTAACGACGCGTGATCCGTGTAAATCACGAACGGCTGAGAGCCCAACAGGTGAACCCTGAACTTGACGAGCGCATACTTCATCGCAAGTAGCTCTTTGTCATGGACAGGATAGTTCTTCTCAGCAGCCTTCAGCTGACGAGATTCGACCGCCACCACGCGCTCGCGCCCCTCGGCGTCTGCTTGTAGCAGGGCACAACCGATGGCAAAGTCGGAGGCGTCACAGACGACACTAAACGGACGAGCGGGGTCTGGCAAAGCCAGAATAGGCGCATGAAGTAGACTATCCTTAATTAACGCAAACGCATCTTGATGCTCGGTGTTCCAACACCACTCCGCGTCCTTCTTCAGGAGATTGGAGAGCGACCGAGCCATCTCAGCGTAGTTCTCGCTGTACTTGTGCAAGTAATTGGCCAAGCCAAGCCACTTGCGAAGATCCTTCTGGTTCTGGGGAACCGGCCAGTCCACAATGGCCTTGACCTTGACCTTGACCGGGTCGGCCCTCAGGCCACGCTTCCCGATGAAGCACCCTAAGAAGGGAATCTCTTCTGCCCCGAAGATGCATTGTCAATGTTGGCATACAACTTGTTTTGACGCATGCACTCGAGCACAGCACGCAGGTGCTCGACATGGTTCTCCATATCAGTCTTCCCGTGCTCCGCACGACTGTGGACAAAGATGTCATCGAAGTACGTTTGCGCGTACGTCCGATGGGGCCGGAAGAGCTGCGTCACAAGACGATTAAACGTCGCTGGCCCGTTCGAAAGCCGTTGGGGCATCACCAACCACTCCCAGAGCATTCCACTCGGAGTACTCACCGCAGTGAGGGGAATGTCGCTCGTCCTCATGAGCAATTGGTAGTAGCCATCGACCAAGTCGAGCGCACTGTACATCGTACATCCTGCCATGTTGTTCTGAAGAACGTCCTTCCGAGGAATCGGCGTCCGGAATGGTGGTGGCATTCAGCTTGTTGAAGGCATGCACAATACGCCACGTGCCATTCGGCTTTCTGACACAGAACGTCGGCGTTGAGTGAGGAGACTTACTCTCATGCACCATGCCCGCTTCGTGCTTCGCACGGAAGAACGCGTCAATGACGTCACACTGCTCCTTCGGCAAAGGCCACTGCCTCGTCACGCAGTACTTCGTTCCCGGAACGAGATCAATCTCATGTCGAACACCTCGATCCGGAGGTAGCCCCGAGAGCGGTTCCTTCGAGACCACGTCTTGATAATCCTTCACCACGTGATACATCCGACGGATCCTTCAGGATCGCCGATCCGCTTCGCGCATTCAGCGCCTTCTTGGTGTCCTCCAGGACAGCTTCATCCAAAAGCGAGGACGAGTTCAACTCTTCTTCAGGTCGTATGACCACCACCTCCGCCAAGTCTCCAGCCTTCAAGGCTTCGCCCAACTCGACCAAGGACATCTCGTCCAGCTCCAGGAGAGCAGATAGTGAGGGCAAGTCGTTGAGACTGATGTCTCCGTCGACGTCGCCCGTCACTCCATTCACGAGTGTGTAGAGCTGCTCGCTCTTGTGTGGAGCCTCACCGCTCGACACACCCTTCTCGACTCGTGAGACCGCAGACGCCTTGCGTCGCGCAGCCAGCGCTTTGCGGCGCTGCCGCCTCTTCATGAAAACTGTCCGCCCAGAAGAGCTCCGTGATTTCGCGTGCTTCTTGACGCCAGGTGTCACCACCTCATCCAGCTCCAGAGGAGCACCAGTGTCTTTCTCGACACTCAGCGAAGGGCTGCACGACCCGCAGCCTCCACTCAGTGGATTACGTGCCACTCCACGACCTTCATCCGGGCAGAGCCCCTTGTCCCTCTGAGGCGAGGCGGGTGAACGCCTTTATCGTCCAGGGTGTATAGCGTACGTCCGGTAGGCTTAGACCCGGGAGGGTTTAGCTTACGGAAACCCGAAACCCACAATAAATGTAAGCTCCGGTCGGCGTGTGACCTTGTGCAATCCCTATGGGTGTCGTTTATCTTCGGCGGACCGAGTTTCAACCCTATGAGAATCGCAATCGATCAAGAATACAGGAATACAGAGAACTTCCGGGCGCTACTCGTTCCGGGAGTCCTGAATGGGAGTGAGATCACGAGCAAAGACCTTCTCCAAAATAACCAATATCAATACAGAGTTTGTACACACAATATGCAGCCTGTCAATTTAGGTTGCACCCCGAATACAGGTAAATTCGGGATACCCCACGCGCACCACTCCTGAATGTCAGGAGAACAATACAGGTACCTTCCTACCACACGCAATCTACAATCGGGTCCTAGGGGGCGATTGCCACAACCTCCTAAAACGCAGGGAATATGAAATGCAAACGCACACTGAGAGTGTACATCACAACTGGGAAATGAAACAGGTGTACCAACCCGATGGGCAATACTTTTGGGTACCTGACTTGGCTTGATGATGTAGTGAGAAGTTTTTGAGGGACTTGGACCAGGCGTTACTCAACGCTCGCAGCGGGGCTCCGAATGGTACACCCTCTCGTGGGCTCCTAGGCGGTACACTCTCCCGTGGGCGGCGGCTGTCCTTAGGCGAATCACGAACCAGGCGCTTGTGCACTAGAACGCAAAACAAACTCTGTTGATCTTTATCTTCTTCTTCTTCTTCTTCTTCTTCTTCTTCTTCTTCTTCTTCTTCTTCTTCTCTCTCTCTCTCTCTCTCTCTCTCTCTCTCTCTCTCTCTCTCTCTCTCTCTCTCTCTCTCTCTCTCTCTCTCTCTCTCTCTCTCTCTCTCTCTCTCTCTCTCTCTCTCTCTCTCTCTCTCTCTCTCTCTTCTCTTTTGTATCTCTCTCTCTTCTTCTTCGTATGGTCTTGTTACCTTGAGGGCCGCTGGATCTTCACGCGGTCTCCTCTGCTCATATCTCCATACACTTGTTCGGGTTCTCTTAATCTCAGTATACCCGAGCGTCGCGTCGCGGCGCACACGCATCACTTGGTGTCGGAGGGACTCGGGTGCCTGACCTGGGGATCTGCTGCACTGATTACGCCACGGACTCAGACTGGGTCACTCTCCATAGTGAACCCAAGTCACGCTTGGAACTGGCGCCTTGGTCGCTAACTTCGCTGACTTGGCACTTTCCTGGGCGTCGGTCCATTGGTAGATATCCGCAGTGTCTTGGGTCTTCTCTATTCAGGGCAGTCATGGTCCATTCAGGGTGATCGGCACTTGGGCACTCCGGGCGTTGTCCATTCGGGATAGTCGTTCACCATTCGGGATGTCGGTTGTCCATCCAGGCTGCCGTCGACTCCACGAGCTTCAGTGGCCACTTGGTCTCGCTGCTTGAGGTCCTCAACTCATTATCGGGTCACACTCGGGGTCTTCGTAGTCGCAGTTCCTGGATGTTCACCTTCACCGCAATGGTAACGTCGTTCGGGATACCAGTGGCTTGATGTGCTTGAGTAGCTTCACGCCGGAGCCGGTGGGGTTCGGAGTACCTTGGGGATGCTTGGCCTCGCCAAGAAGGGTAGCCCTCCGGGATACGTTCACCGGGGCACTTCACAGTCTCCCTCCGTCAGACTAAGTCGGGGCCGGACTGGGTGCTGTGCACCTCCGGCCAGTTGAGGTCAAACGCGACCAGTCATCCATACTCCACATCTCATCCACCACACTCGGGCGTTCCACAGGCACGCCATCCTGAATCTGCTTTCGCCACACGAACCATCCAACTACTCTTGTCAGAGCAACCGGGCAACGGTAACCAGGAAAATGTCAAGTTGCTTCGCCACACCTCAGCATCGTGCCGACCGCGCCGTCGCTGGCACGCAGCAGGGCGTCGCCCTCAGACGCACACCCGCTCAGCGGAATTAGTGCCGCTCCACATCCTTGATCCGGGCAACGCCCATCTTCACTCGACTTCTCGTCGACCGCGCCTTCACTGGCACGCAGCAGGGCGTCGCCCTCAGACGCACACCCGCTCAGCGGAATTCGTGCCGCTCCACATCCTTCATCAGCCGGGCGTCGCCCATGGCTCCTCGGCTCCATGCCGACCTTGTCCTCACTTGGGTACAGCGGGGCGTTGCCCTCAGGCGCACACCCGCTCAGCGGAATTCGTGCCGCTCCACCTGCCGTCCACGAGCCACGCTCGGAACGCTCGTTCTCGACACACGCAGTGTCCACCAACTCGGAAACTCCGATGTTCAGCACATTGACCGACTCGGTCCAGTGCTCGCGCCAGAAGCGCTTCTGCTTCCTAGCAGAGGTGGGTTCATGACTCGCCAATGCTCCGCCAGGAGAGAAGCGCGTAGCACCAAGGGTCTTCGACCTCCAATCTATCCAAGGCTCATGGCGTTCCAGCCACGCCATACCAAGGATGAGATCATATCTCGAATCGAGATCTAAGACCAGACAGCGTTCCACGCTATCAAAATTCAAAAACTTCATGCCCAAGTCCACAGGGACTTTAGGCACCGTGACACGAGTGCCCATCGCGAAACGAACAGTGACGATATCACTCCCACGCGCTACCAGCGCCTCAGCATAAAGCTGACTTCCGTCCATCGTGGAACGCCGGGCGTAATTACCCGACGCTCCCGAATCGATCAAAATCGTCCATGGCTTTGTGAAGCCCTTCACCCAAGCCTGGACAACTAACAAGCCCGGCTTGCACACACGTTCCGTGTTATAGAGTACAGTCTCTTCGGGGCTAAGTCCTGTCGACCTCCACCTCGCCGAGGTTCAATAGAACTTGGTTCTTCCCCAGTAGGCCGCCCCGCGCCTACTGGGGTTTCTCGTTTCCCCAAGACGAACAAGAGCCCTGGCTCGAACCCGAAGAGCGGCTTGCCGAAGCCTGGCGCTGGAGGCGCAGCGGACATTCGGCGCGCAAGTGGCGCGTGTCACCACAGATAAAGCATTGGCGGATGCCGCGCCGCTGCTCAGCAGCCCGAAGCTCGGCTTCTTCGTCTTCAGCATAGTTGAGGTCCATAGGCTCCGGGCCGTTCGACGAACTGGTGTGGGGCGCATTCCACCCAAGTCTTGACGACTTAAAGTTGTGCTCCGCGTTCAACGCGATGCTCACAGCCTCTTCAAAAGAGCTTGGGCGAGTGCGGAAGACTTCCGTCCTGGCCACGCCAGTGCGAAGCCCTTCCATAAACACCGTGACGATGACTACCTCAGCCAGAGGCTCGGCAGACATGCCCGCAATGAGAGTTCTCAACTCATGGACATAGTCCACCAAATCCTTCTTGCCTTGCCGGGTAGCCAGGAAGCGTGAGCGCACGCGATACGCCTCGTTAGGCGGAGCGAACACCCGGGACAGTTGCTGCTTCAGCTGGTCCCACGTCGGGAAGGCCGTGTCGACCGACGTCCCTGACGTTAGTGCCCACTCTCTCGCTCGCCCACCAAGCTTTGAGATAGCTAGCGCCACGCGCTGCGACTCCGTCCGGAGTAGAGCTGAGCTCATAGCCATCTCGACCTCACGGGTCCAAAGCATGAAGCTTTCCCCTTCCTTGCCTTTGAAGGTCTTCACGCTCAACATGAGCGGCTTGGGTCTTGTTCCCGCGTCGGATGACGTAGCGGGCGCTTAAAGCGCCGCGGCCGTCGCCATCCTCTGCTGGAGGTGCTCCAACAGAGCATTCTCGCAGCTGGAGAACGCCTCGAGACGCGCATTCACCGCGTCGGGGCCTTGTTGCGCCAGTTGCGTCACGCCCTCCGAAGGACATAAGCTTTTTAAGCGCATCCTGCTGGTTCGGGGGCAAGTGAGCGAACTGCTCCATTCTCCACAGAGGGTCAGTCTATCCAGACTCAGGTGTCGGAATGACTACAAGTGCTACCAAGTGCAGCGGGGCTACCGTAGCTTTAGCGTCAGAGGAAGACGTAACAGACTCACAGAGTCGCGGCACCAGCCTGCTTGCGGCTGTACTCCTCCTGGAGGGCGACTTGGATCGCCTCCTCCATAGTGGCGGTGAGCACACGAAACAACTGCGTGCGCGCAGGACCGACCTTCAGGCCGAAGACTGTCATCTTGACATCTTCCGACAGTGGGTTCCCCACCAGCGAGGCTGCCAACGTGCGCATCTCCTGTACGTACATGTACAGCTCGCGCTCCCCTTGTTTGCAGGCAAGGAAGCGCGAGCGCTGGCGGAACTCGTTGTTCGCCGGGAGGAAAGCGGCTCGAAGCTGCTCACACAGCTGAGCCCAGGATGTGAAACATCCAGGCGACATTGATTCGCGCGTATACGCCCAAGTCTTGGCACGTCCGCCAAGGTTGGAGAGCGCAAAGGCGACTCAATGGTTCTCAGCCGAGATGAGACCTGCGCTCATTGCGATCTCGGTCTCCCGGATCCAGAAGTGAAGGTTCTCACCTTCCTTCCCTTCGAACGGAGGCACAGCTAGCCGCAAAGGCTTAGGCTGCACCCGTCTGGGCTTACTCATCTGAGCCAGCAGGTTTCCCTGCACATGAGCGATGAGCCCGCGTTCGTACTCGTCAAACACGCTCACCCGCTCGACCTGCTCGGCTGGCGTCGCCTCCGCCAAGCTCCGGAGGGCATCACTTCCGAAGATGCCCGCCATCTTCCGCACTGACTCGAACTGCGCTCTGGCTGTTGTACAGCCTGTGGTCACTGAGAGCGAACCAGAACCCATGGATCTGAATTCGGCTGAACAGTATTCTGTCCGCTGCTATGGCTGCGGCGGACTGGGACACTATCAACGTGTCTGCCCATCGCCAGGGCCTGGGAAGAAGGCCTACCCAAAGACCAGAGCCTAAAGATAGCCCGTTCTAATACCAGAACGCACGAGTCCGTACTCCCTACGGACTCCAAGAGTCAACCCTTAACTCTTAGCTGTGAATCTCCAAACTGAATGTATTTCTCTTTATCGCGGCAGAGCCGCCTTTGGTGTAAATGTATCCGGTTCACTATCTAGCATAGTGAACCCTAGTCATATGCATAATCTGTGGCTCTGAAGCCATGTACTGATTCTCCTACTGAAATAGGTTAGACAGCGTACACCACACAAGCCTGTGTGTGCCACACTTCGTAACCCTTCGGGTAACATTCGTGTAACCCAGTTACAGAACTGGTGTTCGCCTGGATAGCAATGTCCGCACGCACTTCCGCTGTGTATTGTGCTGTGTGACCCCGTCACACTTGGTAGCACTAGTAGTCAATCCTACGCCTACGCGGGTAGATTGGTCTACCTGAATCCTCGGTGGCTCAGGTCTGTGAGCCACGATGGACCGAAGTGAGTTTCCTCACTTGACTGACTGGTCAAGGGGGCGCCGGCGCCATGCACCGTCAGGTGCTCAAGGGGGACACAACCACCAGTAAGGACGAGGGCCTTCCTGGGGTTGGCCCGAGTCTTTGTGATGGGTGTACGGAAGGCGTACACCACAGAGACCCGGGGTCCCTTGAGAGCACTGACGCTCGCATTGGTGAAGGACAACGGTGGGTTGTCGGTAGTACACGTGAGTGTACGGGGTAATGGTATCCCTTGACGTGATTGCGTCTGGGACGTCGCGCGTGTTCGCACGTCGCCAGATGTGTCGGTTGGAATAACGACACAAGTGCCGAGACTCTGCGAGAGTCGAAGCACAAGGGCAGGCCTCATTGACTGAGGCCGGGCCGAAGAAGAACCTTGGGGTCCGCTTTGACCCTGGCTGCCGCGTTCGAGGACGCGGGAAGCAATGGAACCGCACATGTTCCCGGACATGGACCCGTACATGTTGCCGAAGAAGCCCTGGGCATGAAACCGTATATGCCCTCGGCGTGGACAAGTATTACTTGGTCCTGGGTGCGCCGTGTAAACAGCACGGGCCCTCGACCGAGTGGCGCGGCAATGCCTTTGAGGCTAGGTCGGCCCTCTGTGTCTGCCAGAGCATTGGTGAGTCATGTTCCCACCTCTGGCCAGACACAAGGGTGTCCGAAGGGACTGCCAGGGGCGCTGGATGCGTCCGACAAGACGAATAAGAAGAAGGGAGGCATCACTGACATGATGACCTCCATGACGATGGTGCAGTGTATCTGCAACCGAGGGCTGTTACGCCTGGCATGTGGAGCTGCCTCAAGAAGCAACTCCAGTGAAGAGAGTCATTGCTCGGTATGATCATTGACAAGGGTGGTGTTCGGTGACGCCACCAGGTGGGTAACCAAGGACCACTGACGAGCGGGTAACTTAGTTCCGCACAAGAGCATGTAATGCTGAGGAGGCCACTCAAGGCATCTCTGGCGTGGGTAACCAAGTACCACACCAGGTCACTCAGACCTTAACTGAAGAGGAAGGTGCACGATGCACTTCCTGTGTGGGTAAGCAAGTGCCACACCAGGTCACTCAGACAATAACTGATGACGAAGGCGCTGCACGCGCTTCCTGTGTGGGTAACATACTTCCATACGCGTCACTCAGACGGAAACTGATTGTGAAGTCGCACGACGCGCTTCCTGCGTGAGTAACTTAGGTCGACGCGCGGTCTGTATGATCAAGACTTGTGATCAGGTCACTTGGGTCTCCTTGCGTGTGGTGGATGGCCAAACGGAGTTTAAGAGGCCCGTGACACCGTCACGATGTCATAGCCGCCCGGCCCTCTCTGAGGCTCCGCGCGGATCTGATTTTAAGCGGGGGGGGGGGGAGGCACTTCCTTCCTCCGAGGGCTTAGCACCCGGTCATCATGGATGACGTTCGACTGGGTGTCGGTCGGCGCAGCTGTGGCTTTGCGCACAGAAGACGAGGATTGGGTACATATCGTACCTGCGGCGATACATGTTGCGTCGCCGCCGACTCGGCGCGTATGGTCGATCACGACTGGAGTGTGTCTGCAGGAGGGCGACACCTCAACTGACCACATGCAGGAGCATGCTCGGTCTGCCTGCGCAGTTGGGGCAACAAGTATCCAGGACTCGATGCCGAGATGGCAGAGTCTGAGTATGCATGTGATGCAGCTACTCTCAAGTCAAGGAAGGACACGCCGTACGCTGTCATGGGTGCATTCACCCGCAGACGTGGGTAACAGAGTACCACGTCAAGTTACGCAGACTCAAACTGCATACCGGCTGGTAGATACCAAGCTTTGGTCGACAATGTTGACCCGGAGCCCAAGCAGGGTAGCTTCTCGCGCCACCAGAGTCTGCTGGTATAGCGACTTGGTGCTACAGGGCGGCACGAGTTTAGGCGGCCGGCTGCCGCCTGACCCGCTGGGGTTCTGATCGTAAGTGGGGGAGGGGATCGGAAGTGCCTTTCCTCCCGTCGTCTCTGGCATGAGAATTGCTTCGTCGTAGAAGCCAGTGTAGTGGCTGTATGGTGCAGACACTCACGAAGTATTGCACGAAGGTGCTGCACCTGCATGGTCATGGTGACCGAAGGCCAGCAACGTTGGCAGTGATCACTACCGCTGCTGGGCCGAAGCTGGCGCGCACATTCGCTGCGGAAAGGCTGCATCTGTCGGGCGAGGACATGGCAGCCAGTCTGCGGCTTGGGCCGCGGACGAAGGCATGTGCGCGTACGCATCACCATGCCGTCGCTTGATGCTGTTGCTACACTGGACGCGGTACGTCTACCGGCCAGTTAGCTATCAGCATCATGCTGAAGCTCAACGCCGTGGTTACGCTGGGCGCGGCACGTCTGTCGGCCAGGTCGCCATCAGCCCCGAGCATGGGTGTTGTCCGACAGGACGAACCCGAGGGATAGCCCCATGCTGTTGCTACGCTGGGCGCGACACGTGTAATGGGCCTACCTTGGCTCACTACAACAGCTTACACGTGTGCGCTCGTGTATGAGGAAGCGTAGCTTAGTTTAAACTAGAGTTAATTATACTCGGGCCTCCGAGTATAGATTAATCTAAATAAACGATCCAAATAATGTTTTTGGGTTAAAATGAGAACTGTTATTTTGTTTTATGTTTCTGACTTCCTCTAAATGTAATATTCTAAGTTGGGAATCTGCCAACGGCTGGTTGGCAGAATTCCTTTGCTATGCATGTCGCTCATTGGTTAAAAGATGCTGCTTTCAACCAATAGGAATCCTAAATGTCTATGGACCACCCGTCGTGGTGATCGTAAATGAATGTGGCACTTGATGTAACGTACATCAAGGCCGAGGAAGTGTTCGAACCTTTAACAGACATCGCGTCTGTTAGAGTTACAAGTGGCTGTAGCCACTTGTGCGTGTAACCCCGTTACACCATCCCCCCTTTAAGGTTAGACGCGCCGGTCACGGCACGTCAATCAGGCAATTGACCACTCGTCAATTCTTCACGTTGGGAGAAAGAAAACTCGAGCTCATTCCGCAATGAGCTCGCCGAAGAAGACCGCCGCCGAGGAGAAGCCCGCCGCTGGGACAGAGAATCTCTCTGTCCCCGAGTACCACGAGCGGCAGCAGGCGAAGCAGGACGCTCGCGCTGCTAAGGCCGCGGCCGAGCCGAAGATCGTCCTTCAGGGCTCTTCGATAGTCAACGATGTCGTTGACTATAGCGAGGACGACGTGGACATGGAGGAGGGCGATGCCTCCCCAGCAGGCGCAAGGAGTCAATCGACAGCGACAGTCTCGACCCGCACGCCGGGTCGAGACGCCCTCGTGAAGAAGACGATTCGGACGCTTCGAGTTCGAAGCGTTCGCGTTGCGCAAAGGAGACTCCGCTCTCTGCTGCTGGAGCCTTGAGCTCGCCGCGCGATGCGGCGCCTTCAAGCTCTCCACGCGCTGCTCATGCAGCGCGTGATCCATGGATGCCGTCCGCGGCAGACATCGCGGCGCGGGTGGGCAACTCGGTGCCCCGAACACTATCCCGCTGTACGTATGCAGCGCGATCGAGGACGATGAGGTGGCGGAGGGCCAGCACTTTGATCCGATGACGGATCAAAGGCGCGACTACTATATCGGACTCTTCCATGAGCTCCGATATTACTCCAGCAAGAAGACCTCTTCTCGCAGCAAAGTGCCCGAATGGCAGGCACTTTGTCAAAGTTGGAATGCCTTTGTTGATAACTTCAACAAGAATCCGGCAGCTTACCGCGAGCGGGTTAAGCATGCCCGTGAGCGCTTCGAGACGTTCTCGACGCGTGGGAGATTGGAGCAGCTCCACAGATCTTCTGTGGATGCTGGAGTTCCGTGCGCTGTGCCCGAAGGCCAGCAGTGCATGTTGTGTCTTCCGGGTGCGGCGCGCTTGAGCGACCGCGACCTAAACGGGTACACGTCGATTCGTGTACCTGCGAGCCTCAAGGATCTCCGTGCCAAGTTCATGGCACGTGAGGAACGCGACGAGCGTGGTGCTTCGAGCGCTGGGGTGACCACAGCGCTCGCACTACCTTCGCGCCGGCAGTGCGTGGTGGGCTTCGTACGCCCTCACCATTTCCGGAACGTCCTGCAGCAGGACGTTCCGCGGCTCCCATGTATCTTGGTGGGGCGGGAACCCTCTCCAACGAATACGATACCGAACCGGATGACGGTTCGTTTTCGGGATACTATGGTCGACAATACGCTCAACAATCCAACGTGTTGAGCCGTGGGCGTCACGGATCGGAGGCGGCGGTGGTGGGAACACGCCCGGGTATGGTCAACCTGGGGTTGACCTTGGGCCTCCGTCCCTCGAAGACCGGGTCGCCGCTGTGGAGCGGCTTCAGAGCAGTGACTTCGCTGCTCTGAGGCAAGAGATGGCGAACCTGAGGGCTCAAGTCGCTCAGGCCGCGCAGACCGCGTCGGACGTCTCCGTCGACGTTGGGGTCGCGTCGTGCGCTTGGCCCAGCGCGTTGACGCGCTGGAGAAAGGTTCGGCTTCCGCTTCGCGCCGGCCGAGCTAGCTGGCTCGTGCTGCTGGTATGGCTTCAGCCGCCCGACGTAAAAGGTCGGGTGGAGGCGCATGCTAGACGGAATGTTCAGCGTGTAAGCGTTGCCATGCCGTGCCAACACTGTGAACGGTCAATGAAGCGCGGAGCGAGCTTACTCGCTCCGAAGTCGGAAACTGCATGTTTAGGCAGGTTTTGAGTAGCTAACAAAACCAATGAACCCTTCTTGAATTCATTTGTGTTGCCCCTGCCAACATTGTCTGCGTTCAGCTTCTGTCGATCGACAGAAGCTGCAATAGCGTCCTGGACAAACCGAATGACGGCTTGTCTACGCTGCACGAAGTTCATTGCGTCCGAGCTGAACTCGTTCAGCTCGCTTCCAGCAGTAGGCCCGGCCTCTGCGTTCGTCGATGTGGTGTCTGTGCCTCGCACAGACACGTTCTTCTTCTGCTTGTGTGCGTCTGTGCCCTGCACAGACGTGGTCTTCTTTCGCGTTGTTGCGGCTGCTGTGTTGCGGCCGTAGATCCTCCCCCACTTAAGGAAGGAACCACCATCCCGAGCAGGCTCGGGAGGCGTGGGTGACGCATTGCATTCACGTAGAACGGTGTATGCCCGGTCGAGGCATGCACCGAGTTGTTGATGGCGAACTCTGCCATCGACAGACACTCGCTCCAGTGTTGGAACGAGTGAGCGTAGCTCTTGAGTATGTCGACGAGCACGCGATTCACGCGCTCGGTCTGCCCATCCGTCTGCGGATGGTCCGCAGTCGACATTGAAAGTTATTCCCAAGAAGTGTAAACACTTCTTGCCACAGATGCGCTGTGAAACGCGGGTCCCGATCCGACACAATGTCGGTCGGCATGCCATGGTGTTTGAACACCATGTCAACGAACAGACGTGCAGTCTGCTTCGCAGTTACTTCAGCGGGTACTGCAGCAAGATGTACCATCTTGCTGAAGCGGTCAACAAAGACCACAACGCCCGTGTTCCCCTGGCTGTCCGGGGGAAGACCGAACACGAAGTCCAAAGACATGGACTGCCAACACTCCGACGGAGTCGGTAGTGACTGCAAAGGAGCCTGCGCGAACGGCGCAGGCTTCACACGTTGGCACACCTCGCAAGCACGGACGTACTTGCGCACCCACTTGTACTGGTGGGCCCAGTAGAAGTCCCTCGTGAGAAGAAGATACGCCTTCTCACGGCCCGGGTGTCCCGCAGTCGGTGCATCATGATACTCGTACATGATCCGGAGTCGCAGGTCATGATCATTGGGAACGACAACACGGTCCGCGTTGTCGTCGACTGCATTGTAGAGCAATAACCCGTCGTGCACCCGATAACGGTGTGCACGAGCGCGAAGATGCTTCGGCAGCTTCTGACGAGCTTTGTCAGAAATCGCTGAGCCGTAGGCCAGCAAGAGCTTCGCGTCCGCGTCGTGCGCGAACGCGATCTTCACGTCGTCCAACAGCGACGACGTGGGAGTGCTCGATTGCATGGCGTCAATGGCATTGACGTCAGCATCAGTTGAAGCGTAGTCAGGTCGACGCGATAACGCGTCGGCCACCACATTGAGTCTTCCGGGTTTGTACTCAACCCGGAAGTTGTATTCCGCAAAGAACGAAAGCCATCTCGCCATACGTTGCGAGATGTGTGGCGACTTGACAGCCGTCCGCAGTGACGCGTGGTCTGTATAGACCACGAACGGTTTACTTCCGAGGAGATACACTCGGAACTTCGCAAGTGCATACTTCATGGCAAGGAGCTCCTTGTCATGCACTGGGTAATTGCGCTCAGCTGGCTTTAGCTGACGCGACTGATAGTAGACGACACGATCACGGCCCTCGTGATCGTGCTGCATCAACGCACATCCGATCGCGAAATCGGATGCGTCACACACAACGTGGAATGGGCGATCTTGGTCGGCCACCGCCAAGATTGGCGCCTCAGTCAAGCCCCGCTTGACTGCATCGAAGGCCTGCTGACAGTCAACAGTCCAACTCCACTCGGCATCCTTCTTCAGGAGCTGTGACAGCGGGCGTATCATGCCCGCTTAGTCCTTCACGTACTTGCACAAGTACGTGGCCGGCCAAGGAACTGCCGCAGTTCCTTGACGCTCGTCGGCGTCGGCCACTCATTGATCACTCTGACCTTTTCAGGGTCAGGGCGGACACCGTTCTTCCCAACGAGACACCTGAGCACGGGTATCTCGCTCGCCCCGAAGATGCACTTCTTCAGGTTCGCGTAGAGCTTGTGCTTGCGCATGAGCGCAAGCAGCTTCCGGAGATGCACCTTGTGCATCTCAACGTCGCTCATCCCGTCCGCAGCACGGCTGTGGACGAACACGTCATCGAAGTAGCTCGGTGCGAAGTCGCGCACCGAGCGCAACAAGTGCGTCACGCACCTGTTGAAGGTCGCTGGGGCGTTCTTCAGACCCTGCGGCATCACTAGCCACTCCCAGAGCATGCCACTCGGCGTGCTCACAGCCGTGAGAGGGATATCGCTCTCACGCATTAGGATCTGATAGAACCCATCGCGCAGATCAAGAGCACTGTAGACAGTGCTCCTGGCCATCGAATCGATGATAACATCTTTTCGCGGTATCGGTGTCTGCGCCGGTATCGTCGCATCGTTCAGCTTGTTGTACGCATGAACGATGCGCCAGCCGCCCTGTGGCTTCTTGACACAGAACGCCGGAGCACTGTGCGGGGATTTCGATTCCCGCACTTGTCCAGCTTTGCGACGACTTTCGAAGAAGTCGTCGATCGCCTTGACCTGCTCTCGCGGCAGTGGCCACTGCCGCGTGACACAGTATTTCGTGCCCGGCACGAAATCAATCTCGTGCTGAATGCCCTTGTCCTGCGGAAGCTCCGCAGGATCTCTTCCGGAAGTACGTCCGCGTACTCCCGTAGAATCTCGTAGTAGGGACTCGCCTTCAGCGAGTCCCAGCTCTGCTCTTCAAAGCGTTCCTTCTTCGTCTTGGCACTGAGAGTGTCTTCACTCTCAGTGGTGCTCTCCATGAAGAACTGCCTCAGTTCCTCATTCTCGCTCTTCGTTCTCTCGACGTCCGAGAGAATGCATATTTGCTCGATGCGTCCATCGTGCAAGTCACGCGCGAAGCGCTTCCAGCTCAGGACTGGAAGCGAAGTCAACTCTGACGCTTGCGTCGGAGGATTAGCGAGGGTCATCTCCCTGTGCCGGAACCCAGCACAGGTACGCGTCAAGACGTTCAACGTCTCGACGTTCGGCTTCTCAGCCTTCGTCTACCCGGCAGACATCTCTTGTAGCGTCTCGGCCCCGGGCCGAGACTTGCGCAGCGACCTTCGCATGCGCCGTCTTCTTGTCTTGCGGAGCCCGGCTCCGCATGATCCTTGACCTCGTCCAGGCCCAGCCGTGGACGGGTGTTGTTCTTTTATTCCGCCGGCGGGTACCTCCCGCGGGCGAGCGACTTCAAGCCCGGCTTGGTCGCGCGGCGCTTCGTCGTGCAGCCCGGCTGCACGACAGCATGCAAGTTTTTCCGGTGCGGGACGTTTGCAACCGTCCGCACCGCCTGCAGCGTCGGTTCCCGGAACCGACACGCCATCATCACCTCGACGCCTATCATTGGCGGAGTCCTCAATTACAAAGGGTGCGTCGACTCCCGGAGTCGACGCGATGTTTCTTTTCGCAGCGTCGTTTCCCGTAACCTACGCGACTTCAATACCTCGACGCCTTCCATTGGCGGAGACCTCCATTACGGAGGGTGCGTCGGCTCCTGAGCCGACGAATAGAATTCATCCAAGCCATCGACTCCCGGAGTCGACGGCGTCACGTCACCTTGGCTCCCATTACGGGCCAAAACCGATCCAATCAGGTTCGCGTCAGCCTCCACGGCTGACGCGCGTGACTCGCTTGTGTCATCCGCCGCTCGAGGCCGGAGACTTCTTTTGATTCGCTAAAGCGGGTGTTGACTTCCGAAGTCAACACATTTTCTTCACTAGCCGTCGGCGGCGACGCCGACGCTATCTGTTCTCGCGCGCGCGCCCGTGCGCGTCCAGGGCGTTCCGGGACAGCGGCATTAGGCGCTGTCTCGACTAGAGATTCGCGCGCACCTACTGGTGCGTGTGTGGTGGAAACAGGGCCATCGCTCTCTGTTCCACCGTCGCGACCGAAGCGCACGAGAGTGCGCTTCTCCCAATCGATTACCGGATCATGCCGTGCGAGCCACGGCATGCCCAATACCATGTCGAACTTATCGTCCAGATCCAGGACGATGAAGGTTTCGACGAACACTCGACCCTTGTACGTGAAGCGCACGCGTACCATGCGCTTCTCGGTCTTCACGACGACACCTGTCGCCAAGCGTACTTCCAACATACTTCGAGGTATCTTTAAATCCTCGAAGTCAAGCATTGATAGACTTCGCAGTCGAATAAAGTTCTTCGACGCGCCAGAATCTACAAACGCACGACGAGAGCCTCTTGCTATCATCGACTTCACCTTCAGGATGACAAGATCAGCCTTGTCATCTTGCTTCTGCAGTGAGAATGATCCTCACTGGGGGCTGCAGTCCTCAGTGTCGCGTGTCCTAGGTTGACACGCGGAACTGCATTACCAGTAGGGCGCCCCGCGCCTACTGGCGTCCAGCGTTTTTGTTTGGCTGCGACGATGCCCAGCATCGCCGCGATAGCCACCTTGCTGGTGCACGGGTGCCGTGCACTCTAGCAAAGTGACCGATCCTACCGCATCGGTAGCACCGCACATTACTTCCTTGCCGCTGCTGGGGGCCAGCAGTGGCAGCGCTCGAGAGGTCCATCGGTTCCGGACCTCCCGTCCTCACTACCGGGCGCGGTTGCGGCCTCGGTACATGCGCGTGCAGTTTAGCCTGTCGCAGGCTAAACTCTTCCTGCATCGCAAGCGTGATGGCAGCTTCGAGAGTACTCGGGTACTCGCGGAAGAGATAGGTCTTCACAGGCCCATCTCTCAGTCCCTTCATGAACGTGACGACCTTAGTCGCCTCGTCGATCGGGTTGGTCACGATGTTCGAGACCAAGTACCGCGTTTTCTGGGCGTAAGCATGAACATCATGCTTACCCTGCTGCAGGTCGAGGAACTCTGCCTCGACCGGAACTCATTCTGCGGGGGCTCAAACGCCTGTCTGAGCTCCTCCTTGAAGTCTTCGTACGTGCTGAAGCACGTAGGGTCGGAGAGCCGGCGTCCATACGCCCAGCTCCTTGCACGTCCGCCAAGACATGACATGGCGAACGCGACCTTCGACAACGGGTCGACGATACGTCGAGCCGCGATGGCAGTGTCGAGTTCGACAAGCCAACGGAGGAGAGGTTCACCCTCTCTTCCGACGTAGTTGCTCACATTGAGCTTCAGCGACTGTGGGCGAGGTGTCGTCCCCGACGACACCGCGGTATTGGCAGCAGCATCTCGCTGCTCCCTCATGATGAAGCCCAGAGCAACACCGTGTTGCTCTGTCGGCGTTAGCGTACGCAGCATCGTAGCTACAGCCGCCTCACCAATGACTGTTGACAGTCGTTGGAGGGCTTCCCACTCTGGGTCTGACAGGTGGGGACAGTCAGCGCGTGCAACATGGGTTGCAGGCGTCGTGGAGCTTTCCATAGACACTTCGGTATCCATGGGAAGGTTCTCGGCTCCGTGTTCGTGCGGTGACGTACGAACTCAACTTAGTCGGTCGTTGGACGGACTACAAAGTGCTACCAGGTGTAATGGGCCTACCTTGGCTCACTACAACAGCTTACACGTGTGCGCTCGTGTATGAGGAAGCGTAGCTTAGTTTAAACTAGAGTTAATTATACTCGGGCCTCCGAGTATAGATTAATCTAAATAAACGATCCAAATAATGTTTTTGGGTTAAAATGAGAACTGTTATTTTGTTTTATGTTTCTGACTTCCTCTAAATGTAATATTCTAAGTTGGGAATCTGCCAACGGCTGGTTGGCAGAATTCCTTTGCTATGCATGTCGCTCATTGGTTAAAAGATGCTGCTTTCAACCAATAGGAATCCTAAATGTCTATGGACCACCCGTCGTGGTGATCGTAAATGAATGTGGCACTTGATGTAACGTACATCAAGGCCGAGGAAGTGTTCGAACCTTTAACAGACATCGCGTCTGTTAGAGTTACAAGTGGCTGTAGCCATTTGTGCGTGTAACCCCGTTACAACACGTCTGCCGGCCAGGTAGACAACGGCAAGGAGCATGGGTGTTGCCCACGCAGGGTGAGCCCGAACGTGTTGCCTTCGCGGGCATACACACTTAGCGCGGTGCATACAGCGCTTGTAGGGCGCGGAGCCATACGGGTGCACGTGGCACATACTGCCTGTGAGGTAGCTGCGGTGCACGTGGTACCTGACGCGCACTGTGCGCGGGGCACTTGGAGTACGCGAGGTACTCGCAGTGCACGCGGCACTTGTCGTGCACGTGGCACTTGAAGTGAACGAGGCGCTATGGCAGTCGTGGTACATGTGGTACACCACATGCCTTTGGTGTATGAGGTGGTACCCCCGTACACCGTGAGGTCCGGTATGGACTGTGTGCCATGCGGCCTTGCGGGCACACCGACCTGGTGTTGGTCGCCGCGACGCATGATGCGAGCGCTGGTGACGGAGGTCAGTGTATTTCGCACCGTGATGAAGTACCATCGCGGTACTTTGGTGTCGATGGAAGACACCTCGGCGTCGGCGACACGATTACCGTGACGCGGGGCAGGACATTGGACAAGTCCGCCGCGTTGCTCTGAACGATGAGCTGACTGCGAGCAGCAGCCGCAGTCCCCAGGATCATTGCGACGATGAAGCCCGATGCTTCTTGGCTTTGGTCAACATTTGACCTCTGCCCATGGGTCATGCCGATGAACTCGGACGACCGTGTGGTGTAGTAGCACGCACAAAATCGTCAGATGTGGCACCCTAGCTACAAACACAACAACAGCCGAGCTAGTCGGCCCTTGTTGGCCTGCGCTGAGATGTCCCCCAGCGGTTCGGCCCTTCCGGGACAGTGGTGTCTCGTTCTCGCCGAGACCAAGTACCCCAAGCCAGTCAATCTCGGCAGCCAGCTGAGTTACCTGACTCCGGAATGAGAAATCCCGTGCCCTCCACCAAAGGATGGACGACGGCGCACGGAGCGCTTTTACGGGTCGCCGAGAGCAAAGGCTTCTCGACTCAGCAATCAGTGCCCGGGACGTACGGGAACACCGGCTCGCAGCGGTGGCGAGACTTTCCTTCGCGCTTGGCGAGACACGTGCCCAACCCGGGCCAACCTTAATCTCTTGGCGCTACCAGTCAACACCCTACAAGCTATGCCTCTCGGGTGCTGACAGCAGACATAATCCGACCCCGTGAAGGGACGTACCGGAACGTGTACACGTGTGGTGGGCCTAGAAAATTCTGCTCTGTTGTTTGTTATCTCTGTCGGGCGCCCTGAAGGGGCGCCTCCACTACTCCTAAGCTCCTATACAAATACCAAATGAAAGTGGGCGGTTTTAGATCTCGGCCGACCCTTCGCTGAGCTCGGCGACGCTTCAGCTCGGCTGGTCCGGATAAGCTGTTCGGATAACCCCTTGAACTCGGCTGAGCCGGATAAGGTGTCCGGATAATCTGGCGAACTCGGCGGAGCGACCCTTCAACTCGACGGGGCGACTCCCGGACTCACGCGGACCCGGTCACCGTATCTGGATGGTACGTGGTACCGTTTAGCCGAGCTCGGCGGCTTGAACCCCATGATCTCCGCTGAGCGTTTCCAGAGTCTTCCTGAACTCGGCTGGGTCTTCACCACTGGGCCTGCCACGTGTCACCAGGTCGGGGCCGGTGTGCCTTGGGTTTCTGACACCATCAGCCGAGTTCAGCGGTCCATCAGCGCATTCTTGCCCACTGAGCTCGGCGGACGGGCATCCCGCCGAGTAGAACTTGGCTCCTGGTGCGTTGTTCCACTGCGGTCTTGGAGTGTGACACAAAACTCGATGTTCCCTACACCACAACTGCCCCGGTCATGCTACGAGCCGGAGTGGTGAGTGGCCTGGCCAACTGGATGTGTCGCTCGCTTGATTTCGTCCAATCAGATCTGTCGCATTCACTCTGAGTTCACATTTCCCGAATTCGAGTGGCCAGAAGTGCTCGCAACGCCAGCTCGACGACCTCGTTCCGTGAAGGTGAGGCCTGCTTGAACCTTGATCTTTGGTGTAGCCCTTGACGGGTGTGTGGACTCCGCGCCCCACGGATCTGTGCACATGTAGATGCCCTGTCGCTCGCGCCAAGCCCCACCGTCGGATCACTTCAACATCGAATCAGTGTGGATGACCGTCTCAACGTGGCAGCTGGTAGCCTGAACTGGGTCATACGGAGTCGGCTGCCGCCCTGTCGAAGCTCCGAGTACTAGCGGTGCTGTTGGTACTGCCGCAACCAAGCAAGTAGGCGATGTAGGTGTCGAGGAAGTGCTCGATTCATGTTGACGGAGACAGTGATGCTCGGCTTCGTCGGTATTACCCCAGAGCAGCCATGGATCCTGCCAGCAACTCGGCTGACCAGGTAAGCATCTGTCTCTCGTTGCGGCGCGTCGAGTGGAGCCTGATAGTTGTCTTGGCATGATACAAGCCACCGCAAACTCGGCGGGTCAAGGAACGCTTCCCCGATCGGGCCGCGCTGAGCTGGAAATCCAACTCAGCTGAGCTTATTGACGAGAAGTGCAGCAGCAAGTTGAACTCAGCTGTCCTGCTATCCGCTGCCCTTCTTGAACTCGGCTGGACTTGAACACAGCATCCGCTTGATCTTCTTGAACTCGGCTGGGCTTGAACACAGCATCCGCTTGATCGACTCAACTCGCCTGGTAAGTGTTTGCCCCACTCGCCTTGGTGTGTTGAGCTAACTCTCACCGTTGTTGTATCATGTTGTAGACGAACAAGGCGATCCTGATGAGATTGATGCTCCAGTCGAGTTGTCCTGAACGGGTCGAGCTGGGTTCAGTGGTCAACGGACTTTGCCTTCAGCTTTCATCTCCCCAGCTCTGTAACACCAGCTTACCCCGACCGGGATCGACTTGGTGGTGGGCAACCTCGACTGGGGCAACACTTCATTCGGTCACATTCCAGTTCGCCTCGCCGCGAACTCGGCTGCGTTCAAGCTCAGTTCAAATTCAGCCTCTTCGGTTCAGCTGTGAAGTATGTTCAGACTCAGCTCGGCTGTACCTCCTCGACCTCGGCATGAACGCTCTCGAATCGGAACTCGGTGCGTTTACCAGTGCTCATCTCGGCGAACTTCCAAAACCGCGATCTCACTGGAGCTCGGCGCACCGCACCTCAGCCCAGTGTTTCCTTCCTTGAAGTGAGTACACTTCATCCAACATGCGGCACTGCTGCAACTCGGCATCCCATTCCAGCGTGGTCGTACTTCAATGTTCTCCGCTTCGCAGCAACCCAGTGCGAACGCGACATTCGGACGCAGCGTGATCTCGGTCTCGCTTCAGCTCCGCTCAGCTCGTCCTCGGCTGAGTATAAACTCGGCTCGATCTACTTCGTCTCGGCTGGAATCCGACGAGTACCCGGCGCAAGACCGAGATGCAAGCGCTCCCACTGGAACCGGACGCGAGGCGGTCCAACTTGACCATGGCTCTGCTTGAGCAAGGTTGTTCTTCAATCGGCTCCACTCCAACGACGAGCCCTTCTTCGGGTGTTGCTCAAACCCGGCTCCGTTCTGGCTTGGTTGAACTCGGCTTCACGACATCTCGGTGTCAAACTACCTGCATTCAGAGGAGCACTGTCTCGCTTCAACTCGGCTCTGCTTGAACGCATCTCTGCTTCAGCTTGACTGCGGTTCAACTCAGTTGGTGCTGACCTCGGCTGCATTTGTACCCGATCCTGGTTCAGCTCGGATTCAAGACAAGCCTCTGTGGCTGTGCGGCGAATCAACCCAAGTCTAGCTCGACTTCATGTCACCTGGACTTGGCCCTGCTGCTGTATAGCTCCACGTCAAGCGAGGAAATGGTTGAGCTCGGCGGAGTGAACGACGCTCGACTCCTGACCAAATTCTGCTCATCTGGCTCCCGCGTGGAATCCATTCCTCTTCAGTCCAGCTTTGGATGTTGGATACACTTTGCGACGCCGTGACTCGGCGATTTCACCGACTCGGCGATTTCACAGACTCGGTTTCAGGCTGGCCGCAGTTGAACTGGGCGGTAGCCCTACGTCGGATCGATTGAAATCGGAGTCCAACTTCAAACCAGGCGTCTGCTTTTGCCCAGCTACGGATCAACTCGGCTTCCGTTCGAGATCGCTGGCACGTTGGCATTCTTGGCGACGCGCCTGCCCAGCTTCCTCCGCTGAGCTCTGCTCATGTCCAGCTTTGTTGCAACCTCGATTTGTTCGCCGCCGCCGCGTATCGACCGACTCGGCTAGTCTCCTCTCAGTAAACGTGGTGTGATTACGGCCTTGCTGGAACATAGTGTGAACTCGACTTCGTTTCGGCTTCCCTGGTTGCGCGCGGCTCCATATCAGCCCAGCTTCGCGTCAGAACACCTGCGCTCAACTCAGCTTGAGCGCCCAACGGGTAGATCGTTCACCGACTTGGTCGGACGTCCCGTCGGTCGTAACCAAGGGCGTCAATCGTACCGCCGCATATCCCACACAGTGCCCCAGTTGGTAGTGTGTTCACGGACCCAGTGACGAGTCGACACAGCTTCGACATCGACGGCTGACGCGCTCCATCTGTGCCGACTCACCGTCACCTCCCTCAGCTTCTTCACGGTGTCGGTGTCAGAACCGCTGGGCTCAATCACTCAGCTCGGCAACTTGGCTGACCCTTAGATCCAAGATGCGGATTCCACCCGCCCGGTGTCGGTGGCGGCCGCGCCGACTCCAACGCTAACCCGGCGAATGGACTTCTTGCTTCCCAGCTCCATCATCGCTCACTCCATTTCGATATCATGTAATTCATATAATTCATACAGTTGACGCAGTATCATTCTTCGACTCGACCCAGCCTGCTGTCTTCACTGAGTCGGCGGATCATCACTTTGGTGCAATAGCTTCAGACCGCATCTGCAACTTGCACCATTTGCAGACGGGTTTCACATTTCTTCGGTTGCCCCTAGTCGAGTGGAGAGATTTCCCACGAGACGTTCGGCATCGAATCCCAACTCGGGCATTTCACGCTTGATGCCCTCGTCGCTCGCTGTATCAGGGGCGGACGGTCCCCTGGAGCGACGTCTTGAAGGTCATCGTCCGCATCGTCACCGAGCTCGACTGCGGGGTTTTGTTGGGCTCGTCGAGGTTCCTCTATGCGCCCAACATGCAGCGAGAACTCAGCCATCTCGCTGAGCAACTCGGCTTTCTTCCGTTCTTCTTCACAATCTCCAATATCCCCATCTCTTCCTCGGTCTTGGGTATTGTCGTCGCCAAACCGAACGGTTGGGACCACTTCCATCGTCATTTCGGCAATCCTTCCGCCAGCTGAGTTCAGCTTCGAGAGAAGCGAACCCCAGCCGTCGCTGGGCTGGCCCAGCTCGGCGACAATCTTCCTGGACCATCTTGCTCAGTACTCGAAACTTAGTTAACTTGGTACCAACGAAAACAATCCACCCTGCTCCCGGGTCGCGGCACCAGTTGTGGTGTAGTAGCACGCACAAAATCGTCAGATGTGGCACCCTAGCTACAAACACAACAACAGCCGAGCTAGTCGGCCCTTGTTGGCCTGCGCTGAGATGTCCCCAGCGGTTCGGCCCTTCCGGGACAGTGGTGTCTCGTTCTCGCCGAGACCAAGTACCCTGCCAGTCAATCTCGGCAGCCAGCTGAGTTACCTGACTCCGGAATGAGAAATCCCGTGCCCTCCACCAAAGGATGGACGACGGCGCACGGAGCGCTTTACGGGTCGCCGAGAGCAAAGGCTTCTCGACTCAGCAATCAGTGCCCGGGACGTACGGGAACACCGGCTCGCAGCGGTGGCGAGACTTTTCCTTCGCGCTTGGCGAGACACGTGCCCAACCCGGGCCAACCTTAATCTCTTGGCGCTACCAGTCAACACCCTACAAGCTATGCCTCTCGGGTGCTGACAGCAGACATAATCCGACCCCGTGAAGGGACGTACCGGAACGTGTACACGTGTGGTGGGCCTAGAAAATTCTGCTCTGTTGTTTGTTATCTCTGTCGGGCGCCCTGAAGGGGCGCTCCACTACCCTAAGCTCCTATACAAATACCAAATGAAAGTGGGCGGTTTTAGATCTCGGCCGACCCTTCGCTGAGCTCGGCGACGCTTCAGCTCGGCTGGTCCGGATAAGCTGTTCGGATAACCCCTTGAACTCGGCTGAGCCGGATAAGGTGTCCGGATAATCTGGCGAACTCGGCGGAGCGACCCTTCAACTCGACGGGGCGACTCCCGGACTCACGCGGACCCGGTCACCGTATCTGGATGGTACGTGGTACCGTTTAGCCGAGCTCGGCGGCTTGAACCCCATGATCTCCGCTGAGCGTTTCCAGAGTCTTCCTGAACTCGGCTGGGTCTTCACCACTGGGCCTGCCACGTGTCACCAGGTCGGGGCCGGTGTGCCTTGGGTTTCTGACACCATCAGCCGAGTTCAGCGGTCCATCAGCGCATTCTTGCCCACTGAGCTCGGCGGACGGGCATCCCGCCGAGTAGAACTTGGCTCCTGGTGCGTTGTTCCACTGCGGTCTTGGAGTGTGACACAAAACTCGATGTTCCCTACACCACAACCGACACACTGAGCCGTGACGAAGCGGGTCCTGTCGGACCGCTGTCATGGCCGGAGATGAGCCCCACAGCTCTCTCTCTGTGGTTACGCTACGCGCTGACCGGAACGGTGCCGTCCCTTGCGGGAGGTACCACCGCACGAACGTGCCAGCACGGCCCAAGGGCCATGCGATGCCAACTGCTGGTGGTCTGCGAGAGGAACCGCAAGTTTGGAGGCACATGCATCCCGTGCCGAGGCACTCTGCGCCTGCTAGCACTGTGGATACGGCCACTAGAGGCGTTGACTTTGCGGCCAACGTCGCCGAGGGCAGGGGATGCCGCACTGGGTGCCCACTGCGGGCACAAGTCACTGCGGGTGTGACAATGAGGCGCGCCAGCTTTGCGGCGGCGGCGCCCGAGAATCCGACCTTTGAGTGTTCTGATTCTCTCGACGCTGATTGAAGAATCAGATGTGATTCTCAGATAAGTGGGGGAGGATGTAACGTGGTACAATCAAGTGTACCCATTACATAGAGTGACGGGTGTCACTCTCCCGAGTACATGGTACTGTGGTATAGCGTTTTCTCGTCCATCGCCCAAGTCAACTCGAGCATCTCGGCGAGTATGGATGCAGGGCAGCTACATGGATTTCGCTGAGTACTGAAGTCAGCGAGCGAAGAGTTCGTGGTAACTTGCTGTCCAGTATCGACGGCATCACTGCGGCAAGCACGAAGAAGACTTGGCGTTAAATCGGTCGCCGTAATCGCACAAGCCAGTCCGGCCCAGGAAGTGTACACCAGACACCGACTGGAGGAGTTTCGCTGACACAAGATCCCAAAGATCTGAAGGGTCGTCGAGCCAAGAGTCGACGAGCGATTAGACTTGGTTTTAGTATTGGAGAGGCCGTAACAGCCCATTTTCATTAGATATTAGTATAGGAACCACAGGGAAGGGCCTTTGAGCCCAACAAAGCAAAGATAAATACAGAGTGGAATTTTCGAGGTCCTAAACAAGCGGCACGCGGCGTCTCTTCAAGGTACGACCGCCCCCGTGGGGCTAGATCATGACCACCGCTGAGATCGGCTATCCGAAGTGACGGAAGTGTTCTCGGCCGCCCGGCGAGTCCAAGAGCGAGAGCGTGTAGTGGTTATCTGGATTCCGCCCCTGGCGAAGAGCTCGTCGAGCGTACGAGCGCGGGTTTTCGGCCCGCCACCGATTCAGCCGGTGCGGTTTTGCATCGGCGCCCCGTAAAAGGCGAGAGCCGCCGTCCATCCTTTGGTGGAGGGCCCGGGTCAAGGAGAGAAGGAGAAGGAGAAGAAGAAGCGACAAGAGGGTCGGCGAGAGAAGGGGAGCGTGCTGTGTGCTCGTGGCACGGCTCCTGGGACGACTTGGCAGGTGTCTGGGTAACCGCTACACCGCTGTAAACGGACTGGGCGATCTTCGGATCACCCGACAAGCCTGCGCTCCCGTTAGTGTAGGTGTTGTTGGTGTGGGAGTGGGAAGCTAACGAGTTTTGGCACGTCTGCTACACCACAGTACATGGTACCAGTAGCTCCGCAAGCCAACCATTTGAGTTTGTGTGGGCTTTTGTATAGTTAACTTGTAGTTTGTATTATGACCAAGTTAACGCCCTACCAAAATACAGTCAGTCTTATAACCTACTCCTTTGTAGCAAACCGCTCCCTTTGAGGCCGGGAACCGGCGAACTGGTGTTCGCCTGGATAGCAATATCCGCACGCATGCATTGTGCTGTGTGACCCCGTCACAGAATAGCTTTCAACAGTGACGATTTTAAGCTGCTTCAGAACATCAGGATTGTTGTTTCCAAGCATGACCTCACCTTTAAGCTTGTCGTATTCCATTCTCAGGTTACCAAGAGGGTCAGGAAGCTCATCTCTAAAGACATGCTGGATATGCGTGATGCGCAGGATTTCCTTGAAAAGCTTCTGATCTTCAATAGGAAGTTTGTCATAAGCAGCTTGACTAATGTTCTGGTTATATACAAGATCCTTCAGCATCTCAGTAAGTTCCTTGCTGATGTCGCGTCTTGGCCCCATCTTTTCGGGCGATGGCCTCACTATGTATAAAACCTGATTGTTTATTTCAGGGATACGAATATACTTACTTCCAATCTGCTTGTATATGAAGGCGCTCGCTAGCGCTGTACCCTGAATATCGTTAAGGTTGTATCGTCCATTACCTCCGCGTTTGATATTTGCGTACACAGGTTCTCCATTCGGCTTTTTGTTAGGTATTCACTAACCGCCTGGAAGCAAACCAGCACCTCTGAGACCGCGACCTTTAAGACCGCTACCACTGACTCGATTTAGTCGTTCGTTAAACTCTTCTACATCTTCCATGTCATGAGTTTCATGATCCACTTTGGACTTAATAGCTGATATACCATTTTTGAAAGCTACTTCTTCAAATAGAGCAAGTGTATTTCTAATTGTTTTATCTTGAGCCCAATTGATGCTGTTAACATCACCTAGCTCTTTGCGTAGAACCTCCATAACCTCAATAAGAACGTCCAGCGTGTAAGTCCACTCAATATGGTTGAAGAAAAGCTTATTAGCCTTAATGATCGGATCGTTTTTCTTAGATCCATCTCTGATCCGTAGCGCATTAGCAGCTGGATACCATGCAAGATAATAATTCCGATGCTCGTTTGCCTCCCCCTTTCTAACAATTACCGGCGGAAGCTGGATTGGAACAATACCATCCCTATCGTGTGCCTCTCTAAGAAAGTCGGTTATGAAGCGCATTGCGTCACTAGCAGGAATATCTACTTTGTAACGAATATCCGTCTTAGCGCTACCAACTGAAACGCCAGGCGCAGCGGTAAATAACTCATTAGCAGGTTTGAACCTATTCTTATTTGCCCTGATTTCCTTGTAGCCAACGCGGTCGAAACTTATATCAATTCCGCTCTTTCTAGCTTTAGCAAGTATAGACTTAACCGTCTCGCTCCAATTTATTAACTTCAGAATAGTTGGATTGTTTTCATTGGTTTTATTCCCGATAGCCTGAAGTTCGTCCGGTTTTGATTCATTTAGTTTTAACTGTAGTTTGAAAAGCTTCGGTGCTTTGTCTGATGTTACTATAGACTTTGAATCATACACAGGATAAATGATGATACTGGCTTCGTTCAATTTTGCTTGGTTAATCGTAATAGCCATATCAAACTTGACTGATCCCATCGTTGGTCATCACCCGTGTCTGCCCCTCTTGTAATCCGAACCATATCAGTCTTTTCAGGCTGTTCCAGCGTTTCACCGCGTCGTTTTAACCAAAAACGGTAGTCAAGTGCGTCGTGATCTTCTAACTTCATAGTATCTAACTCATTAAAAATGTTACTTTGCTCATCGTAGAACCCCCCCCCCCCCCCGCTACATTTTCGGCTGTAGCTTCCCAATCAACCTTTGACGGGGATGCTCGTCTGTCGGTATCTTGTCTGTACAAGTAGCCGGATCTACCGATGTAGTATTTTGTCAATTCTTCTCCATCTTTTGTTATAGGCGGAATTTTGAGCACGGCCCATTCGGGGTATGTCTTACAATGTTTTCGAACAAAACGTATCGCATCCTGAACTTCTTCTGATAGTTCTCTTTTAGTTTGCGTTTCTTCGACGTTACATCAGGCTTAGCTTGAGAACTACTCGTTGATGTATCAGGTTTACCGATAGTAGATACATCGGGCTTAGCTGAGAATCGCTTGTTACTAAACTCGGTGTAGCTTGCGATTCAGTGCTTGCAAAACTGATTGTCGACACAGGCTCCGTGCTAGCATCGCTATAGACCCAATCATAATGATTCGAACAAGGTAACTCAATCGACTCAAACCGAGTAAAATAGTTACATTTTTATCAGTCTGTCTAATATATCACGCTTTAGACCAATGTTTCCTAATTTTACATCGATCGCTCAACGTGAGCGCAAGAGACTTGAGCTTCTTGAAAAGGCTCAGCGGCGTGTACAGCAAGCTGACGCGAAACGTGTGCTGTATTCTGAAATAGCGTGGACGAGTGATCAGGGTAAAGTTATCAACGTAAATCAGAATAGTGTTACTCAAAGCAGTCAAACGACTAGTACTCAAGATCAACACAATGTCGACGCAACTTTAGATACCGAAGGTAGGGTCGACACTGCACGGGCTTCCCGAGGGTCGTGGTGTTCCTCGCGCTTCTCCAGCATCACCGTCTTCTCGCGGCCCTCATCGTCATCATGCTCGCGCTGGTTATCGTGCTCGTCGTGGTCACCGTCGTTGTCGTCTTCGTGATCATCATGCTCGTCACGCTCGTCTTGCTCGTCACCCTGAGTGTCGCCCGACTTGGTCTCCTCCGTAGTGTCCATCAGCCGCTTCAGGATCCGCCTCGACTTGCCTGTCTTCGCTCTCGTTTTCGTTGGCGCCGTAGTCATCGTTCAGTCGTCAATAGAGTTGTTGTGATCGTACCTCCGGCCCCAAGAAAATGACCACCATGTAACAAGCTTCTTATCTTGCCCAGCTCGTTGGGCAGATCGTATTGCTCCGCTGCGCCCGTTCGTCCGCTGGACCGGAAGTCAACTCGCACTGGCCAACAGCAGCTAACTGAGCCACTGCGCCGGATCGTCCGTTCACACACGAACGAATCCCATTTATTAAAGAGGCTAGATTACTCGATAGTCCTCAAGTAGCTCGTAGCTATTAGCCCACAGCCAACAACTACAACCAACCACACAGTCAATACAAGAGAGTTCACTCACGCACGTGAGCTACTAACCCCAAACTCGTTCGTTCGTCAACACCACAGGGGCCTGCACACCCGAGCAGCTCGCCGTCCCCAGATCCCACGCGCGGTACGTTCGTGGCTAATGCCGAACGCTCGTGTCCGTCACCCACTGGCACCTCACGTTGCCTGCGACCCAACTAACCACTCGACTGCTCGTCCCTCTGCAGCTACTCGTCCGTCAGCAACAGCAAAGCACCCGTCGGCACTCCACCGTCACTTGTCCACTCAGCCAGAAGGAGCTGTCGCCCCTTTCGTCACCCGTGAGAGCTGCTGCTCTCGTCATTCGCGTCTAGTGGCTCGTCACCAAGCCACCGAAGTCGTACGTGCTCTCCTGCTTCTGAGCGCGCCAATTCTCAACTTTCCTCTTCGCTCACCCCACCACCGTTCGTTCTCCCCAGCTCGAGGGCCAGCTCGTCCGCTGCCGACCCTTCGACCACATGATCTCCGCCGTCAGCCGCTCTTAGCCGTCCGTTCCAGCTGCCAACATTCTCCGGCCGACTGTTCGCCGCCAAGATCGCGTTCATGCGGTTCTTCGAACCCACCGTCGTCCAGACTTCGCGACCCACCGTCGTGAACCCATTCCCGTCGTTCGTGTCTGCCACGCCACACTCACTGTCCGACTCGTACGGCAAGCTGCCGCTGTTCGCCGTCATGGTCACCGTGCCGTGCCCGCCATCGGCCCACGTCCTATTACAAATGGCTGGAGTAAATCCGACAATACTGCGGTCCCGACATTCCTAAACTCGCTTCGTCTGAGTGCTTTCCAGTTGGCCATGACAATATCGATTGACATGCGCTGGCGATCTATCGTGCTAACCTACCTCTACGATATTGATCTATCAGTGGTGGCTTCAGTGATGGGAGTATCAACACGGTCCATCTCTTGCTGGGGCTATCTGTTTCGTCGCCGTGGAAACGTCATTCCAAACGCTCGAATCGAACGGAAAACGCGCTGGCCTCCAGAGACTATCAAGTTTGTGAAGTGCTTCGTCGAAGAACATCCCTGTTTTTATATCGAGGAGCTGCAAGCAGCTTTAAAGACAGCGTTTCCTGCGCTACCAATTGTTTCAACTGCTACAATATCTAGCAGTCCGACGGTTGTTTGGCTTAATTTTAACTTAGAGTTAGGCTGCGAGATATGATCATCGGGAAAGATTTGCTCGTTGGTTTAGAGGCCTTAATCGCATGCCAAAGTTTGTGCAAAGCACAATAATATGTCAACTAATTCTAGTGCTGCCTTCTCGCTTCCGCATAAATAGTTCGTAATAGTTAGCGGTACCATGGTATAGCCTGTAAAAAGGGTAAGAAGTCTTTATGCACATTTCATTATAAGGGGGCTATGCCCCAATTAGCCAAAATCTCGGCCGATTTACTATCCAATTAGACATTCGGGGTGCCTATCACAATGGGTTATTCTCAGGTTAGTGAAAACATGCGCTCATTTTCACTACTTATTAGTGTTTCTCACGGTTCGAAGGTATGAAGGTTGCAGGTATGAATGTCGCCCGAAGGTGCTGCTGCAAAAACCGTACCTCACCTGCAGGTAAAATTATTTTTTTCAATCAAAGGGCTGTACTTTTGAATTTTAGCCAGTCAAAAAATACCTGCAGCTCCTTTTGATACCTTCAGCCAAAATCGCTGAAGGTAAAACCGGATAAAAGGGGCATCTGATGGAAAGCCGAAGGGATCGCTGATTGGCTAGTTTTACCTGCAGGATGCATACCTGCGAACCGTGAGAAACACTATTATTGTGAAAACCGATTAGTTTGTCTTGCTGAATTAGCCGGTTAAACATCGCTCATAGCGGATTTGAAGACTAATAAATCGGGATGGCTCAATTATAATCGGGGTATAAATCGCTCATCGGTCTCGTAATTATGTGCAGCCTAGCAAATTCGATCAACATTCATGTACCCTCGGCCCGAGACTCGCCAAATGCAGCGACAACACCTCGCTTAAACGCGTCGCCCGTATATCTCAGTTACACGCATTATAGCGTGCAACTTTTCCTTCTTATTAACAGTTATGATGTTAGTGTTGTAGCCTTGACTACATAGCCAAGAGCGACTGCAACGATTGTTGTCTGGCGGCTGATTTAGCCTACAAGAAGCGAATGCCGGTTGCACATCGGATGTAACGGGGTTACACGAATGTTACCCGAAGGGTTACGAAGTGTGGCACACACAGGCTTGTGTGGTGCACGCTGTCTAACCTATTTCAGTAGGAGAATCAGTACATGGCTTCAGAGCCACAGATTATGCATATGACTAGGGTTCACTATGCTAGATAGTGAACCAGATACATTTACACCGAAGGCGGCTCTGCCGCGATAAGAGAAATACATTCAGTTTGAAGATTCACAGCTAAGAGTTAAGGGTTGACTCTTGGAGTCCGTAGGGAGTACGGACTCGTGCGTTCTGGTATTAGAACGGGCTATCTTTAGCCGCGACTCTGTGAGTCTGTTACGTCTTCCTCTGACGCTAAAGCTACGGCAGCCCCGCTGCACTTGGTAGCACTTGTAGTCAATCCGACACCTGAGTCTGGATAGACTGACCCTCTGTGGAGAATGGAGCAGTTCGCTCACTTGCCCCGAACCAGCAGGATGCGCTTAAAAAGCTTATGTCCTTGCTGGGCCCGGAGGGCGTGACGCAACTGGCGCAACAAGGCCCCGACGCGGTGAATGCGCGCCTCGAGGCGTTCTCCAGCTACGAGAATGCTCTGTTGGAGCACCTCCAGCAGAGGATGGCGACGGCCGTGGCGCCGCAAGCGCCCGCTACGTCATCCGACGCGGGAACAAGACCTGCCGCTCATGTTGAGCGTGAAGACCTTCGAAGGCAAGGAAGGGGAAAGCTTAATGCTTTGGACCCGTGAAGTCGAGATGGCTATGAGCTCAGCTCTACTCCGGACGGAGTCGCAGCGCGTGGCGCTAGCTATCTCGAAGCTTGGTGGGCGAGCGAGAGAGTGGGCACTAACGTCAGGGACGTCGGTCGACACGGCCTTCCCGACGTGGGACCAGCTGAAGCAGCAACTGTCCCGAGTGTTCGCTCCGCCTAACGAGGCGTATCGCGTGCGCTCACGCTTCCTGGCTACCCGACAAGGCAAGAAGGATTTGGTGGACTATGTCCAGGAGTTGAGAACTCTCATTGCGGGCATGTCTGCCGAGCCTCTGGCTGAAGTAGTCATCGTCACGGTGTTTATGGAAGGACTTCGCACTGGCGTGGCCAGGACGGAAGTCTTCCGCACTCACCCAAGCTCTTTTGAAGAGGCTGTGAGCATCGCGTTGAACGCGGAGCACAACTTTAAGTCGTCAAGACTTGGGTGGAACGCTCCTCACACCAGTTCGTCGAATGGTCCGGAGCCTATGGACCTCAGCTATGCTGAAGACGAAGAAGCCGAGCTTCGGGCTGCTGAGCAGCGGCGCGGCATCCGCCGATGCTTCATCTGCGGTGACACGCGTCACTTGCGCGCCGGATGTCCACTGCGCTTGCAGCGCCAGGCTTCGTCAAGCCGCTCTTCGGGTTCGAGCCAGGGCTCTGGTTCGTCTCGGGGAAACGAGAAAACCCAGTAGGCGCGGGGCGGCCTACTGGGGAGGAACTAAGTTCTATTGAACCTCGGCGAGGTGGAGGTCGACAGGACTTAGCCCCGAAGAGAGCTGTACTCTATAACACGGAACGTGTGTGCAAGCCGGGCTTGCTAGTTGTCCAGGCTTGGGTGAAGGGCTTCACAAAGCCATGGACGATTTTGATCGATTCGGGAGCGTCGGGTAATTACGCCCGGCGTTCCACGATGGACGGAAGTCAGCTTTATGCTGAGGCGCTGGTAGCGCGTGGGAGTGACATCGTCACTGTTCGTCTCGCGACGGGCACTCGTGTCACGGTGCCTAAAGTCCCTGTGGACTTGGGCGTGAAGTTTTTAGATTTTGATAGCGTGGAACGCTGTCTGGTCTTAGACCTCGATTCGAGATATGATCTCATCCTTGGTATGGCGTGGCTGGAACGCCATGAGCCTTGGATAGATTGGAGGTCGAAGACCCTTGGTGCTACGCACTTCTCTCCTGGTGGAGCATTGGCGAGTCATGAACCCACCTCTGCTAGGAAGCAGAAGCGCTTCTGGCGCGAGTACTGGACCGAGTCGGTCAATGTGCTGAACATCGGAGTTTCCGAGTTGATGGACACTGCGTGTGTCGAGAACGAGCGTTCCGAGCGTGGCTCGTGGACGGCAGGTGGAGCGGCACGAATTCCGCTGAGCGGGTGTGCGTCTGAGGGCGACGCCCTGCTGCGTGCCAGTGAAGGCGCGGTCGACGAGAGGTCGAGTGAAGGTGGGCGTTGCCCGGATCAAGGATGTGGAGCGGCACTAATTCCGCTGAGCGGGTGTGCGTCTGAGGGCGACGCCCTGCTGCGTGCCAGTGAAGGCGCGGTCGACGAGGTCGAGTGAAGGTGGGCGTTGCCCGGATCAAGGATGTGGAGCGGCACTAATTCCGCTGAGCGGGTGTGCGTCTGAGGGCGACGCCCTGCTGCGTGCCAGCGACGGCGCGGTCGGCACGATGCCGAGGGACAAGGGGCTCTGCCCGGACGAAGATCGTGGAGTGGCACGTAATCCACTGAGTGGAGGCTGCGGGTCGTGCAGCCCTTCGCTGAGTGTCGATCAAGACACTGGTGCTCCTCTGGAGCTGAATGAGGTGGTGATACCTGGCGTCAAGAAGCACGCGAAATCACGGAGCTCTTCTGGGCGGACAGTGTCCATGAAGAGGCGGCAGCGCCGCAAAGCGCTGGCGGCGCGACGCAAGGCGTCTGCGGTCTCACGAGTCGAGAAGGGTGTGCCGAGCGGTGAGGCTCCACACAAGAGCGAGCAGCTCTACACACTCGTGAATGGAGTGACGGGCGACGTCGACGGAGATGTCAGTCTCACCGACTTGCCCTCACTATCTGCTCTCCTGGAGCTGGACGAGATGTCCTTGGCCGAGTTGGGCGAAGCCTTGAAGGCTGGAGACTTGGCGGAGGTGGTGGTCATACGACCTGAAGAAGAGTTGAACTCGTCCTCGCTTCTGGATGAAGCTGTCCTGGAGGACACTAAGAAGGCGCTGAATGCGCGAAGCGGATCGGCGATCCTGAAGGATCCGTCGGACCCCTTGTACCACGTGGTGAAGGATTATCAAGACGTGGTCTCGAAGGAACCGCCCTCGGGGCTACCTCCGGATCGAGGTGTTCGACATGAGATTGATCTCGTTCCGGGAACGAAGTACTGCGTGACGAGGCAGTGGCCTCTGCCGAAGGAGCAGTGTGACGTCATTGACGCGTTCTTCCGTGCGAAGCACGAGGCGGGCATGGTGCGTGAGAGTAAGTCTCCTCACTCCACGCCGACGTTCTGTGTCAGAAAGCCGAATGGCAAGTGGCGTATTGTGCATGCTTTTAACAAGCTGAATGCCGCCACCATTCCGGCGCAGACGCCGATTCCTCGGAAGGACGTTCTTCGGAACAACATGGCAGGATGTACGATGTACAGTGCGCTCGACTTGGTCGATGGCTACTACCAATTGCTCATGAGAACGAGCGACATTCCTCTCACTGCGGTGAGTACTCCGAGCGGCATGCTCTGGGAGTGGTTGGTGATGCCCCAAGGGCTCTCGAACGCGCCAGCGACGTTCAATCGTCTTGTGACGCAGCTCTTCCGGCCCCATCGGGCGTACGCGCAGACGTACTTCGATGACATCTTTGTCCACAGTCGTGCGGAGCACGGAAGACTGATATGGAGAATCATGTCGAGCACCTGCGTGCTGTGCTCGAGTGCATGCGTCAAAACAAGTTGTATGCCAACATTGACAAATGCATCTTCGGAGCAGAAGAGATTCCCTTCTTAGGGTGCTTCATCGGGAAGCGTGGCCTGAGGGCCGACCCGGTCAAGGTCAAGGCCATTGTTGACTGGCCGGTTCCCCAGAACCAGAAGGATCTTCGCAAGTGGCTTGGCTTGGCCAATTACTTGCACAAGTACAGCGAGAATTACGCTGAGATGGCTCGGCCACTCTCCAATCTCCTGAAGAAGGACGCGGAGTGGTGTTGGAACACCGAGCATCAAGATGCGTTTGCGGCAATTAAGGATAGTCTCCTTCATGCGCCTATTCTGGCTTTGCCAGACCCCGCTCGTCCGTTTAGTGTCGTCTGTGACGCCTCGGACTTTGCCATCGGCTGTGCCCTGCTACAAGCAGACGCCGAGGGGCGCGAGCGCGTGGTGGCGTTCGAATCTCGTCAGCTGAAGGCTGCTGAGAAGAACTATCCTGTCCATGACAAAGAGCTACTTGCGATGAAGTATGCGCTCGTCAAGTTCAGGGTTCACCTGTTGGGCTCTCAGCCGTTCGTGATTTACACGGATCACGCGTCGTTACGCACTGCGACTCAGTCGCCTCATCTCTCGCAAAGGATGGCCCGTTGGCTGTCCTTCTTCGCGGAGTACAACTTCGAGGTGAAGTACAAGCCTGGCAGGCAGAATGTCTCGCGGACGCGCTGTCGCGCAGGCCGGATTATGAGCTGGCTCATGTAACGACCGTGACTTCGTCATTACCGGATCTGATCCGAACGGCTTATGCCAAGGATGACACTTGTGTCGCGTTGCTGAAGGCTCTCGGGAGCAAGGAGTTTCAAGACTCGGACATTGAATTGTCGGCGCGAGTGCGCGCGCGTTTGCATCGCTACACCCTCGATGGTGGCCTGCTGTTCTACAGCACTGGCTCCGAGGACACGCCACGCGTGGTCATCCCTCATGATGAGGACCTGAAGTATCGTATCCTCTATGAGGCCCACGACACGCCGGTGGCTGGCCATCTTGGCCGTGAGAAGACCTACAGCTCGGTGAGCACCCACTACTGGTGGCCGAAGATGTACAAGTGGACGAGCACTTATGTGCGCACGTGCGAGACGTGCCAGCGAGTGAAGTCGTCACCCCATGCTGCAGCCCCGTTGGCAAGCTTGCCTGTCCCTTCGGGCTGTTGGCAATCCATGAGTATGGACTTTGTGTTTGGCCTGCCGGCGGATGCGGCGGGCAACACTGGAGTCGTGGTCTTTGTAGACCGACTGAGCAAGATGGCTCACATTGCGGCTGTGCCGGATACCATCGATGGTAAGGGTACAGCAACGCTGTTCTTGGACCGAGTGTTTCGACAACATGGACTCCTGAGTCGATTGTCTCGGACCGAGACCCCGCTTCACGGGCAACTTCTGGAGCGCGGTTTTTGCGGTGCTTGGCACCAAGCTGGACATGTCCACGGCGGATCACCCGCAGACCGATGGTCAGACAGAGCGAGTGAATCGCGTCGTCGAAGACGTGCTCCGCAGCATTTGCGCTGAGACGCCGAAGCGTTGGAGCGCTATGCTGCCACTCGTTGAGTTTGCGTTGAATAACGCCGTGCATGCCTCGACCGGCTACACGCCGTTCTACGTGAACAGCTTGTCCCATCCCCGCGTCCCGCTGACGCCGCCACGTGGTGGCCTCGGGCTTGGTGGGGGAGGGGAAGCCGATTTAGCTGATCGGCTAGCTGATGTCAGCCCGGCTACTGTTCGTAAACAGGTTGACACTTTCTTGTCGACGCGCTTGAGTGTCTTACGACACGTGCGTGACGCAATGGCTGAGAGCCATGCTAAAGGCAGAGGCAATGTTGACAGTTATGAGGTCGGGGACCTGGTATTGCTAAATGCTAAGAACCTACCTACACATGCAGTGTCCGCTGTCTTCAAGACGAAGTTGCGCCCGCGCTTCATTGGACCTTTCAAGGTCGTGGCCAGGAAGGGCCTTGCGTACACGCTCAATCTTCCGAAGAAGATGCGGACGCACCCCGTCTTCTACGTGGGCTTGCTCAAGCCGTACCATGACCCGACGCAGGTGCAAATGGAGGCACCGAGGGCGACGAGGTCGCAGGCGCGGAGGTCGCGAGCGTCGAGGACGCAGTCGCAGGCGTCACAGACGCGACCATCATCGCAGGCACTGCAGGCACAGGCGGAAGGCTCGGCATCGGCGGTGCCGCGAGCCCTGAGGGCAGGGTCGGAGTCGGAGGTGCCGCAGGCACAGGGCCACCGGCGCAGGAGGCGCAGCGGGCGGGCCCTGCATGCGGGCCAGAAGGTCAATCTGACCCTGCAATGCGGCCTGCTGACGCCGAAGCTCGGAGAGCTCCTGGCTACGACGATCGTCGCGATCGCCATAATACTGCACCCAGCTCTCCAAGTGTCGGAGCCGGTCCCAGACCTCGCGAGGCACTTGAACCCAGCTCAAGTCCCGAGCAAGCTCGTCGAGCTCCGTGGCAGTACGCGCGAGACGCGCATCGACATCCTGGACATGGTCCCGAAGGCGAGTCGTCTGTTGCTGAACCTCGAACAGCTCATCAAACGTCGCGAGGCGGCTTGGTGCGTCCTCCACCGGCGCTGCTCGATGAGCAAGGGAACCTTCACTACCATGTGGAGCGCCTGCTGGCGAAGCGGCGGTGCCGGGGTCCAAACCAGTATCTGGTAAAGTGGCGAGGGTACCCACACTCAGAGAACTCATGGGAGTTTGAGGTGCCCCTTCGCCAAGACTGCCCAGACGTCGTGGACGCTTTTGATCGGCTTGATCACCAGCGCCCCGTGGGCTCGAGGCCGGCATGCCGGCCGTCCCGCGCTTCCCGGCAATAGGCTGGGGAGCTGCTGGGTCAGCCACATTGCTCCGGGGTTGGCCCTGAGCCACAGCGCTCACTCCCTCACGGGTAGGAGCGACTGGAGGGCTCAAAGGAGCGAAGCGCGCAGCGCTAGAATGGGTCTGCGGCTGAGCGTTAGCCGAGAGGCTGCGTTTGGCTCGGATCTTCGCAAAGTCGAAGCGGAGCTTGCGTTCGATACGAACATCCACTTCGCTGAAGCTAGCTCGAAGAGCATCCATGGAGCTAAGCTTCTTCTTCTTCTCAGCCCAGAGCTCGAACTGAGCCTCGTGTTCGATCAGGCTTTCGCCCGGGCTGAGCACCACAGGGTACGTCCGCATTGCGGGCACGGACAACCCCTTGCCTTGCAGGCGCAACCGCTCGCGGTACTCGGAGACAGTCGTAGACTGTGGAGTCAAGAGTCGCTGTCGTAGAGACGTTCGAAGAGCGATCTCCTCCGGAGTACGGGCCGCAGGCCCAATGACATGCTGAGCCAGCGTCGGCTGGAAAGCCTGGCGGCATGCCTCCGCGGGGTCACGAGGCCGGAAGCCGTACTCGGCGGTGCTGGGGTTCAGCAGGGGCCGCAACTCGGGGCGCTGGGAGCGCATGGAGGCCAGCTGCGCCGCAACCTGCTCGGATTGAGCCTCGTCCAAAGGGTTGGAGATGACGGGGCCCAAGGGCACTTCCCCGCACGAGGCGGAGAGTACCGTGACTCAGTGAGCTCGCGCAGCTCGCGGAGCCCGGAAGAGCGTTCAGGGAACGGATTTGGAGTGCGCAGCGGTGGCCGCGGCTCCTCCCTCGACAGCGCAGTGCGCTCGGTAGAGGGATGGCTCGACGAGCGCGCAGGAGACACTCGCGCGCGGCGCTCTTGGTCGCGGGAGCTCGACGAGCCAACTGTGGCCGACGTGCCACCTCCGCGTTGTGCCGGCGACGTGGGCGAAGCGTCGCGGCGGTTCGGGGAGCGTTGTGGGGACGCTGCTTCACCCTCATGGCTCGGAGAGCCGACATCGGACTCGCTGTAGTCCACCTCGCCCTCCTCCTCATCTCCGAAGAGATCTTTGAAGTCCATGGTCGGATGGGCTAGTGCTCGAGGGGAGCTGGGGCGTGCTCGCCGCGAGCGTGGCTTGAGGCGTTGCGCCGCGAAGTACTGAGAGACCGAGAGCCTGGGAGGCGCGGTCGGTGTGCGCACCTGCGCCGGGGAGCTTGGGAGTTCGCAGGCACGAGGTGCCGAAGCGCGAGAGGAGCGAGGCTCCGAGGCGGACCTCGCGAGAGGGTTTCTGCGGTCGAAAGACCAAAAGGCGTTATGACTTGAAGTCATGTGAGGGCGCGTTGCGCCGAGAAGTTCTCAGAGACGTCCACACGATGTGGATTGACTCGTTCGAGAAGGAGGCTTGACGGAACAAGACCCGGTCGTTGACCGTTAAGCGTGGACACCCGTGTCCACGGTTTGGTGGGGGAGGGTGTAACGGGGTTACACGAATGTTACCCGAAGGGTTACGAAGTGTGGCACACACAGGCTTGTGTGGTGCACGCTGTCTAACCTATTTCAGTAGGAGAATCAGTACATGGCTTCAGAGCCACAGATTATGCATATGACTAGGGTTCACTATGCTAGATAGTGAACCAGATACATTTACACCGAAGGCGGCTCTGCCGCGATAAGAGAAATACATTCAGTTTGAAGATTCACAGCTAAGAGTTAAGGGTTGACTCTTGGAGTCCGTAGGGAGTACGGACTCGTGCGTTCTGGTATTAGAACGGGCTATCTTTAGCCGCGACTCTGTGAGTCTGTTACGTCTTCCTCTGACGCTAAAGCTACGGCAGCCCCGCTGCATCGGATATTCTATCTGAATAGCAAGCAAATCAGCCGGCCCTGGCTTAATCAGCCAATTAGCAAATGTAAATCCGACTCATATGGTCTGACTCTGTAAGTCGTCCTAGGTTGTAATCTTGAGTATAAATCGAGGTACCCCTGCCTAATTAGTAGGTCGGATTTATCAAATCGGGGATCGTTGGTCTTATTAAGCCACTAAATCGGCGGATTAACAATCCAATAAGACATTCTAATCGGTTTTCACAATATATAGTCCCGGGTAAAAGTTCAACCTGTAGAGTTAAAGCTCAACCCATGTATACACTTGGCAGGCAGTGTAAGCTCGCTTACCACGTCATTAAAAAAAACTGGATTGTCAAAATATAACGGCGGATCTCCTGCCTCCTCACATGGTAAGCACTTACGGCGGATACACATGCCCTAGGGGAGGTCCCAACGCCACACAGTCGCATCATCCGAGCACGTAATAATGGTGCGGCCGCTCTTGCTGAAGCACACCTGGCGTACTGTGCTCTTGCATGCGTTGTGCGTCAACTTGCAGGTTGATCGATCCACCTCGGCGTCCAGGTCGAAAACGCTCACGACGCCCTTCTTGTTGCCCACCGCCATGACCTCCAGCTGCGAATCCAGCCCGAACTTCATGAACCACAAGTCCGCGTCCTTGTAGTGGTACTCGCGCAGCACGGTGACGGCGTCTTTGCCTCGCGACGGGTTCGGCTTCCAGAAGATCACCTTGTTGCCCGTCGACTTGGACAGGATCAGGTCGCCTACCATGCGCACGCAGTCCACATAGTCGGCGTGCACTTTGCTCGTGCAGAATGCTGGGAACTGGATGAACTTGGTGTCAAATGGACGGTCCTTCGGACGAGGCTCAGTGTACGACTTCTTGATCGCCGTCTGGACGACTTCGTCCTCCAGGTCCCAGATCTTGACCGTGTTGTCCATACCCGCAGATACAAAGCACGACCCCTTGAGGTGAACGTCCAGGCTCAGCACATCGTCGCGGTGGCCCACATGGCCAGCGAAAATCGCCACGCACACGCCGGTGAGCGAGTTCCAGAGACGAATGGACTCGTCCTTGCCAGCCGAGAACAGCAGACTCGGGTCAACCGGGTGGAACTTGAGCTCGTTCACCGAGTTACCGTGTCCGGACAGCACGATCACCACCGACTGTGTGATGCAGTTGATCACCTTGATGTGGCCGCGGAAGCCTGCGGCCGCCGGCAGCGGCGAGCCCGTGAGCACGTCCACGGTCCACGCGGCTGTAAAGTACTGTTCCTCCTGGTCCCCGTCGCAGTAGACTTGGATAACGTCCAGCCCGCCGTTCTCCAGACACTCGTACACTGTCAACTGCACTCAGCAAATGGCACAAACAGGCGTCAGCATGGGGGGAAGAAGGGAAATCATCGCAGCTGGAGGAAGTCGAAGGGTGCGTACTCGATTGCCGCCTGCCACTGCGAACATGCGCTCGTAGATGGGCAGGACGTCGCAGAACGTGACGCAGTAGAGGGCGTTCCCGTGGTCCTCCCGGGCGTAGGCTACACAGCACGAACGTTGATTAATACCCAGCCAGCTGCCTCAGTTGTCCAAATGCTTCGGCGCTCTACGCACATGAAAACTTGTAGCCTTTCTTGCGGAGACGCGGGAGCAGTGACGTCGGCACAATGTCGTCCGCTGCCACACCGTCCACCGGCGGCTCCAGCGCGACAGGCTCTTGCGGCTCACTCATGCCGCCTCCACTCTTTGTTCACAATGTCGGCCACTAGAAACTCGAGCCGATTGGATAGAAATCGCCATAGAAATTGCCAGTTTAGAATTTCAAACTGTGAACGTCAAAAAGACGAAGCATGGGCACGAAGCGCAGGAAGGGAGGAGGCGAGCTGGCCTTGAGCAGCAGCGCCGGCGTCTCGAGCCTCTCGTACGCGGCCACGGAGCGCCCGCCGCCAGCGAAGGTCCCGAGGACTGCAGTTGCCAGCGCGCCGCCGTCTGTCGCGCGCCGCTTCGGCTTCAAAGGGCCGTCGATCACGCAGCTCCCGACTCCGGCCGTCAAAAGCAAGCGAGCGCCTGCGAGCGACGCGCTCTCGACGCATGCGGCCGAGGCTCTAGCTGGAAATGTATCTGTATCAGCAGCAGTGGAGAGCGTGGCGCCCGTAGATCTGGACGTCCACGTGCTGGAGAAGTTCAACGAGAGCTTCAGCCCGGAGATGCTGGCGACGCTCGAGCAGCTGCTGGCGTTCCGGCCCAAGACCAATAAGTTCGCAGTCAAGGCCAGGAAGGAGGAGCAGATCGCGTACATCAAGCAGCTCAAGGCCGGTGTACGCGACGTCGTGGCCAAGGTACGGCGGACGAGTCTGTTGTTGGAGGCGGCTGGGTTGATGCTCATCATTGCGTGCTGCTTGTGTGTTGTGGTCGGCAGGCCCAGGAGTTCAGCCAACGCTCTGTGGAGATGGACGACAAGCTCGCAGCGGAGAAGGCGACGCTGGAGAGGAGGCTGGCTGTGCTGCAGCAGGCGGCGAGGAGCAAGGACCACTCAGAGGCCGAGTTGAGGCAGCTGAGGCAGCAGAACGAGATGATTCAGAAAAGTGTTACGCGGATCCGCGCCTCAGAGCAGGAGGTCGCGCGGAGCAACGGCGTCCTCCGAGACAACGCGGCGAAGCTCGAGATCCAGCTTGAAGAGGCCCAGAAGGAGAACGAGCAGCTGAAACTGGATCTGAAGGCCCACGAGACGCGCATGGAGGACGAATCGCGACGCTTTGAGGAGAAGAAGCAGGAGCTGGAGCACTTTTACGAGAAGAAGGGTCTCGACGAGGACAAGCGGAAGCAGGCCGAGCTGGACAGGCTGCAGGAGCAGGCCAGCAAGGCCCGCGAAGAGCTTGCCTCGTTGCACAAGGAGCTCGACAACTACAAGGATAAGGCCATTGAAGCTGCCAATAGCCTGAACGACGAGCGCGAGCGACGCACCAAGTCTGAGATGGAGAAGTGCACGCTTGAAGCCAAGAACCAGGCGCTGGAGGCTCGTGTGAGCACTGCGACGAGTGAGGTGGCGGAGTTGAAGGAGAAGCTGAAGCACAAGGACGAGGAAGTCTCGAATCTTGTCAAAAGTCTGACTGAGATCCAGAAATTCAATGCCTCTGCGAGCACGAAGGTTGAAGCCGACAAGAAGGAATTGGCTGACAAGGTTGAGCGTCTTCAAACCACCATTCGCAATCTCGAGCGCCAAGAATCGTCGAGCAGCACAACTGTTCGTGACCTACAAAAGCAACTGGAGGTACGCAATGCTAGTCATTCTGTGCGTGCAATGTCTTCTGACTTGTTATTCTGGTACACTAATCTGCAGGCGGAAATCAAATCCCGGAAGGAGGCTGAGCAGAACGAGCAAGGAATTCGAGCTCGGATGAAGCAGGTGGAAGCCGAGTTGCAAGACAACATGCGGAAGGTGGGCGTAGAGGGCGGTGTTCGTCAAATGCTGGAGGATCAAGTGCGCGAACTCCGAACGGAGCACGTTGCTGTAAACGCTCAGATGGAAGCGGTGAAGGCAGAAATGAAGCGGCTCCAATCTGTGAACGTCGACTCCAAAGAACACTACAACAAGCAAATTGGCAGTTTGGAAGAGAAATTCCGACTCGAAAGGGAGAATTTCAGGTGCCAAATCGACAAGTTACAAGAGGAGAAAGTTAGTTTGCAAAGCGAAGTGGAGACTTTGAGGACGCGCGCGTCTTCAGTTCGCGACGGAGATATTGAGGAGCTCTGCAAAGTGAAGCGCGAGGCAGATATCCTGCGCCGGCGCCTTGGTGAGCTGACGAACCAGGGTGCACAATCCATCGCTGAAAAAGACAGGGTGATTTCGGAACTGCAAGGGAAGATCAAGCAGGGCGACAAACTGAGGCGAGCAATGCACAACACTATCCAGGTAAGCTTTGGTTTGTTGTTCTACTCAGAAAGAAGTGCGACCGAGGTATTCACGTGATCGAGTTGGTATTTGGATTGTGTAGGAGCTGCGAGGAAATGTTCGAGTCTTTGCGAGAACGCGGCCATTCCTGCCGTCGGACCACTGTGATCCGAATACAACTGTGCCAGTAATCTCGTGTGACTTTGACGGCGAAAGCCTAAAGCTGCGCCGACCTGGCAAAAATCCGTCCGAACCAGATACCTTCGCATTCACTTTTGACAAAGTGTTCGCTCCATCTGCGGGTCAAGACGCAGTATTCGAGCAAGTCTCGGAGTTTGTCCAGTCGTCTTTGGATGGATACCACGTTTGCTTGTTTTCTTACGGCCAGACTGGCTCTGGCAAAACCCACACGGTAAGATATTCGAGTTCTTTGTTAGCTTGAGAGATATTTATTGCCGACGGTGTGTGTGGAATACTACTATGGCAGATGCAAGGAAGTGGCAATGGCCAGATGCGTGGAATTATCCCGAGGGCAATCGAGATGATTCTTCAGGAATGTGAAACGCTGAAGCAGCAGGGCTGGCGCTATGTTGCTAAAGTGTCCTTCTTGGAGATCTACAACGAGACGCTGAAGGACTTGCTAGCCACCAAGCAGAGCGGTGACGAGAAACTCGGCATCAAGAAAGACGCGAAGGGAGGCGTCTACGTGCCAGGGCTTACCATGGTAGATGTTACCGCCACGGAACAAGTCGAAACGCTGATGGAGAGAGCGAGCAGAGCGCGAAGCGTGGCCTGCACGGACATGAATGCGCAGTCTTCACGCTCCCACAGCGTGTTTACTTTGCACCTGCAAGGTGTGAACGACCGGGACGGGGTCATGCTGAACGGCCAGCTGAATCTTGTCGACTTGGCGGGCAGCGAGCGTGCATCCCGGTCCAACGTGTCTGGTGATCGCTTAAAGGAGACGCAAGCCATCAACAAGAGTCTCAGCTGCTTGGCCGACGTCTTCAATGCTATCGGGAACAAGGCCTCGCATGTAAGTTTTGCGGTCATCTTAACCGTCGGTCGTGCGTTGATCCTCACCGTGTGTGCGTGTGTTTGCTTTTGCGCTGCAGATTCCGTTCCGCAACTCCAAACTGACGTACCTGCTCCAGAGCAGCCTGTCGGGTGACGGCAAGACGCTCATGATGGTAAATCTCTCGCCGACACTGGAGTCAGCAAGCGAGAGTCTGTGCTCGCTGCGCTTTGCAAAGCAGGTGAACCAGTGCGAGCTGGGCAAGCCGAAGCGCCAAATCAAGTCGAGGAAGGATCGTCCGTGAGCAGAAGGCAAGAGCACCTCGGTGTATCCACGATGGATGCTAGCGTGGCTGTAACTCTAGAATTGGTATGAGCCGCGCATGTTGGTTGCTGCCGCCAAGGGCGAAGGCGCGCGCCGCGCGAGCAGGTGGGCAAGTGCCAACGCTCCCCCCATATTTTTATCCGGTAATGTAGTTAAAGCGTTGTCCGACCGAGAGTGGTTTCGCCTTCGCTCGCCATTTCGTGTTGGTCGCCATGGGGCCCAAGAAGGAGAAGAAGGGGAAGAAGGCCAAAGAGAAGAAAGGTGACGACGACGGCTGCTTGTGGTAGTCGCGTGGCCTGTGCTAACGTGCTCGTGTGCTGTGCGCTATGTGCTGGATGATGCAGATGACGGCGCCGAGAACGGCGGCGTGCTCTCCCCAGAGGAGCAGGCCAAGCTCTTCCAGTCTGCGAACAGGTCGCTGCAGATGCAGCTGGCCGAGCGGCACGAGATTACGGTCAAGACGCTCGAGTCCAAGCGCGAGCTGCAGGAGCGAGTGGCCGACCTGCAGAAGGACTTTGAGCGCGAGCGCAAGGAGACGTTCGGCATCACGCAGGACATGACCCGCCAGTACAAGAGCATGCAGGAGGAGCTGCTGAACCGCGTCAACACGCTCGAGAACACCAACACGGAGCTGCGTGACCAGCTAGGTGCGCTGCGGTCTCTCTCGCCCTCTCTCTCTCTCTCTCTCTCTATCGCTAACGACCTACTCACTAACCGATTGCAACGGAACCTGGTCCAGAGCTGGCGCGCGTCAACTTTGAGGAGATGAAGCACGACAAGGACCGGCTCATCGCGGCCAAGAACCTCGAGATCCAGGAGCTCAAGGCCAAGATGGAGGAGATGGCGCAGGAGTTCGGCGACATGCTCAAGGAGACGCTCGACAAGATGCGGGAGCGCATCGAGATCACCAACACGAGCTTCGAGAACGACGGCGGCTCGCTCCCCATGATGCGGCGGCTCGAGGAGTTCAACCTCGGCTCCCCACCAAGTCTTGAGCTGGAAAACGAATGCATGGGATGACAGCAAGCCATTAACCTTGATTAAAGTATAGTCGTGGATATCGGAGACTTTCCTTACCGATCAATTTGTCTCGATGCAAGGCGAGGCGTCCGATGCGCGTGGGCATCCGCCCGATGCGTCGCCGCCTGCCTCCATGAGAACGCCCACCCCTCGACTCCGCTTCATCTTCCTCGCGCTCGTCGCCCTGTCCGTCGTCAGCCTCCTCGCCGTGTCGTCTCGAGTGGGGTCTCCCTCTCGCCCCCTCTCGCTTTAAGGCGCTTCAGGCCGTCGAGACAGCAGACCATGAGGCTCATGAGCAGGGCGGCAGTGACCGGACTGCAGACAAGGCAACAGAGGCGCTGCATGTAGTAGAAGACCCCGGCATTCCTCGCGTCATCCACCAGTCCTGGAAGAATGTCTACCAAATCCCCACGCGGTTCCACCCGTGGATGAAGAGCTGGAGGGACTTGCACCCGACGTGGACCTACGTCTTCTGGACGGACGAGGACAATCTGCGGCTGTTCCAGCAGCTCTACCCACGGTATCTCCACGTCGCCAAGGCCGTCAAGAAGGTGAGTCTGGCAGACATGGCGCGATACGCGCTCTTGCACCACGTCGGGGGACTCTACGTCGACGCCGACTTCGAGTGTCTGCAGCCGTTCGACGACCTGCATCGAGGCCGCAGCGTCTTCCTCAGCTCCGAGCCGCTGGTGCACGCGGTGCTGCTGGAGAAGTCGCGCTCGGCCGCGCTGTGCAACGCGCTGATGGCGTCCGCCCCGGGGCATCCCTTCTGGCTGCAGGTGCTGGACAACATCAAGGAAAAGTTCGACCGGGAGCGACTCCGGAGCGACGCGGTGGAGCTCACGGGCCCGCGGATGGTGAAGCAGACGTACGAGTCCCTCAATTCAAGCTCCAGCTCGGACATTGAGGTGTTCCCGTCCGAGTACTTCTACCCGGAGGTCGCGTACTGGAACAAGGAGCCGATGGAGCAGGCCTGCCGCCGACGCCACGACGACGCGGCGAGAGAAGCCTGCGACTGGCTGAGCAGGTTCCCACGGGGCGAGTTCACGAACAACACGCACGCGACGCACCACTGGCAGTGCACGTGGTGTCGAGACGCCCAGTTGGACGAGTTCGGTCCTCTGCGAGACGTCTTCGAGTCGCCCCCACGGGTCCCAACATCACGTCCACTGGCATTACGTTTGTCGCTCTAAAGTAGAGAATAGACCATTCAACGGCAACTATCACTTCCTCTCACTAAGTACGAATGCAGGGGGTACCATGCGCTGGGTACACGTCAGTCCACGAAGGAAAGCTCTCAGCCATGTCGCCGCCGCCTCGCAAAGGGCGCGGAGGCCGCGGGGGCCGTGGAGGAGGAGGCGACCGCCGCAACGCCAGCAGCAACACCAGCAACAATGGCGGCAACAACAACAACAACAGCAGCAGCAGAAGCAGCGGCGGCGGCGACGCGTCCACCGCAACGAGCTCGAAGCAGCCCAAGAAGCGCGAGCGGGGCAGTAGCAGCAACAGCGGCGGCGGCAAAGGACGCGGCGGGGGACGAGGCGGAGGCGCTGGGGGCTCCTCCACTGCCTCTGCGTCGTCGTCCGCCGCCGCCTCCGCGAGGCCCACGCGCGCCGTGACGACGGTGCTCAAGAAGCTCGTGGTGCGCAACATCCCGCCGACGGCCTCGGAGCAGGAGGCGCGCGAGCTGCTGCAGGCGCACGGCGTGGGCGACGAGTTCGTCTGGCGCTTTGTTCCTGGCCGCAAGCGCAGTGGCAACCGCGCGCCGACGCCCGCGCGTCTGTATCTGGACATGAAGAAGGACCCGGAGAAGGCGCGCAAGCTTATCGCGTCGCTGCACGGGCAGCCGTTCTATCCGGAGGCCAAGGACAGCGCGGACGCCGCTACGCCGCTGGACGTCGAGTTTGCCCCCTTCCAGAAAATCCCGCGCGAGAAGCAGCGCAAAGACGCGAAGGTCGGGACCATCGATCGGGACCCCGAGTACATGACATTCCTCGAGGAGCTGGCCAAGCCGAAGGACGTACGTAGAGAGAGTATTTGAGAGTGTGTGTGGCTGCTGAGGATTGACTGGTGTCATGTATGGGGTGTGTGGTTGGAGCAGAAACTTCCGAGCGCTGAGGCGGTGGCGGACATGGCGGAAGGCGAGACGGTGGAGAAGCCGGTGGCAGCGTTGGTCAAGTACCTGAACGAGCGGAAGGTCCACAGCCGCGACAAGGGCAAAGTGCGTGGCTTTTGTCCTCCTTTTAACTGCGCTGTGGTTAGTCTAACAGCGGAAACTGAATTGTCCTGCTGTTGTTTCAGGGCAAATCTGGTGGCAAGTCGCTGGACAAGGCTGCAGCGCGTCGGCAGAAGGGAAAGAAGGATGTGAGTATTGATGTCGCCTTACAGCACGCTGCTATCGTGCAAGGTATGGTGCTAAAGTCGTGGGCCTATCGCAGAATTCCAGGCAGAAATCGACGAAAGACAAGTCGAAGTCCTCGAAGGACCGTCCAAAGAAGAAGAACGCCGACGCGACGAATGCTCAAGGTATTGCAAGCGTTTGATGCATCCTGAAGTGGATTATGGTGTGGAACTCGGTGATTAATCCTGTTGGTTCTGTTAGACTTGTCCAAGAACCGCAAGCAACGTGGTAAAATGCTCTTGAAGAAGGATTCGACGAAGCAGGAATCGTCCAAGCTGGAGCCCAACCAACCTGGAATGCTGCGTATTATGACGCCCAAGTCTGCCGCGCCCACTGCTACTGCCGGCGACTCTACTCCTGCACCTGCTGCCAAGTCCAACGGGACAACGCCATCGGCGGAAGCCCCGACGGAGCGTGGATCTGAGAAGCGTCCGCCAAAGCCTGGAAAGAAGACCGGCGGTCGTGGACGCAGCAACCCGAAAAGGGGGAAAGATGGTGGCGATGGAGCTGACGGTGAAGGCGCAAGTAAGGCAGACGCAAAGCCGCACCCACGCCGCAAAGGTGGAAACAATGGCAAGAAGGAGCCGAACAACAAGGGGGAACGGGTGCGCGTCTCTATTTTGCAGGGATAGCAGGCGGTGCAGTGCTAACGCGTGTATCAATTCTGCCCTTGACAGAAGAAAAAGGTGTTTGCTCCGAAGGATTCAACTGCGCAGGTGACGGCTGCCAAGAGTTGATCGAATCTCTTCTCTGATCTGGGCGATCAGTTCTCCGACATGGAAATGTCTGGGAGCACAACAGCATTGCAGCAAGCAGGGTCTGGAGAGGATGGAACAATCCATTGTCCTTTGAGCGCAGTAATCACTCGCGTGGACTGGTGATGACGACCATGTTTGGCGATCGGAAGGGTTGGGAGCTGGCAAGCGCGCGTTACGAGGACCGATCCGCTAGATACCATTCGAGCATCAAGGTTCTTAAGCAACTGAATCAGCTTCGTTAGCTACCAAGGGGAGGGGGGGGGGGCATGCGTCATGCTGGCAGTCGTTTTTTCAGCAACCGTGTGGGTAGCTGGCAGCAGCCGCGTCACTCCAGCTTGGAGTCATGCGTGATGGGACTATTTTAGGAAGGCAATGGAGGCGGTTCTCTCTGCACTGGTACAGCAATTTCTTGTCTTGCAGGTGCAGGTGGTGAGTTGAGTTGAGTTGAGGTGCGCTTATTGAGATGCAGGCGCGAGGTGACCCGGCGATCAAGCTCGTGCTGCTTGGGAATGGCTCGGTGGGCAAGTCCAGCCTCATTGCCCGCTTCGTGGACGACGGTTTCGCTCGCGTGTACAAGCAGACAATCGGCCTCGACTTCTTCGAGAAGAAGCTCCAACTGCCACGCGACCAGCGCATTGTGCTCCAGGTGTGGGATATCGGCGGCCAGACCATCAACAGCAAGATGCTGAGCAAGTATCTCTTCGGCGTGCATGTGGCACTGCTGTGTTACGACGTCACGGACGCTCAGTCGTTCAGTGACGTCGAGGACTGGCTGCGCGTGGCGCGCGAGAATGGCGGCAAGCAGATGAACCTGTACCTCGTGGGGAACAAGACGGACCTTGTAGCTCACCGCGTCATTTCCAACGAGAAGCACGAGGCCTTTATCCGTCAGCACGGACTGCTGGGTGGCTTCCTTGTATCGGCCCAGAGCGGCGACAACGTGCTCAAGACCGTGTACCGCATCTCGGCAGCTGCTGCCAACATCCGCGTGTCCGAGTTCGAGCTCTCCTTCTGCGATAAAGTCGTCCGCGCCGTGATCCCCGACGCAGGCAACGGAGACGAGGGCGAGCAGGAGGCTCGCACAGCGATGGCAGACGAGATCGAGGCGGAAGACCGAGCCAACGAGGCGCGCAAGTCTCGCAAGATGCAGCAGCATCGGTGCCTCGTCATGTAGAAGACGTCAGGATAGCAGCGGGGCCCGGGGCTCTTTTTAACAGGTAACTTGCTTCACAGAAAGTCACACTCGGCGCGCAGCATCGCGAGTCGCTCTTCCTCGGTGCCGTTGAGGAACGCGAGCCGCAGGAGTTCTTCGCTCCGTAGCTTTTCCACTGCCGCCGTGAACGCATACAACCGCGGCACGATCACCTCCGTCCAGATATCGCTTGGTCGGTGCTCGGGTGAGCTTGTAGGGAGGCAGAGCGGGGCAACCCCAGCGACACTCGAGACACTTGGATGTTCGGGCGGGAGTTGGCTCCGTAGACGCATTGCACGAGGTCGCCGTGCTCGACCCCAGCATTTTCATGTACACGGCCAGCTGAATGTGGTCGTAGAGCGGCGGCGGGTTGCGGAATCCTCGCACGCGGTTCTTCACCTCCACCACGACGGGCGTGAGCCCCACTCGTCCTCCGCTGAGATCGTCAGCGCGTCTGCCACGCCGTCCACCATGCCGCAGATGGAGAAGTAGCCGTCTTCGTGTTCGTCACTGCTCTCCGCTGTCAAGTCCACAGTCGCAGCAGTTGCTCGTCTTGGCTGCTGCTTGAGAACCATCGAGCGCTGGCTCTGCTCCACCAGCAGCGCGTAGTCAACGCCAGTGGCCTCCGACGCGGGCGGAGCTGGGAACGTGAGGAAGTAGAAGTGCTCGTTCGCCAGCCGCACCTTGGAGCTGCACAAGAGAACAGTCCCGTCAATAACCAGCCAGCAACCAGCAGTTAGAGCAGCCACCCACTCACCCAGTCTGCCGCTCGTAGGCCTCCAGAGCCAGCGACTCGTTGCGCGTGCCGACGCTCGTGTGGATCTTCTCGGCCAGCAGCTTGCGCGCCTCCAGCGCCTCCTTCTGCGCGAGTTTCCTGCTCTCCTGGGCCTCCGCCAGCCGCCGGTCCACGCCCGCCAGCAGCCGCTGCGCCGCCTCTACGTGCGCGGGCTTGGCGCGGTCCTGGGCCCAGCGCAGCGCCGCCCGCAGCTGCGGAGCCGCCGCCGCGCCGCTCTTGCGCACGAGCGCCTCCAACTCCTCGTCCTTGGACACGACACGCAGTCGCAGCCTCGCGGCGTCGCGCGCCAGCAGTTCCTCGCGGTCTTGGTACACGCACTCCAGCAGCTCCTCGGCCGGGTCGCCGAAGTCGTGCAGCCCCGTCACGAGCGCCACCTTGGACGCCGAGAAGCGCAGCACCACCATTACTACAGCACGGCTATTGCAACAATCGCAATATTATACTGTAATGTGAATGTTGTCAATTGGGACTAGTGATGGCTACATTTGCTTGTTGTCAAGTTGAAGTGGCAGCGAGCAGTGCCAAGCCCTGGCGCAGACTCGCTGCGTCCGCGTGCAGCAGCAGCTCGATGCCCTCGAACGGGTCGGACGTCTCTGGTTCGCCCCCTTCTTCCTCCCCCTGCTCCTGTTGTTGTTGCTCTTCCTTCGCTGGCTCGAGCTTCTGCGGCAGCACACGGAGCAGCTCGGCCGAGACGGCGTCGGGTGCGTCGCCACGTGCGTAGCGGCAGAACGCGCGCTGGAAACTCACGAGCGTCTGCTGCTGTCGAAGGGCTGCGCTGGAAGGAGCTGCAGTATCTGCAGCGTCCGACTCGAGCGCAATCTGCTGCACAGGGGCGTTAGTGAGCTTTCAATTGGCTTTGGGGTATCCACAGAGGTCCTTCCTTCCCGTCCGTACCAGCGCGTCGAGGAGCTGCAGAGCGCGACTGAAGCGCTTGTCCGCAATCATTACGTGGGCCAGCAGCTCCTACACAGACCACAAGCCGCCCCGTGTAAGTGTTTCCCCTTGTGATAGACTCAATTGGTGGGGCGTTGCTTACCAAGCTCTCGCGATACATGGCGGAGTGGAAGGAGTCGGTGTTGTTGGACGATGGATTGATCGCCGCAAGAACCTCCTCGAGGCATCGCATCGCCTCCTGGCGGCACCACCGCAACTCCGGGTCTTGGGCGATAAGGCACTGCGCGAGGTGGCTGCGGGCCCCAACTGCCAGACTCGCATTGGACAACAAGCAGCGCAGGAGCTCGCTGGAAGTGAACAGTCCTTCATTGTCAGCCCTACACGCACCAAGAGCTTTCATCTCTACAGTACAAGGCAATCAATACCTGGCAGCGGCAAACTCTCGCTGGACCTTGAGCAAAAGCGCCTGCGTGTAGAGCGTGAACGGGTCCTCGTCCAGCTCGTAGCAGCGTCGGAAAAAGTCGAGGGGGCTATCTTCGCTGCCATCGCGCGCGGTCGGCGGCGCTTGACGGGCGGACAACGGCACCTCGACTTCGTTGTTTGTTGCTGCTGTCTGGGCCTCGTCCTTTCGGTCGGCTGGGACATCTGACACGGGGGCAGCGGAGTTCGGCACTGCAGCAGCGACAGCTTCTTTTTGGCCTGCTAACGCCCCAGTTGGAGCTGCATCCTGCTTGGTCTTCTTCGCGAAGCGGTTGCCCATGGAGAGAGAGAGAGAGAGAGAGAGAGATCTCAGGAGCCAAACTAGTAACTAAACTTGTCATTATACCTATTCACAACTTTGCAACCTTGCAACTTTTTACCTTACTCCGTTTCAACAGCGCTGTCCGTATCCACCTCGACTGCGCTGTCTGTCGTATCCATCACCAACTCTACACTCGTCACGGACTCCGCATCGCTCGGAGGGCGCTCGCTCTCTCCTCCCACGTCTTCTTCTTCTCTTTCTTGCGAATGAGCCATCTCATTGCCAGCATCTTCACTGGGATGCTCGAGATCTGGCAGCTCCAACCTGCTGGGTACCTCCTCAGCGAGCGTCTCCAGCCGATCCGTGTCTTGAACGGCCAGACTCGCAGTCGGCCCGAGCTCCGCCATCTCCCCATCCACAACAACCAGCACGCGGTCCACGTCATTCAGCAAAATCGCCCTCTGACTTTGGTCGTGCTGCGGCGATGCCGTAGCAGAGGGCAGCAGCAGCAGCACCGTCGCGTCGCGCAGCTCCTCGCGCATCACTCGCTGAAGGATCTCAAGTGTCGCGTTGTCAAGCGCAAACTGCTGCTCGGGCTGCAACTGCAGCTCGTCCTGCGCTGGCACAACCAGCACAGGCGCCAGCGCTAGAGCCACGACGGACGGCTCGACCAACAGAGCTCGAGCAAGACTGAGCAGGAACCGCTTGGTGGGGTTTTGCTGGAGTCCGGACACATCTGGGAACGGTCCATCCAGCATGGCAACGTTGTTCGCGAGCCCCACGGCGCGTAGTGCAGCCCACAGTCGCTCGTCCTCAATGTCGGAGCCGCTCGGATCCAGTTGTGTGCGCACCGAGCCGTCATACAACGCGCCATTGGGCGCAGCTGCCGACACGCACGCAACACGCGAGCGAAGCGTGCGCAGTCCTAGAGTAGCGACGTCCACGCCATCGACCACAACTCGCCCTGCTGTCAGCTCATGCACTCGCAACAAAGCGCGCCCCACAGACGACACTGAAGAGGCTCCGGACGACTCAAGAATCGCCACTTTCTCGCCGGCTTGGAGGCGGAACGACACAGCCTTCAGCGCCAATGGCGGAGCACCGCCATCACCAATCTCGAACATGTCGGTAAGCTCGTCAACAATGGCAGCGGCCGGGTCGCGGAAACTCACAGCATCAAAGCGCAGATCGCCTTTGGTAGGCCACGACAGTGAAGGGTTCACTTCGTTCGGGGTAAGTGGGGCCGACGCCCGCCTAGCTGCTGACGTCGAGTAGGCTGCGCTTTCAGTGATCACTTCTGCTCCACGTACGGCAGCTTGTATCCGGGCTGCAGTCGGGAGCACGGGGCTCAGCCAGGTCCATGCGCGAACGAGCGACTCGAGCGCCCCACCATCCACAACCAGCGCTTCATAGAGAGCTAACGCCAGCATCCCCGCGCTCAGCGTGTGACGGAGTGCCAAGAACGACGAAGCTGCCACAATCCCGACAATCACAGCGCCGTACAGCTGCACGCGCAATGCCAGCCACTGGTCGATATGCAGACCAAGGTGAGCATCACGAGCAGCAACGTCCAGAAGCCAGAAATGGTGACCCAGAACGCGGTGCACATGCCCCAACCCGAACGCACGCACCACACGTGCGCCTGCTAGAGACTCAGTCGCATGCATTCGCGCAGCCTGACGTGCAGTCCGCTCCAAGTGAACTAGGTCACGAGCTGGCCGCAGATACAATCTCGCCGCGTGTACATACATGTAAAGCACTGGCGCCAGCAGCACCGCGTAGTAGCGTGTCACCACCGCTGCAGTCAGCAGAGCAGTCAGAGTTGAAAGGCCCAGCGCCAGTACAGCACCAATCGCAAGAGGAAATCGTGTATCCAAATCCGTGAGGTCCTTGCCCGTGAAGGCTCGCTCGAGCTCGCGTCTCCTGGCAAGACTGAGCCTTTTCGACCTGGCTCGACCGCTTCCAGCACCAAAGGCATCGAAAAAAACCAAAGGAGCATGCAGGAATGCCGACGCAATCGATAAAAAGGCACGCCGCGCTCCCTCAACGGCCGCTACAGCAATACCCAGCGAATACCCAACAGCCACAAGTCCAGCGCCCAATGCCAACGAGGCATAAATGAGCTGATCTGCTGCTAAGCTTGTGACGGCAGTTGATCGAACCCAATAGGCCACCCAGAGCTCACTAAGGAGCTGCAGAGCTTGCCAGCAGAGCAGCAGCACGAAGAGAATCGAGGCGATACGAAAGCCACCGATCGTGTGCACGTAGGCTCGGATAGACTTGTACAGCCACTCTCCTTCGCCCCAGTCCGCTTGCGTTGTCGTTTCACATGAAAGGTACTCGCGCAGCGGTCGTTCACTCAACGCGGTGCGCGTCATGCTGACAGCATTCTCCATGGACAGCAACTCGATATTTGCTGGTTCTTCCGTTGGGGCGTACGGAGGCTCGTATGCCCTCATAACGTCAACACCAGACGCAGAGAAGTGAATCCAGCTATCTTCTGTGGGCTCTTCTTCGTCGATATCACTGTCCTCATCCCCGTCTTGCTCCTTACGTCCCTTAGCTTCATAAATATCCCGGGTGTGCACGAGTCGGCCGCCATCTTCAAAGCGAATAGCGTCATCCACGAACTCCGAATTGATGAACTCGGCGCGAGTGGTGACGATGACCCGCGTCTTGTTCCGTAGCAGACCCAGCAAGCAGCGGGAGAAGATTTCGCGCGCCGCGGACCTCGGGTGTATGCGCATCAACGGCTCGTCCAGCAGATACACATCTGCGTCGCTGTAACAAGCACGCGCCAAGCTCACAAGCGCTTGTTGCGCAGGCGTTGGCATCCAGTCTTGGACCAGCGTGTGGTCACCCGACGAGAGCATCGCAAGTGGATTCACGAGTGCGCACGCATCCAACACGCGCTGGTACTTTCGCCGGTCAAACGGAAGGCCGAAGAGCACGTTATCACGCACAGACAGCGTCTGCTGCAGCCACGGTTGCTGGGGGCAGTACGCCACCGATCCACCCACGTACACACGCCCACCACCTCCATCGCTTCCGTCACGCGCCTGCATTTCGCCCAACAACGCCGAGAGGAAGGAGGACTTGCCACTACCAGGACGCCCATGGACCACGAGCAGTTCTCCTGCACCCACAGTCACGTCCAAGTGCTGAAAGACGACCGGGCCGTTAGCAGCCCAACCCAACGTGGCGTCTTCAACTGCCACTACAACATCTTGAGGGTCGTACTTGGCCACCATACCCAGACTGTCTCGTCGTGCCACCGCGTACGGGTTCAGCTCGTCCTGGTCCATGAAGTGCGAAAGATTCTGTAGCGATTGCCAAGCGGCCCGGGCACCTAACGCCGCCTGAGGAAGAGCTCGGAGTGGCGTCTGCATTATACGCACAAGTGCGAGCGTCGCGAATGCAGATGCCGGAGTGAGACGGTGCGTGGCCGAATGGTAACCCACCGCCAACGCCATCGTGGTCACCAAAGCCGGTATCGCGAAGTTAAATGCATTCTCTGCAGCACCGCGCGCCTGGAAGCGCCACAGCGCCGCGAGCTCGCGGCCACGCGTCGCGTTCACACGAGCTCTTGCAGCTGGCTCCCACGCGTGCAGCTTCACAGCAGGCATGGCGTTCACCATGTCTTTGGTCGAGCTCTGTCGGTCCTCGCGGGTCCGTCGCAGTCGATCCAGCGAGCGGAACTGCAGCTGATTCAGCACTTGCGAGGCCACCAGCGTCAGCACCACGGCACCCACAGTCGCCCCACAGGCAGCGACACCGATGAACTGCTCGATCAAGGCCAGAGCCAACGCCAGCAACAAGGGCGCCGCCCACAGTTCGTGCAGACACGCCGCGCCCTGCAGCAGCTGCGTCACGTCGGCGCTGTAGAGAGCGTCAGCTTCCCGCACCGAGGCGTTTGGCAGCCTCAGCGCCTTCTGGAAGACCAGGCTCTGCAGCGCCGCCGTGAGTCTCAGTGTGGACGTCTGCAGCTCCGCGCGGACGAACGCCGACAGCAGCGCACGTAGCAGTCGGGAGAGCAGCAGCGCCCCCAGCCAGAAGAGCAGGCCGCGCCTGGCCTCGTCGTCGTCTTGACCTTCTTGGTCTTGCTCCTGCAGCAGCAGCACGCCCTGGAACAGCGCGCAGGGCCCCAGCAGGTCGCAGAGCAGCACGACAGCATGCAGCACGCCCAGTCCGGCGAACTGCAGGCCGTGGGACTTGACGAACGCCAGCGACAGCGAGCCGCTGGTGATCCACGCGCGCTGCAGGTCGTTTGCGCCGGGCTCGGCGCGCGCGCTAGGCGGCAGCTCCCAGACGTCCGCCTGCTGGGCACAAAGGTAAATGAGCCCCCCAAGTATACACGAGTCCGGACAGTATACTTAACGTATAGCCAATGTACCCACACATCATATTTACACAACGTATAGCCAATGTACCCACACATCATATTTACACAACGTATAGCCAATGTACCCACACATCATAATTACACAATAGCACCCTGGCGCCACGGGGCGCTCGACGCGCGCCATTAGAACGCTCATTAGTAAAGATTCCCCGCCCCCCCCATCCAGCCCCCACTCCGCACTACGTGGCGTCGTGTGAGTACGACGTCAGCGTCGGGGCGGAGGCTTACACCTTCAACGCCGTCATGCAGGCGTGCACCACGGAAAGAGGGCTCTTACGTGGTGCATGCAAGTCGGCCTTCTTGCTGACGCCGCCCCATGTCCCAAGTGTGGCGCCCCATGCAGCGCACGTCGGCGCGCTGGCGCTGCCGTAAGGCGAGCTGCCGCGTGGAGCGGAGCGTGCGGAAGAACTCGTTCTTCGCTCGCTCCACGGCCCCACTTTCCAAGCTCGTCAAGGTGCTGTTCTTCTGGGCCAGCGGGACGCACCTCATGGAGGCTGCGCAGCACTCAGGCCTCACACCGAAGACCGCCGGGCAGTGGTTCGCGTACGCACGCGACATCTGCTCGGCGGAAATGCTGCGTTGCGATATGCAGGTAAGCTATGCAGTTGTTAATCAGACATGTACATGATCTAAGCGTTTCTATTTATGTGCAGGTCGGTGGTGACGGACATGTAGTCGAGATAGATGAAACGAGCATGAGGAAAAGCAAAAATACAATCGCGGTAAGAAGCATCCCGACTACTGGGTTTTTGGAGGCGTAGACCGTACGACGAAGAAATGGTTTGCAAAGGTGGTCTTTGATGACCGCACGAAGCCGAACCTCTCTCGTTGCATCAAGACCTACATCAAGCCAGGGTACTATGGTTGTTACTGTTGCGGATTTCGTACTGATACTAATTATCTATGTTACAGTACTTTGATCATGTCAGATCAATTCAAGTCCTACGTCACCGAGGTGCTCACCGGCCGCCGCAAGGACGCTCTACACCCTTGAAAACAACAAGTGGCTGTCTGGTATGCGGTACAAGCACCAGTGGGTGCACCACACGAAACATTTCGTGGATCCACGCACTGGTGCGTGCACCAACCGGATTGAGGGCATTTGGGAGGTGAAGTTGAAGGCTCGGATGAAGAGTGAGCGGGGCATGAAGAAGACGAAGGTGCCGGGGTTCTTGGACGAGTGCCTGTGGCGCTCGTGGTACTTCGACCAGTCCAGGAAGACGAAGACAAGCGAGTTCTTCCATGGACTAGTCATCGGCATTAAGCGCAAGTACGTGGTCTAGATGGGTACACACCTTATGGCTACATAGTATACTTTACTAAGATTAAGTATACAACGGGGTTTCTTTCAATAAGTATACAATGTTGCTTTTTTATCTTCCGGACTCGTGTATACTTGGGGGGCTCATTTACCTTTGTGCCGCAGTTGTTAATCAGACATGTACATGATCTAAGCGTTTCTATTTATGTGCAGGTCGGTGGTGACGGACATGTAGTCGAGATAGATGAAACGAGCATGAGGAAAAAGCAAAAATACAATCGCGGTAAGAAGCATCCCGACTACTGGGTTTTTGGAGGCGTAGACCGTACGACGAAGAAATGGTTTGCAAAGGTGGTCTTTGATGACCGCACGAAGCCGAACCTCTCTCGTTGCATCAAGACCTACATCAAGCCAGGGTACTATGGTTGTTACTGTTGCGGATTTCGTACTGATACTAATTATCTATGTTACAGTACTTTGATCATGTCAGATCAATTCAAGTCCTACGTCACCGAGGTGCTCACCGGCCGCCGCAAGGGGACGCTCTACACCCTTGAAAACAACAAGTGGCTGTCTGGTATGCGGTACAAGCACCAGTGGGTGCACCACACGAAACATTTCGTGGATCCACGCACTGGTGCGTGCACCAACCGGATTGAGGGCATTTGGGAGGTGAAGTTGAAGGCTCGGATGAAGAGTGAGCGGGGCATGAAGAAGACGAAGGTGCCGGGGTTCTTGGACGAGTGCCTGTGGCGCTCGTGGTACTTCGACCAGTCCAGGAAGACGAAGACAAGCGAGTTCTTCCATGGACTAGTCATCGGCATTAAGCGCAAGTACGTGGTCTAGATGGGTACACACCTTATGGCTACATAGTATACTTTACTAAGATTAAGTATACAACGGGGTTTCTTTCAATAAGTATACAATGTTGCTTTTTATCTTCCGGACTCGTGTATACTTGGGGGCTCATTTACCTTTGTGCCGCCTGCTGCAGGCCGCGCGTGGCCGACGAGGACGCGGCGCGGCGGCGGCGTGACGGTGGCGGCTGCTGGAACGGCGGCGCCGACGCCGACGGGTCCCGGGCCGGGGGCGGTTGGCCAGCGCCACGGACGGCGTGACCCACTGCAGCAGCAGGCGGCTGGTCAGCGACGCGCACTCGACCGGGTGCGCGAACACCTGGGGCGGCGGCGCGCCGGCGAGCAGCGGCTGGCGCTCGGCGCGCGAGGCCGAGGCGGCCGACAGCACCGAGGCCCGCCCGTAGACGACGTCGCTGGCGGCGCTGGCGCTGCTGCGGCGCGCGTGCGAGATCGGCGGCAGCATCGCGAGGAGGAGGATCCTCGGCTTCTCTCTCCAGCTACTGATACGCTTGGCCCCAATTGAGGACTGTCTAAATCTAACCTGCGATAGGCCAAAACCAGCACAGAAGGGGCCAGTGTCCGAATCAGCGCCGCGGATGATTTACAGCGGATGCTCGCTGCTTGATGCCTGCATCCATCGGCCTCGGCCTCGGCTTCGGCTCTACCGACACCAGCAGCGTCTTGTTGGCGCTTGACGCAGTGCTGGCAGGATCGCGCAAAGAGCAGCGGCAGATGAGTCGGACGGACGGTGAAGGTGAGGCGCTCTTCCGACCTCGGTGTTGTACGTCGGCTCGAGAGCTCGCGTGGTTGATTTGAGCGGCGATCTCTGGCTGTGCTGGGGCCGGCAGGACGACCGACGCATGACGGAGACGCTCCCGTCTCTACGAGCGGGCCATTAGACACGCCCGGCGCGGCCCGACGCTCGAGCGACCATCGACTCGGTCGGTCTCCGCTCGCCCTCCCGCCCGCCGGTATATGACCTGCATACAATGATCACGCGACGAAGGAGACGCCCCGGGCTCTCGGATTGGGTCCAGGCGTCTGCGTCTGCGGCCCTCGCATGCGCGAGGATCTGCGCAGCATGCGGCGGCAAAAGCCGCTTGGGCCAAGCCTTGGCGGCGTGCACTGCGCCTTTGCCCAAGATGGGGCAGCAGATGGACACACTCCAAGTGACGTGCTTTTTGTATGGGAAAATGGTGTGTGCAGTTGGTGTGGCGCGCTCCGTACCCTCGTTGACAGCTAGAGAAAGGGAAGTCAGTTCAGCTTTCGCGCGGTAGAAGAACGGAGCGAGTGTGTGTGATGGCCGTCGCCGCGGAGCTCGCGGGCCCTGCGCGGGTCCTGCCGCGGCTGCTGCTGCCTCTGGTGGTGGTGCTGCTGCTGCTACTGGCGACGGACGCCTCCGCCTTCAACATGAGCGACGCCACAGGGACAGGGACAGGAACAGACGCAGTACACGCGGCCGGCGCCACGACCAACTTCGCCGCGGACGAGCAGGACGGCTCCGACACGCTGCTGCAGCGGCAGCTGACGGCGCTGCGGGCCTGCGGCTGGCTGTCGCTGCTGCTGTACGTGCCGCTGTCGCTGGCCGTGGCGTGGCGCACGACGCTGCACTTCCGCCACTCGAGCCGCGGCGCCAAGAAGGCCTTCCACGCGACGCTGCTGGTGGCCACGCTGCTGCAGCTGCCCGAGGCCATCGAGTGGATCTGGTACCCGACGTCGCAGAGCTGGGAGGCCATGTACGTGTGTCGCCTCTACGCGCTGCTGCTGCTGTCCTTCTGCAAGTCGTACCTGGCCATCTGCTGGGCCGGGGTCGTCTCGGCCGGACAGCGCGTCGCGCGGCGCCGCATAACCAAGCTCGTCACGGTGCTCAACGCGCTGCTCGTGCTCTGGGGCGTGCTCGTGCCCATCTTGCTCTCCAGCTACAGCGACGACGTCTACGGCCAGTACAGCTTTATGAGCAGCACGCTCCGCGCCGTGCTGACCTACGCCGGGGTCCTCGTCGTGCTCGCGTACGGCGTGCTGCTCGGCTACCAGGGCTTCCGTCTGCGCCGCCGCCTGCTGCTCGCGCGCGGCACCGTGCCCGCCAGCAGCGTGGAGAAGTCCCTGAACCAGCTCATGCTCGCTATCTTCATCTTCATCGCCTCGGACGTCGTGCGTCTGCTGGCGCTGGTGCTCAACGAGTCGGGCACAGCCATGTCCATGATCGTGTACCTCATTCTGTACAACATTGTCCCGAACGTCTTCCCGACCATCTCAATGCTCTACCTCATGCGAAGAATCACCGGTAGAGGTGGCGGCGGTAGCGACGTGGGCGTCACCAACATGAAGGCGGAGGCCCGCAAGCGCACGCTGTCCAAGTACATGACCGAGCACGACTCGGACAGCAGCGGAGGGAGCCCAGGCAGCGACAGCGCAGGGCGCGTCTACAACGAACACGCCGTGGTACGGGCGCAGTGGGAGCTGCAGGCCCAGCAGCAATACCTCGACCACCATCCACAGGGCCAAATCCACAGCGCTAGGGAGGGCCAGGAGTCCCCCACGTTCTTCTGGGTCCGCGAGTCCATGGAGCTCCGCTGAGCCAGCCGACCGGATTCCCGAATCTAGGTAGATAGACAACCAACCAACCACACAAATGGACGCCTTAAGTTATTCACCAACGCATGAGTTCTTCGGTTAGATTCCTCCCCAGCTCGACAGCTGAACCTCCTGCGAGCGCACAAGCGCCAGCTTTTCGCGCAGGCGTCGCTGTTGCACGAGCAGCGAGCCAAGCTCGTTAAGCCGAATGCCACAGCGCAGCGCCAGTCGCGGAGGTCCGTGCTTGGCCAAATCTGCTTGCTTTGTGCGTCGCAAGGCCTCGGGCAGTTCAAGTGGCAACTCGTACGTCGCCATCGGCACGTCTACCGCTCGCAAGGAGGGTCTGAAGCTCGACGATCGGCGCTTGGGTACTGAAGGCCGACGTGACGTGATGTCAACTACATCGTCCTCAGCTTCGGACGACGAGGCAGAAGACGGCGGGGAGTTTGGTTTGGTCGACTTTGCCTCCGCTGCTGCAGAGACGCTAGTTGCGGCAGCAGGTAGCGTGGGCATTGACATGGTAGGGAGCGTGTTGGTGCTACTCGTGCGCGTGACGATGTCTTCAATTGCAAGCTGCGCGCGACCCAATACACGACGCTGCATCATGGACGACAGTGCCGGGCCTCCCTCGCACACGCGCAGTGCTAGCACGTCCCCTAGCGCTGTCACGGGCAGCTCGAAGCTCTCGTGCCACAGTGGTGAACGACTTTTCTTGCTCACCGAAGTGTTGGCCATTCGCGTCGGCAGAGGCGCGGCGGTGCGGCCCCTGAGCCCTTCACGGCGCCCTTGGCTCCTTCTAGCGACTTCATAGCCATCGAGTCGCCCCGTAAACTTCCACTAGCGGCCCCAGCAGTCCCTGACTGCACGCAAAACTGCACAAACGAGTTGATAGGCGACGCAATCGGAAGCAACCTCACGCCCTGCACCTCCACGTAAAGCACGCCCACGCCGGTCGCATCGTCTTCGCAGTCTCGCAGCTCCACGACCCTCTTCTCCAACGCCAGCATCTGCATTTGGTGTTGTCGCCACTGGTCTCGAAGCTCTTCGGCGGCGTCTTCCTCGCCCTTGTCACCGGTAACCACGTAGCGCGGTACGCCGTTGAGGAACACCCGCCCAGCAGAAAGCGCCGCCTTGGCACTTGCTGCAAGGTGCGTGCCCAAATGACCGAGGTATTTACTCTGTAGCGCAGCTTGTCGGGCCCGCAGCGCCATCAGACGCCGCCCCTCGGCAAGATCCTGATGGTCCTTCAACGCGTAAGCGGCCCAGCCGACGAAAGCAAACAGCGCGCCCATTCCTACCACTCGCTGCTCGAACGTCTTGCTGTCCACGTCATCCCCTGCCGTATCGAGCAAAATCATCAACATGAAAACTGTGGAGTGCACGACGGCACCAATTCGCAGCACGTGCAGGTAGCCGAGCCACGAGCCAAGAGACAGCGCCTGGATCGGAAAGGGGCGCTGCGTATCGTAGCACAGACTGTGGGCATCCACGCGCACCTGCAGTGCCGCGACAACCCACGCCAGTATGCAGCATGGGAGCGGAGATAAGGGCGCGAACCAAGCCACAAACCCCAGAGGCACCAGCACTTGCGCATAGTCGAAGAGCACCCCCTCGTACGGTGCTAACGCCAAGTCATCTTCAATGCTTGAACCAGTCGAGGACGGTCTCGATGAGGCTGCAGCGAGTAGCGTCGCACTGGGCCCGAGGGTGCCTTCTTTCTTTCGGAGCGGCCTCTCTGCCAGCTCTGTCGACGCGCTATTCCTCCTCGGCTCCAGATCCCACAGCAGACGCCATACGGCCCAGCGAAGACCCCACAGCGCCAGCACTACGTCGAGCCCGAGCATGATCAGCAACATCCGCGCGGCTTGATCGTGGCTCGAGATGTTCACTTTAGCATGCTCGGAGCTTCGACACTCGCCCAAACGACAGCGGAGGGGCCTCAGGAACGCCAGCCCCCACAGTGCGCCAAAGCAATTGGCACTCTGCAGCACCGCAAACTTGAACGTCAGCTGCGAGTCGTAGTCCCGCTGCAAGCGGTGGTTCTCCCAGTCGGTGAGCGCCCTGCTGCAACGTGCAAGGTGCGGCGTGGCGCACTTGCTTATCAGCGCGATCACTCCTAAAGCCACGTTGAAGCGTGACGACGTCTCGGTCGCGAGGCTCTGAAAGCGGTTGCTCGCTACCAGCACCGCGTTGCTCGCCCCCAGCTGCAAGGTTACGACCACAAGCACCAGCGCTGCCATCAGCCGACGAGCGATGGCCCTCCCCACAGGAAAGTGCGGCTCTAAGCGCAGAGTCACCGGACTCCGTCGCATCTGGCCTCGGAACTGCGGTCGCGGCAACTGCAGCAGCGGGTTCACTGCGTTGTCGCCGTCCCGGGTGCCGCCAGACCAACGAGCGGCGAGGCGGGCCTCCTGCAGCTCCCATTTGCGCACGAAGATGCCCAGGAAAGCGCACGAACACAAGCAGAAAGTCGCCTCTGCTTGCCTGGAGTTGAACATCTTCGACGATACCAGGCTGAGCACCAGTGCCAGAAACCCCAGAGTCCTCAGCGCATCAGCGTGGAACGAAGCGAACGCGAAATCTAAAGAGAAAGATCACCAACAACCAAGTCTCGTTAATAGCAAGCAGCACAGCCCATCGATACCGAGAAGACTGACGTACGTACAGAGTGCGAGCTGCTCTCCAAAGTAGTTCCGGACGTGGACGAGAGGATCAGGCGCCGGCTCCGCCTTGCGCAGCCGCCTGAAGAGGCCACAGAAGATCTCCCAGGGACTTGAGAGCGCGCCCCACTGCACTCGCAGCACATCTAGGGACGTGTCCACGTCAGTTGTTCGGTGCGTGTGCGGACAGAGATGATGGTCCAGCAGTCCGCGCTCCACCAGCGCGTCGCAGTCGAACTCGGCATCGATCAGCGCCTTCGTCAAGCGGATCTTGTCCACCACACGGAACGGCGACAGCGTGCTGCCGTCAACGTCGCCCCCGCCGTCCCCCTCGTCGTCAATCTGCCGGTAGACGTAGCGCAGCGCCGCAAGGTCTCGGAACGGGAGATACACGACGTCCTCTTCAGCCTGCACCCGGATCTTGGACGAGAAGCGCTGCAGAGCTCGCAGGCGCCGAGACCACATGCCGCTGTCTTCGTAGTCGTAGATCTGCGCGTCCTCGGCGGTGATTTTCCCTGCCAGGAAGAGTCGGTAGATCTCCTCTTGGGCTTCGGCTTGGCCCCAGAGCTTCGCTCCTTCCTTTCCAAGCTCAAGCGCCACCGAGCACGGCACTCGGACGTTGAGTCGCTCCGCCGTGGCCCTCAGCAGTGCAGGGAGGGGCGGAAGCTCAGCACTATTCGCCCACTGCCTTGAGTCTCCGTGCGAGAGCGCACCGTCATCCCCGGCAGAGCGGAGAAGCGAGCGATGACCACGTCGCGCACGAGCTCCTGCAGGGCCGAGAACGGGATCAAGTCCTGCGCCATGGGCGGGCCCGAGCGGAACTTGGCCTCCCAGGCCGCGCGCATCTCGTCGATGGCTCGAGCCTCTCGTCCCGATCCTCCCGCCGTCACCCCTCGAAGCATCTCGCACACTTCGCCAAAGCTGACGCGCGGCATTTCGCGCACCGAGGGCACCGGGAACACGAGTGTGTAGTAGAAGGACTCGGTCACATGCTGCTGCGAGCCTCGTGGTGACGCCCCGGGCTGGCGACAACGCCCAGCGCCACCGAGTCGTACGGCATGCTCGATGAAGCCCCCACCTCAAACTCCAATGCCCCTTTAAGATCCACACGTCGTTTCGCGTCGCGTCCGTGAGGAGACGCCGGCCTACTAACCGGTAGAGTGTCAGGGAGGGGAGGGAATGCATGTCCTCTCTGCACGAGCCGCTGGCGTTGCACCCAGGGGAGCCGGCCGCCGCAGTCGCTGTGGACGTCACCGGCTACCAACGTCATACACGGTACGTGGCCTCCCTCACTTCCCAGTTGAATGAATGAGTGTGTCATTTTGGTGACTAATTGCTCTGATGTCGATCGTCTGTAGACCGTTTACTGCGTCGGATGCACGGGGAGGAGACCTGCTGACGGTCCTCGTGCACTTCGGTCGGCATCTGGATGCACTTGTGCCCAAGGACGCGCTCACAGAGCTGGACGGAGGAGACCGACTCAACACGTACGTGGTCGCCTCGGTGGGGACGTTCGCTGCGTCGCCCGACGTCGTGCAATGCCTTCGAGGGCCGACAACAACGGGGAGACGTATCAGCCTCCTCCATTTCAGAGAGCCGAGTGCTGTACGAGCAAAAGTGTTCTCCATACGCCTCAACGCGCGTTGTAGAAGGAAGCACTTCGCCTTCATGGAACGAGGTGCTCGCCATCCCATTGCCGGCTGGCTGGTCCACAGCGTCACCCAACCAGCAGGAGCGATCAGACCAAGGAGCCCCAGCAGAAGCAGCTACAGCGGTCGTGTCTGCAGACGAAGCTCGACATTTGAGTCTGAAACTCGAGTTGGTGGAGCGCGGGGCCAGCCACCAGGAAGATTTCTTGCTCGGCACCTGTGTGCTGCCACTGTTCCACCTCGAATGCCAACTGCAGCAGTCACGTCTTGCGCTCACTTTCCCGCCGGTTGACTCGAAAACCCCATCAACTGCTTGCATTTATGTGTCTCTGCACGCGCCGCCTCGAAGTCAAATCTCGACTCTGGAGCAGGTGGAGGTAATGGTCGAGTCCTTCACTCCTGTTGTCGTCACTGGCAGCGAGGACGAGGGACTGCCGCCTGACTGCACAAGTCTTGCTACCGCGATCAACTTCGACGCTGGTGGTGGCACCAAATCGCCCCTTGTCGAGAAGCTCGAAGACCATTTCACACTCGTCCAGGATGGCCAAAGTCTCGCCGTGCCCAATTCTCTCACCATCTATGCCCCGAATGCAGATAAAATGCTTGGTCTCACGCCGTCTTCAGCTTCGGCTACTGGCAGCGCTTCAGGGGTCTACGAGTGGTTCTTCCCGTTCAATTTTGCCGTACCAGTGGAGAGCTACCAGGACGCTCCTGGCGCCGTAGTGAACATTGCGCTCTTCAAAACGTCGACAGCGTCCCGCAATCTCATCGGCCGCGGTCATCTCGACCTCGCTGCTGCGCCTGCCCAGCAGGCTGTAAAGAGAGACGGCTCACCACTGAGGCAAACCGTGATCCCAATAGAACTCCATGGTGACAGCTCACGGATCCTGGGCCACATCGCGTTGCGTCTGCGCTGGTGGAGTGCTGCAGCGTGGAAGGCATTCGTAGACGACACCCCAGCTCGACGAGTTGTCTGCACGAATCGTTGGAAGCGCATGCCGCGGCCGACGCCCGCTTGGATGGGGGCACTTCTGCGAGGAATGAACCGTCACCCCGTAGCTTCAATCTGCGATTCCGGCGGCGTGTCCAGTACCCTGGCAGAACTTCTCGCCGAGTCTTCCTCCAACGGAGAGTCCAAGCATAGTCCTGAACATGCATCATCAATCCAGGCTCAACAACTACCTCCCCCAAACTCAACCACTGAGCGTTGCAGCAAGGAGAGCGCTGAGACCAACAGGTTGCTGAGAGATCAACTCGCTCACCTGCAGGCGGAAGGGACTGCGCAGCGCACTCAGATAGAACGGGTACGCCTTCTGCCTCCAAAGCACTGGGTGCTCTGATGCCTAACGGGGTCTTACTTTTTCATCACTCCTCAGCTCCAGAATGAGCTGGACACGCGCTTAGCCGCCATCAAGACCTGTGGCTTGGAGATAGTGGCGCTGCGCGTGAGCTCTGCCAATCTGGCTGCAGTCTGCTTTGTCAATCTACTGACGTTGAATCTGTGTCTTCGCAGCGAGCGGCACGCCAAAAGGATGAGCAGCTACAGGGTCTCCGAGAGCAGGTTGAGGCAGCGCAGCGTCGAGAGCAGCAGCAACTATCGGAGTTGCTAGCCCCCGCCAATGGTAGCATCGGCACGTTCCCCATGCAAGCAGCTTCACAGCGCTTCTCTTTACTCGCCTCCAAGTACAAGGAGCTGGATCAGGAATACCAGGCCGTAAAGCAGCAACTCGCAGACGCTCAACACTCGTTGGATTCGTACGCCGACCTGGAGACGCGCCACACCCAGCTGCAGGAAGCCCATCTTGTGCAGGCAGCCCTGGTACAACGTCTGCAGCGCGAGAAGCAACACGCCGCAGCGCTGAAGGTGAGCACATGGTCTGCGGGGCCCACAATAAAGCAGTGTAAATGGTGACTCACCCCCATGGTGTACCCTTGCCAGAAAGCGGTGCGCATGCAGGAGAAAGTGATCCGGCAATTCGAGTAGACGGTGGCGCAGCAGTCAGCGGAGGCGCCGGAGCGGTCACCACCACGTCCACACGAGCCACTAGACACCAGCAGCAATGGGGATAGCAACGGCTGTGAGACACGAGAGGCGCTTCTGCGTGTGCGAGTCCAGGTCCTAGAGCAGCAACTGCAGACCAACGCACGCGAAGCTGCGGCCGAAATGAGTGCGCTACGCATGCGTATCTTGGAACTGGAGACGGCAGCGAGCCGCCGTGCTGGGAAATAAGTTTTGATGTTGGAGTCTGTCTTGTTAGGATAGATATCTAGAGAGGAGGGGACGGTGCTGCTCTTTTGTCGTCAAGGACAGAGAAAACGCGCGTGAATACTGTTCCGACAGCTAGTCCTTCTTGTCGTAGCGCGGCTTCTTGATGCCCATTCCAGCCACGAAGCCCTCCACTGACAGAAAAACAAAACGTTGACAATTGTCAGTCCTCTGTTGTCTCTTTATGCGTGGTCCTGTCTCCTCACCTTCCTTCCTGCCCTCGTTGGTCTTGTTTGTCCACGTCTTCTTCATGCCTTCCTCGTGGAATCCGAGCTTCTCCAGCTCCTCGGGCTGCATCAGACCCCTAATAAAAAAGAAGCAGCAGCAACATCAGTAAAATTAAGTGAGTCATCCACTCTTTGTAGAAGAGCGTCATTCATTCATTCGAGCGAACGCACTTGTCCATCCGGCACTGGAGGTAGTCGGCCGACAGCTTCTTGCAGTCGATGTGGCTGTTGCCGTGCTCGCGCATGCAGGCCAGGAATGCCTTCATGGCCGGCTTGCACTCGCCGTAGTGGTCCAGCGGGAACGAGCCCTTCTCGGGCGGCCGCTTGCTCTGCGAAGGTGCCTGCGCCGCGTTCATGCTGCTGCGTCAGTTCCTGATGTATGTCGATCACAGTGTCGACCGCCTCACATTATTTACCAAAGTAGCCTTTATTGAGAACCAAACATTTGTATAGGATAGTTAAAGAATAATAATAATAGTGTGCACAAATTACAAATTCAGTACTTCATTTCCAGCCGCGAAGATACTTTACTGATTGACAAGCGAAGATGCTGACGCCCGTGGTGCTGATCGGCATCGCGGCGGGCGCCCTGGTGTTTGTGGGCTCGCTGGTGGCGGTGTTCCTGCTGCTACGCCAGGGCGGCTCGTTCGACCGCATGACGCAGGAGGCGGTGGGGCTGCCGGCGACGCTGGGGAGCAGAAGCCGCTGCTGTACGACGAGCTGCTGACGAAGGCCCAGAGGCTGAGCGCCCGGCCGCCTCCTCTCGGGAAGGACGGGGCGCTGGATGGGAGGCGCGTGTGCGTGCGGGACTTTGAAAGCTCGAGAGACGTCGCGGAACTCTTCGCCATCTCCTGCGGCCAGCCGCGCGGCGGCATCTTCCGCGACTTGCGCTTCGACGCGGACGAGATGATCTGGCGCTACCTGCCTCACGGGCCCTTCGCGTCTCTGGCGGAGTTCAAGAGCTTCTACTCGGCTGAGGAGACGGACGCAAGGCACTTTGTGGTGGCGGATCGGGGAGCAAGCAGGCCATCGGGATGCTGACGCTTGGGGAGCACTCGCCGCGCAACCTCCGCATCGAGCTCATGGACGTGTGGCTCGCCCCAGCGTTCCAAGGGACAGCGGCGCTGACGGAGGTGGTGCTGCTGGTGCTGAAGTATTTGTTCGATAACGGATACCGACGAGTGGAGTGGCGATGCGACGGACACAACGTACGCGCACGCCGAGCCGCGCACTCGTTGGGGTTCAGCTTCGAAGGCGTCATGAGGAAGCACAGGATCATCAAGAACTGCAACTGCGATACGGTCGTGTTTGCCGCTATCAACAGTGAGTGGGGAGTCGTCGAGGAGCACCTGGAACACAAACTTCGACAAGCTCTGCAGAAGGAGGAGACAAATGCACAGGCCAAGGACGAGTCCGATAACAAGAAAACGCGGTAGGACCTGCAGCATGATGCAGGCGGGTGCGTTCTCTACAAAGTCTATGGTTTTTGTATTGCAGTTTGGGGTTGCATTGCTGCGCTATCTTTTGTTTTTTCAGCGCTTCCTAGCCGTCTAAGGTCTCTTTCTACCAGACTTAGTCGATCTTGTCGATCCGTTCGCTTTGGCTGCCAGATCGTCGCGCCTTCCGGTAAGCGTTATGGTCGACCAGATGCACTTCTTCATGCTCGAGCCAGTTGATCACCGCAAAGCTGTTCTCCGGGTGGTTCATGAGCCAGTGGTACGTGAACCAGACTTGGGCGGTGATGTAGACGGCGATTAGGACGTCAAGCGTGTAGTGCAACCGCGTGCCAACGATGGCGAAGAGACCGAACGCGGACAGGATGTAGTTGTAGTACCGGATCATCCACAAGACGCACGGGTAGCGGCGCGTAAAGGGAGTGTTCAGCTCCGAGCGCGAGCAGTACTGCAGACATCAGCGCATAAACGACCATGTTAGCGAGACCTGGCTTCCTCTGAACACGCATACGGTAACCTCGACTGAGGCTTCGTACCGTTTGGGCGAACATGCAGCAGAGCATCAAAAAGACAGCGTGGCCGCTGAAGATCATGTCACCGCAGGTAATGTGCTGCGACGGGCGGATCAACACCTTCCACGCGCGGAAGAAGGCCTTCGGGAACATGGGAGCGACTTGTAATCTCCGCGTTCGCTGTCGAACTGGGAGATGCACATGGGGCTGGCGTCGGGCAGCGACGTGACAGCCACGCAGCAGGCTCGCATAAGGTTGATGATAGCGAAGATGAAGCAGAAGCGACGCAAGATCAGGAGGCGCTGCGCGGGCAACAACAAACCGCAGTCGTCAATGCAAAACTATGGGTTAGCACGTCACCATCAACGCTAACTACATGTACATGCACTTGTAGACGAAAAACGCACCCGCGGGTGCAGAATGAGGATGAATGACGTCAGCGTGCCCACAGCTGCGAGGAACTCATCGGGCAGGTCGAACCACTCGATGTACGTCGTGTGGCCGTAGATCTTGGTCATGACGAACTTGAAGAGGTCGTGGCCAAGATCCGGCAGCGTCTTGACGCTGGTGCTCTCCTTGGCGAGGTTCAGGATTACGACGTTGGGCGTGCGCCAGCTGCGAAAATGCACACACAAGGGCATCAACGTTAGTATCAACCCATCCACCCAGCTAGTGGCTACTGAAGCGGCTACCCTGCGATGACGGCCGCCAGCGTGTTGAGGTACGAGGCGATGGCGAAGATGGAGAGCGAGAAGGCGAGGCGCGAGAGGTACGCGTAGCTGAGCATCTCGGCGATGAAGCCCTGGCGGCCCGAGTGGTCGATGGCGCGGCCCTTGATGTACTGCAGGTTCTCCTCCACGCGGTTGCGCTGGTCCGACACGTAGTCCGACATGTCCTGCAGATTCTTCTCCACGCGCGAGCGCAGCACGAGCCCGCGGCTCGAGACCAGCGCGCGCGCCGAGGCGGCCACGACGCCCACGAGCAGCAGGAAGAACGAGACGACGATGATGAAGCCCGACGGGTCGAAGGCCGACACGGGCCGCGCCTTCATGGCGTAGAAGTGCGACGTGAAGTAGTCCGTCCAGCTCTCCATCGCTTCCGGTTCTTCCGAGGGTGACGGTGTCGATGCAGGACTGGAAGCGGACGCGCAACGGCTTGAAGTAATCGCCCAATTGTCAAAGACTAGGGCTAGGTGTCTTCCCATACTGAACGCAAGTGAGCGCGCCGATCTTACCACCGCGGGCGAAAACTTCGCCCCAACAATAGCCAATAATAACGCAATTGCACCCACCTCCTCAATGCTCGCGAGCGAAGCGTAGCATATAACTCGCACTGGTGGCGCTGCTCTCGCAGGTGCCGGCCGACAGCGCTTGAATCTGCCGCTGCCGCGTCATGTATCCATGTTGGACTGTCCACGCCCCATGACGACGACTTGGTGTAGGACACACAATCGCGCTTAGTTAAGTGATAGTATTAATACTACATGTACTATGTAGCGCAGTACTGCATGTATAAAAAATATTATGGAGCATAAAATTAATAGCATTATGTATTATCACTTAGCAATGCAATATAACAATTACAGTAGCACAACATACTACTAGCAAAACTAATATTTTTATACTATTATATTTCGCTAATATTACTATCATACTACCTATGTATGCTAATTTTTAAAAGAAATCCGTAGTTCAATTTTAGTGCAGTCTTCGAGCCTGCAATGTCAGTTTGCATGATGGCTTTAGATCGGTTTCGGTTCTTGAGACGCGCAACCCAACCGCTAGGTCTCGCTGAAGTTTAGCGAAGACCTAGTATAACGGCTGCTCTCGACAGCGTTGCTTATACCTTGAGACCAACTGCAGGAGATGCTATATTTACTCAGTCATATAAAGTGGCTTAGTAAATTGAGCAGTTAAGACAGCAATGACCTTTTGGTATAATGTTTTTCAGTAACACTGCGTTTCAACCGCTAAAAAGACGACAAAAGTATTTTAATTAGTAGAGCGTGCCTCTGCCGCTCTATTCAATATATCATACATGAATGAGTGCGATTGGAGCTATAATATGATATTAGCCTGCACACTGATCTTGAATACTACCATGGTATTATGTATGCGGATCCAGAAATAGTACCCTGCTACTAATATTTTGATATTAATTCGCACTTAGTCGGAAACGCACTTGTTTTTGGCGGGAAGATCAAAAGAGCAAACGTAGTGGGAAATGGCGACGTCAGCGGCGGCAACTGCGGTGCGCGTGGCGACGCCCGAGATCCGGCTGCACTGCGGCCCAACGGGGCTGAACGAGGCCGTGCTGTCGCTGGACTTCCTGCGCCCCAACGCGGAGGATGCGTGCACAACCACGGAGTATCCGCTGCTGGCCACGGGCGGCGCCGACAAGGAGATCAAGCTCTGGCGCGTCGGACCGCCCAAGGCCCAGGAGGGCGACAACAAGGACAAGGTCAAGGATGCCGAGACTGCCAAGGCCGCGGGGGCGTGGGGCTGGAGTTCGTCTTCAGCCTCTCGGGCCACGACCGCAGCGTTAACTGCGTGCGCTTCTCGCCCAACGGCGCGTACCTGGCGTCGGCCAGCGACGACACGTCCATCATCCTCTGGTCCAAGCCCAAGACGGCGGGCGACGACTGGCGCTGGGACCGCATCTCATCGCTCAGCGACGTGGGGCGCACCATCCTGTCGCTGGGCCACAAGGGCGACATCACGGACCTGTCGTGGTCCCCGGACTCAGCCTTCCTCTGCTCCTCGTCGGTGGACAACCGCTGCGTCATTTGGGACGTGGAGAAGGGCGACGTGGCCGAGCGCCGCAAGGACCACACGCAGTACGTGCAGGGCGTGGCGTGGGACCCGCTCAACGAGTTTCTTGTCACGGAGGGCAACGACCGCACGTGCAGAGTCTACTCCCTCAGCGGCTTCGGCGCGGCCACTCGGCCCAACGGCAAGAAGCAGAGCCGAAAGTTCATGTGCATCCAGACGCTCAAGACGCGCGAATTCCCGTCGACTTCCCAGAGCGGAGCGGCCTCTGCGTCGACTAAAGCCAAGGATGAGGCAGGTGTGAAGAAGGAGGAGAAGAAGGAGGGTGGGGAGGTTACTACTGCTGCTGCCGCTACGAAAGCTCCAGCGGCTCCGAAGCACCGAATGTTCCTCGATGATACGTGTCCCGCATTCGCACGTCGACCTGCGTGGACACCCGATGGAAGCTACTTTCTGGCGCCGACCGGAACTTTTCGTGCGAGCGAGTCGGCGTCGGCGGTTAACACCGTGTACGCATTCTCTCGTGGCAACTTAAGCCAGCCCACGCTTCACTTGCCGGGACAGGAAAAGGCCTCGCTGGGCGTCCGCTGCAGCCCGCTGCTGTACGAGTTGCGCCGACAAGACGGCCAAGCAGACGACTCCCCACCGTCCAACTTCTTCAAGACGGAGTACCGGTCGATCTTTGCTGTCATAACCTTAGACGCCGTCGTCATTTACGACACACAGGTACATACTTTCTGACATCCTCTGCATTCCCTGTTGCTTATGACTAACCGGTTTGATGCTTGGATATGTGCTTGAAATTATAGCAACCCCACCCGATCTGCACAGTAAAGGGATTGCACTACGCGGATTTAACCGACGCGAGCTGGACGTCGGACGGTCAGACACTTAGCATTTCGTCCACCGACGGCTACATCTCCTTCATCCGGTTTGAGGACGGTTTCTTCGGCACAAGCGTACCTCGCACAGGTGAGATCCTTCGTGCTGCTATCTTCATGCATTCATTCCGAAAGACGTACTAACCGGTTGCTCTGCCCTGTGTAGACCATGCTACGCTGAACGAGGCCAAGATGCGTCGGATGTTCGCGACTCCCAAGAAGTCGCGCAAGAAAGCTAGAAGTCAGACCCAGACCCAGGCCGCATCAACGGAGCAAGCTACGCCCAAAATTCTCACCGCCAGAAAGAAAACCCCGCCAGCTGCCCCCATCGCGCGTGCCTTCCAGAACGCGGATGGAAGCACTGCTGCTAGCCCCGTTAATCTCCTGCAGGTGAGGAAAAAGCGCACGATTTCCCCGACGCTGGTGCAGCCCGTGATGCCTCCCGCGCCGACTGCTGGACCACACGCCACAGAGTCGACGAGCAGCGCCCCTGCAACCAGCGCCCCCATTTCCAGTGCTCCTGCAGCCAGTGCCCCCATCTCCAGCACTCCTGCAGCCAGCGTCCCCGCATCCCACGCTCCTGCAGTCAGTGCTCCTGCTTCCAGCGCGGACGTAATCGACCTTAGTAGTCCCCCCACTGAGCTTGCACCTGCTGCGACTCAGACGCAACCACGTGATACCGAGGAGCACGCAGGCACATTCGACGATCCCCTCAACATCTGAGGCAGCTCCGTTGATACCGCGGGGGCCAATTGTTATCACAAGTTTTACGAATACAAGTAAGGAGTTTCCAGCAGTCAAATTTTCTTACGCTGCGAATGTGCTTGGGGGATTTACTCACAGTGAGCTCATAGCAGCCCCTTCTCCATGCCTGGCAGCTCGAACGCCTTGATGGTCTTGAACACGAGGAAGTAGCCGTAGGCGCAGCCCAGGCCGCCGAGCAGCAGGATGTTGACCCAGTGCAGCATCGAGTGGCTTTCGGGCGACGCCATCTGCGCGCGCAGCAGCGCCACCGCCTGCAGCAGGAAGCAGATGCAGTAGGCCTGGCAGAACGTGCGGCGGATCAGCGCGTCGCTCACGAGGCGCGTGCGCCACACCATCCAGCCCTGCGCCAGCGTCAGCGCGCCTGCAGCAGCAACAACATCGTCATCAGCAGCAGGAAGTAAATAAGGTCAGCAGTCAGCTTCAGCGTCTTCAACGCTTGTTGCAGGATTCCGGTGCCGCACCGTAGAGTCTGACGAACTCGTGGGCCAGGTGCGTGTCGATGCTGGCGTCTCCCAGCATGGGCGTCATGAGCGAGTGCGGCGTGAGGAAGCACAGCGCCCCGTCACCACCGCGATGACCATGTGCACCGCGAACAGGCGGTCGAGCTGGCGGCGCACGCTCTGCATCTCGTCGGGCGAGCTTTACACCTTGTCCGTCTGATTGTCAACCGATTTGAAGTGGGACGAGAGCAGTACCGTGAAACACCACATTTAAGGCCGTCAGACACGAGTAGGTACCCTAAATCCGATCTGAAGGTGACAGTGATGACGTCGCTGCTGGGGCTGCTGGTGCTGGCGCTCGCGGGCTGCACGGCGCCGCTGGCTGCTGACGCGATGCAGGTGACGATCCCGTCGGGCGCTGCCGAGTGTTTCGCCGTGGAGGCGGAGAACTTCAAGCACGGCATCTCGCTCAACTACGAGGTGCTGCGTGGCGTGGCCGAGGAGCTGGAGACGGAGCTCACTGACGGCAAGGACCAGGTCGTGTACGCGCGCAAGGGCCCGTCCGGGAGATACGTGAGCCCCATCGGGGAGGGCGGAATGCACGCTGTGTGCTTCAAGAACGAGCGCGCGCCCGTGGGGACGTCACCATCGGCTTCTCCTTCCACGCAGACGACCCGAGCCACGAGGTGCTGTCCAACGCGGACGCCACCAAGATCAGTTGAGTGTCCTTGAGTTGCACTGAGTTGCGCTGGGTTGGGTAGGGGCCTGACGGAGTGGGTTGGGTTGGCTTCTTGGTGCTTGACTGCAGAGCAAGTGCAGGAGCTGGAGGACATCGTGTACGAGCTCAGCGTGAACCTCGACACGGTCAAGGATACCCAAGCATACATGAAGGCAATCACGAACCACCACAACGATTGTACGTTCCACACATGCAAATGGACATCGAGTTGTGGATGGTGTCGCGCTTGGAATGGTTGGAACTGAATAATGTCGCTCTGTTTGTCTGCGTTTGCTCTGTTGTTGCAGTGATCACAAGTACGCACACCCGCGTCCTGTGGTGGACGCTCGTCGAGATGGTTGTGCTAGGAGTCGTCTCTGTGGCGCAGATCTCCTTCCTGCGTCGCACGCTCGAGGTGCGGCGCATTCTGTAGACGTTCTTAGGCGTTCTTGCAACTTGCAAGTTTAAGGGAGTGTGGATCGGCGTGCTAAGTTCATTTAGGTGAAGAGCTATTGCACGTAGTAGCAATTGCTGGTTTATTGGCGGCTAGTGCAGGCTCGGCCTGTTGCATCTCCGTTTTTAATTCAGCTCCGTCCACTTCAACGTCGTCAGTACATTTGAGTTAACCACTTCGCGCAACATTGGCGCAACACCCGATGGACCGCGCCTCCATCACCGCACAACGCCGATCCCATTCTGACCAGCATCATGAGCCGAGCTGTGGCGGCGCTGCGCGGGCGCGGCATGCTGGCCGCGCTGACGCACGAGAGCGCCGGCAAGTCCATGGACGCGCTGCTGCAGGGCTCGCGCGCGCCCGCCGTGTACTGCGGCTTCGACCCGACGGCGGACTCGCTGCACCTGGGCAACCTGCTGCAGGGCATCGCGCTGCGCCACTTCCAGCGCGCGGGTCTGCGCCCCATCCTGCTGGTGGGCGGCGCCACGGGCATGATCGGCGATCCGAGCGGCAAGTCGGAGGAGCGCGTGCTGCTGTCGGACGAGACGGTGGCCCACAACGCGCAGCAGATCGTCAAGGGCCTCTCGACCGTGCTGGACTTCGACGACCCGAGGACGGGCGCCGTCATCTTGAACAACGCCGAGTGGCACACCACCATGTCGGCGGTCACGTGGATGCGGGACATCGGCCGGTGCGTGCTTTTGCTGTAGTCGTTTGGGTCTCTTTGTCTGTCTTGTGGTGCTTACGAAAAGGTGTGATGATGCGTGTAGCCACTTCCGCGTGAACGCGATGCTGCAGCGCGATAGCGTCAAGAAGCGGCTGGAGACAGACCAGGGTATCAGCTTCCTCGAGTTCTCGTACCAGCTCTTCCAGGCGTACGACTTCCTGCACCTGCACAAGAACCACGGCTGCGTCGCGCAGATCGGAGGCAGCGACCAGTGGGGCAACATCGCCTCGGGCATCGAGCTCGTTCGTAAGAGCGCGGGCGAGGTACGAGCCGCTATATCGTCGTTTCCGACGGATTCTTGAATGCTCAATCTACCATTATGTGTATTTTGCCGTTGATGCTGCCACGACAGGAGGTCTTCGGAGCGACGTTGGCCCTCCTGACGACGGCTACTGGAGAGAAGTACGGCAAGTCCGCAGGCAACGCGATTTGGCTGGACGCGGAGAAGACGTCCGTGGTACGTAGGCCCCTCGCCTTCGGTTGAGCTTAAAGTGCTGCTGTAGGGAACAAGCTGGTGCTAATCATCCTGTTGTATGTGCGTATTCCAGTTCGACTTCTACCAGTTCTTTCTTCGCTCGGACGACCGCGACGTCGAGCAGCTCCTAAAGAGTTTCACGTTCCGCGAGGTGGAGGAGATTCGCGACATTGTGGCGGAGCACGAGAAGGCGCCTGAAAAGCGCGCCGCCCAGAAGGTGCTGGCGGAAGACATCACTGCGATGATGCACGGGCGAGAGGGCTTGAAGGCTGCGCTGGATGCGACCGAGCTCCTGTTCGGAAAGAAGAGCGGCCCGCTCACTGCAGAAGAGATGCTGCGTATGGCTGGAGACGCCCCGATGTCAGCGCTTTCGCGCGCGGACATTGTCGATCAATCGCTGGTGGATCTTGCGGTTCGAATAGGCGCAGCCAAGTCGAAAGGTGCGTTCTCTACTGAGTTGTGTGCTACGTAAGTGGGATCGGCCTTAATCATTATCATATTCGTGTTTGCAGCCGAGTGCCGCCGTCTGATCAAGGGTGGCGGTGTTTACCTGAACAACGAGCGCGTTGAGTCGGAAGCTCAGCGTGTTGAGGCGGCCAATCTTCTCGACGGCAAGCTGCTGGTGCTTCGTATCGGTCGAAGGAACAACTTTATCGTCCAGGTGCAATAGAGAAAGCATTCGCTGACTTCCAGAGCGTTTGGCACCTGGAACGAACACTTTTGCTGTATTATCTGTAAACGAGCATTTTGCCTATGGCCGGCTCTTCGTTTACCGTAGGGACGTGTGCTGCGCTCGTAGCAGCATTAGGAAAATGTCCGAAGCTCGCACAGCTCCCACCACCAAGCCGTCTTGCCGCTGAACTACAACGCGCCTGGTTCGCTTGCGGACCATTTCTCGGATCACTTTCGCGATCGACGTCTCAGGGGAGACAACGCAGGCAGGAGGAAGCACGGATGCATTTTCCCTCACTGAACGAAGCAAAGGGCCCGGGTCACTATCCTTTTCGTTCAAAGCAGAGAAGGACGCGGCGAAGAGATCACGGAACGGTGTGGCGCTGTGGGTGGAAGGGCACGGTCAGAGTTTGGCAACAAAGTCCTGTGAGCGAGCTGGCATACCTGAGTATTCTCACCTCCTGGCTCGCCTCCACCAATATCCCCGAAAGTTGTCGCGATGCCATCTCAACCAAACCCTCACATACTGATGCAGAAGCAGAGTTCGAGCTAATTCTTGCTGGGGCGTAGAAAAATTGAGGGAAGGCCGCAACCGCGCATTGCTCTTTTCCTTCTGCAGTAAAGCAAGACTCAGAATTAGTTGAACGGCTTGGACAGCAGAGTAAAGATACAAGACGGATAACTTTACTCAGAAGAGTCAGGTCTTCCTCGAGCCAGGCCAGCAAATCGATAGCCGACAGACACCCCAGGACAGCTTCAGGGGAGGAGCTGTAGTTCTGAGCGACCGCCACTGAGCTCTCTCCGCATGCAAAGCGCAACAGCACGCTGAAAAACGCTTCATCATCTCGAATGACACCGAGTAATGGAGCTCGCGCTGTAAAGTAAAAGCGCACAACATCACGCAGCGGTGCTGCTCCGAATTGCCTCAAGGCCTCTTCTGCTCGTGCTCGAGAGTGTTCGTAGGGCTTGGCCGTCAGTGACTCGATTCCGGGCACGAGAAAGTGAAGAAAATATCTGCTTTGAGGCAAAACACCAACAGAGTTAACACCAAGAAGTACTTTCATCGATTGACTGTAGCTCGGGCTTACAGAAGCAACTTGTCTGCAGAAATGAGTCCAAGTGACTGGCGCGTCTCGGACTGGGCAGTTTGTGTAGATTCGATTACCAATGCGCTCTGCGTATCGACTGAAAGCATCTTTTCGAGCGCATGCGCACACGTCTCATTCGACGCGATCTGTAGCAGTTCGGGTTGCAACCAAAAGCAGCCATAGTCTCCTGCCTGTTCAAGCATCAAGGTAATAGGCTAAACACCACATGATATTGCTACAGAAGCGCTTCAATGCCAATTTACCTTGAAATCCCACAGCACTGAAGATTGAGGAAGGGTAGCCGAAGACATGGAGCGCGCCAGTGACTTTATCCGAGCTGAGCTGTTATCACCGTGGCGCATGGAGCTGTGTTGAGGTTGAGTACTGCTCTCACGCTGCCGCAGCTTTTCTTGGCGCTGTGAAGCAGAAAACTCTGCAGAGAACTCGGTTGTTAGCAAAGCAGCTTTTAGCCACTTATCCTACGACTTTTACCTTCAACAACTGCGTGAATACCGTGCAGCATCCCGCTTATCTGTGGGTTTGTGAGGCAAACGTCGTACAGTTCTAGCACGGTCATCAACTTGCCCGGCTCATCGCTCCAGAACGCTCTCTGTTCATACCAGAGAACGGATCAATCCTTAACGCATACCGTACCACATATTCGCTGCCTAGCTACCATTAGCATAAGTAAAGGAAGTAAGTACCTCGACGCTTGCGAGCACACTGCCTGGAATGGAATCCCCGAGTTGCAAAACCTCTTCAACACTCGTAAAAAAATCTTTCAGCAGAGAACTCTTAGCCTCAGGAGTCAGGACCCCCGCAATGTCCGCATACAGCCGCAACACGAAATCAACTTTCGAGTGGAGATCCGCTCTCATGAGTAAGCCCACTGCGCAGAAGACGCGATGCGCGCAGACGGTGGCCTCAGCTTTCGGCTTGGAGTCAGCAGCAATCTTCCCGTGATGGAAGAAGCAGAAGTGGGGCTCTGGGTCCGATACCAGCATCCCAAAGACCTCTTCAAACTGCGGCAACTGGATATGGCGCGGATACGCTGGCTTCCGAGTCCCCAAGCTCGACGAAGGGGGGTCGCTCTGCTCATCGTCGTACATGCCCAGGGACCCCCGGAAGATATGCGCGCACTCGTCTGCTGTCTTTCTCGAGTGGTCGACGTACTCACATAGCAACTGCTGCTGGAGCGGGTCAGATAGATCATGCGAGGCCAATGCGGCGCCCATGGCCACTCTCGGGCCTGCTAGCCGTGGCCTCAGCGGGCGTTTCAGAGCTATCTTGACCGCGACACCACTTAGTCGTTTCAACACTTGACTTCAACGTCAATTGCGGGGCCACCTCCGAGTACATTTAGCCCCAGCCAGAGCCAAGCACGCGCATTTCACTTCTCGTCACTTTACTTCTTGCAGCGTGGGGCATGGAGACCAGTCCACTCCTCGAGAAACCTTGCTACCGGTCCAAGCAGCCCCCAGCATGGCATGACTTCGTCGACCTTTCTTCGATGGCAGCTCAGGTGAGCATGGCAACGTTGGCGCGCGCAGCTCTTCTGGCCATCGACTCGGTATTCCTGGGCCATCTAGGCGTCAAAGAGCTAGCGGCAGCGTCGCTCGCTCAATTGTGGACCAGTCCAGTTCTCTACGCTGTGTGGGCCTCCGCGTCCGCTCTCAATACGGTTCGTTCGGCTCTGTAAGCAAAGTGCGCGTGCGCGAGCATTCCAGCTGCACTAACTTGCCATCAACAGTTGTGCGGGCAGTCGTGGGGTGCAGGCAACCGGGAGCTGACAGGCATCTGGCTGCAGTTCGGACTCATGATCACGACGTTGCTTTCAGTTCCTGTCACGATCTGGTACTGGTGTGTTGGTTATGTCCTCGAGTACTCGACGGACGACCAGGAGGTTGTCGCTCTCGCCACCACATTTTCGCGTGTCCTCTCGGGGTCGATTCTCCCATCTCTTCTCTACTGCTGCCTCAGGTTTGTATTGACAGTAGGGAGCGAGATATCCGCGTTGCTGTCTTGGCTCATTCGTTCTTGATGCGTATTCGTCCAGGCAATATTTACAGGCAATCGGGATCTTGCTTCCCACCACTATTGTGGGGATGGTGTCGATCTTCGTGGCTGCAGGTAGCAACTACGTTCTCATCTATGGCATTGGTCCGTGGCGCGGCATGGGCTTCATTGGGTCTCCGGTCGCGACAGTTGTGGCCTCCTGGTTCCAGCCCTTCGCGCTCTTCAGCTACGCCATCCTGTACAGAAAGCACCACCACCGTGCCTGGTACGGTTGGAACATCCACGCTCTCACGCTTGGACGGCTCCGGTCTTTTCTCCGGGTGGCCGGCCCCATTTCCAGCAACAGCTTCGTGTCTAATCTGGCAAACGCGCTGGTGGCTCTCGTGGCTGCTCGACTGGGAGCTCGCGTTATTGCTGCCAACGCTGTCATCTCGGGTTTATGGGCGTTGCTGTGGGCGCTCTTCTGGGGCTACGGCTGCGCCACGCAGGTCCGCGTTGCCAACTACCTGGGCGCGGGCAAACCGGACCTGGCTCGCCGCATCACCGGTCTGGGCTTCATGTGCACGATGGTCGTTGTGGTGCTCATCGCCACGGTCACGAGCGTCATGGACCAGCACATCATCACTCTCTACACGACGGACAAGGAGCTGCTCACCATGTGCAGGCTCGTGCTTCCCGTGTTCGTCGTCGCGTGCGTCTTCGAGGCCGTCGAGATTCTCGGGGCGGGGGCTCTCACTGGGATGAGGTGCGCGTCTTGTACCCTGTCACTGTGTGAATGGCCTGCGTCTCTCTGACCTCCTTGTGCTTCCTCCTATTTTACAGCCAAGTGCAGACCGTGTTCTGGACCAGCGCGATCGCCACGTGGCTCATCAACCTCCCGGTCGCCTACGTCGGCGGCATCACTTTGGGCTACGGCTTCCCGCGCTCTGGGTGGGCGTGCTGAGCATGGAGCTGTTCAAGGTGGGCAGCTACTCGCTGGCGCTGACCCGCGTGCGCTGGGGTGACATGGCCGAGCGCGTCAAGGAGGCGGCCGAGGCGGCGCCCGAGATGGAGCAGAGCACGGCGCAGTTCGTGGCCGCCGCCGCCGACGTGCAGCCCACGACGCCCCCACGACGCCGCCGCTCATCGCCTCGGCCCTCGAGCGCCACCGTCGCCTGCGCAACGACGAGCTCCACTTCAAGTTCATGTTGAAGAGCAAGGTGCGCCCAATTAACAGCCAATCGGTCAAGAGCAGGGAGATTTAGCGCCTTCGATTGGTCGATAATACACCATACCCACTTCCAGTCAACTTTACTGGGGAAGCGCGAGTGAGAGCCATGGGAGACGCCGGCGGCGATGCGCCTCTGGGCAAGTGGGCCCAGCGCAAGGAGGCGCGCCGCAACATGTACGCGACCAGCACGGAGCAGGTGCGCGTGCACCGCCGCGGCGTGGGCGCGTCCTCGGCCTCCAGCGCTGCCGCCATGTGCCAGAAGTGTCTGCGGCCGGGCCACTGGACCTACGAGTGCAAGAACGAGGCCGTGTACGTGCAGCGGCCGTCGCGCTCGCAGCAGCTCAAGAACCCCAAGCTGCGTCAGCCCTTCAACAAGGACAAGCCGCCGGAGCTGCAGGACGAGGAGAAGGCGGCGGCGGAGAAGAGCAACAAGCTTCAGCGCAAGGACAAGGGCAAAGCCAAGAAGAAGAAGAAGGCGAGCTCGCGGTCGCACTCGCGCTCTCGCTCTCGCTCACGACGTAAGCGCCGTCGCAGTGTCAGCAGCAGCAGCAGCAGTGATTCATCCTCCTCCGAATCGTCGTCTTCCGACTCGGACAGCTCGGACTCGGACTCGTCTGGATCTTCAAGCGACAGCTCCTCTTCCTCTGACTCGGAGTCGTCTGGCAGCGACAGCGACAGCTCTTCGTCGTCGTCGGGCAGTGATCGCAGCTCACAGAGAAGGCACCGATCAAAGCGTCGGCGCAAAGACTAGGTTGGCTTCGAGATTCTAACGATGGTCTGCAATCCTGAATAGAAAGACACACACAACACGGCTTAAGCTTGCAGTTTTCTCCATTTTTCTCCTTGTTTTTAATGTCTTAATGAGCTGGCTGGCGAAGTGGGTGCATAGATTTAATGCTGCAGTGGATCGTATCGCTGCACGTCGCAACGATCCTGTCAGCGCGTCGGGTCGAGTTCTAGCACTTCAACAACGGCAGATCTGCGATTGCGCTCGTCCCTGTTGCAGTTGCTGCTCCTTTTCGACAAGATTATTGCGCTCTGCTCCTCGCCAGCCTGCTGCTGTTGATTACCTTTCGGCCGCTAAGTGCTTACCACGAGGCGCCGAAGTCCGACTTGGGCTTGACAAACATCGCGTAGTCCCACTTGGTGTCCATCTTAACGGGCTCCGGGATGGAGACGCCGTCAGCCGCGACCTTGGCGAATTGCACGCGGTTGATCGTGCGGCAGTCGCGGTAGAAGCACACGCGCATGCAGTCCTCCAGCAGCTTGCGCGCCTCGGCCTCCTCCATGTCGGGCCGCCAGTGCTTGCGCAGCAGTGGCATGCCCAGGTGGTGGCCGAAACCCGTGGCGATGAAGTCGCCCTCAAAGGCCAGACCGATCATGGTGACCTGGCCCAGGAAGGGCTTGCCGGTCTCCGGGTTGAGACCGCCAACCACGACCGTGTTCCAGAGCGGGTCGAACTTGTTGCGGCGGTGGTACAGCAGGCGCTGCAGGTAGTGGTAGATCTCGGGCGCCGTCATATCGCAGCCGTCGTCCTGGTTAAAGTCGTAGACCTCCAGCTCATCCATCTTGTCCTTGATGAACTGGAAGTCGCTGAAGTCGCCGCCCGCGCCCAGCAGCGTCGTGTTGTGCACGGCCGTGAGGCGGCGCTGGTCCGTGAAGCGCGCCAGTGAGCCGTACGATCCCAGCGTGTCGGCCGCCATCAGCACGCCGCCCTTGTACTTGAGCGCGATCACCGACGTGCCCGTTACAATGGGCGACTGCGTGCGCTGCCGGGTGTCCATGCTGCTCGATACTCCGCTGCTTCGCTTCGCTTACTGTGTAGCTCTTGCCTTGCTTCTTCGCAGCGATCTTTGAGCTCAAAGCTCCCCCTCGGGTCGAAGACGGATTTTGGCCAATCGCGCACCCTATCTTACGATACGCAATGTCAATTCGTTGAAACTAAGGAGATAAGCAGTGCGGTACATACTGTACCGGAATGGTTTAGTCTTATCCAGGCACTCAGCACAATAGACGCGCTACAGTCATTCCCCCACATCATGTTCTAGAACTGCCGGCGGTTGACGTGGCCGCCTTCAACTTCATTCGCGATCTCGCCGCCGCAAGCCCAAACAGAGCCAAGGAGAATGAAGGTCAAGACTATTGTGGCGCTGCTGTCGGCGCTGCTGCTGCCCATGGCGGCGCTGGCCGAGGAGCAGCAGACGCAACAGACGGAGGTCGACGCCGAAGCCGCCAAGCAGGCGGCCGAGCGCCAGCAGCAGGCGCAGGAGCTGACGAAGCACGCGCTGTTCGCCGAGACGTTCGAGGCCGAGGAGCTGTTCGACGGCTCGCGCTGGTTCCGGAGCTCGCATGAGAAGTACTCGAACCAGGACGTGGTGCTCGAGGAGGTGACGGTGGAGGCCGCGCACCTGACGCCCGACCGCGGCCTCGTGCTGGACAAGCCCGCGCGCCACTACGGCCTGGCCGTCAAGCTGAACGAGCCGCTGCGCGTGGACGGCAGTGCCGACAGGAAGGAAATGGTGGTGCAGTACGAGGTGAAGCTGCAGAAGGGGCTGGACTGCGGCGGTGCCTACGTGAAGCTGCTACGCCAGGACCAGGACAAGCAGGACTACTCGGCCTTCAGCGACTCGTCGCCCTTCGTGCTCATGTTCGGGCCCGACAAGTGCGGCAAGAGCGACAAGGTACACCTCATCTTCCAGCACAAGAACCCCGTCTCGGGCGAGTACGAGGAGAAGCACATGATGGAGGCGCCTGGCATCAAGAGCGACAAGGACACGCACCTGTACACGGCGGTCATCCGCGACGACAACACGTTCGAAGTGTTTGTTGACCAAAAGTCGGTCAAGAGCGGTAGCTTGCTCAAGAACTTTCTGCCGTCGGTCATCCCGGAGAAGGAGATCGATGACCCTGAGGACTCGAAGCCCGACGACTGGGTCGACGAGAAGAAGATCCGCGACCCGGACGCCGTCAAGCCCGACGACTGGGACGAGGACGCCCCGCGCGCATCCCGGACGAAAGCGCCGTCAAGCCTGCCGACTGGCTAGACAACGAGCCGGCCGTGATCGACGACCCGGATGTTGTCAAGCCGGAGGACTGGGACGACGAGGACGACGGTGACTTTATCGTGCCGCAGATCCCCAACCCGAAGTGCGCGGAGGTGTCTGGCTGTGGTGAGTGGAAGCGGCCGACGAAGGCCAACCCGGCCTACAAGGGCAAATTCTACGCGCCGTACATCCCCAACCCGGCCTACAAGGGCGAGTGGAAGCCGCGCAAAATCCCGAACCCGAACTACTTCGAAGACGAGCACCCTGCGCGTATGGACCCGATCGGTGCACTCGCTGTGGAGGTGTGGACCATGACGGAGGGTATCACGTTCGACAACTTCTGGCTCGGCAACGACCTGAAGAAGGCACAGGAGTTCGCGGAGCTGACGTGGGCGCCCAAGCACGCGGTGGAGGTCGAGGCGAATGAGAAGGCCAAGAAGGCTAAGAAGGGCGGCAAGGACGGTGAGGAGGGCGGCTTCAAGAAGACGCTCGAGACGCTGGCGACGGACTTCGCCACGTATGCTAACGAGAACCCTGCTATTGCAATCGGATCGGTTGCGGGTGTGTCCGTGCTGGTGACGCTCGGATTCTTCTTCCTGTTCTGCGCGTCGGGCTCCCCGAAGCCGCAAGCGACGAAGAAGGCGGGCAGTGGCGCGGAGGATGATGCGCAGGAAGAGGAAGATGCCAAGGCTGTTGACAGCGATGGCAAGGAACAGAAGGTCCGACAGCGCAAGAAAGCCCCCAAAGTCGAGTAAATAAATTGCAAGCGGTGCATGGCATTCGCACCAGAATTCGGTAGCTCCTCAACGTTGCATTAAATGCAAATTTTGTTGTACCAAGGCGAGGTTAGCCCTGCGATCGGCCCCAGCGTCGATATCAGGTAGTATTGTTCATCAAAACTCGGAAGGTGCATGTACAATCAACGAGACGAACATGGATTGAGGGATTAAACGAGTCTGCACGATCATGCTCACGACAAACCACGAGAGGCGTTAATTCGACGCTCGCTCATTTAGCGCTGGCTGGTCTCCCAGTTCTTGGCCTGGTACACGGGCGCGTTTGACTTGGGCAGCGCCGGGTTGCCCAGGATGATATCGGCAGCCTTCTCGGCCATCATGATGACCGGTCCGTTGAGGTTGCCGCTCACGATGTTGGGCATGATGGACGCGTCCACGATGCGGAGACCTTCGAGGCCGTGGACGCGGGTCTCGGCGTCGACAGCCGAGTTCTCGTCCACGCCCATGCGAGCCGTGCACGACGGGTGGTAGACTGTACCAGCGTTCTGACGCACCCAGGCGTCGATGGCCTCGTCGCTTTGGGCGTCGTCCGTGGGGGACAGCGCCTCACCGCGGAACTCGTCGAAGGCCTTCTGCTGGACGATCTCACGCGTGAGCTTGACGCCGTTGCGGAGGTCGACAATGTCCTCCTGGGTGTCGAGGTAGTTGGGCTCGATGATCGGGTGCTCGCGCGGGTTCTTGCTGCGCAGCTTGATGTAACCTCGGCTGGTCGCGCGCATGGTGGAGCAGTGGGCAGTCATGACGTGGCCAGCGCGAACGTGGAGTCCCTCGTCGATGGAGCCCGGGATGAAGTGATACTGCAGGTCCGGGTGGCGCTTGCCAGGGCCCTACACAACAGCAAGCAAACAGAGTCAAGTTAGTGAGTGGAAACCAAACGCATAATAGGCACGGATAACTTACGTTCGAATGAAGCCGCCAGCCTCGATCTGCGAGGACGACCCAGGGCCGGTCTGCGACATCAGCCACTCGAGAGCAATGGCCACCATCTTGTGCGGGAAGTTCCAAGTCGCGTTGTAGAGTGTGATCGGCTTCTTGCACGCGAAGTGCAGGTACGTGCCCAGGTGGTCCTCCATGTTCTTGCCGATGGCTGGCAGGTGGTGAACGAGAGGGACCCCCACCTCCTTCAGGTGCTCGGCATCACCCACACCCGAGAGCATGAGGAGCTGCGGCGTGTTGATGGCACCACTGGACAGGATGACCTCCTTCGCCGTTCGGATCTGGGAGACCGTCTTGGATTTGTTGTCTTCAACTTCAATACCCACCGCCTTCTTGCCCTCGAAGACGACCTTGTTCACGAGAGTGTCGGGGATCACCGTCAGGTTCTTGCGGTCCATGACGGGGTGCAGGTAGCCGGCGGCAGTACTCCAGCGCTTGCCCTTGTGGATGGTCATGTCCATCCAGCCCAGACCTTCCTGTTGGTACCCGTTCATGTCCACAGCCTCTGGGTATCGCCCGCATCAATGAACGCCTGGAAGAGCGGTTGGGCCTTGTCCTGCGTCTTGCGCGTGATGCGCATAGGGCCGCTGCCGCCGCGGTATTCGTCTTCGCCCAGATCGTGGGTCGTCGACTTCTTAAAGTATGGCAGGCAGTCGGCATAGCTCCATCCCTTGGCGCCGGCCTTCTCCCAGTCGTCGTAGTCGAAGGCGTGGCCGCGGTTGTAAACCATTGCGTTGATGGAGGACGAGCCGCCGAGCACGCGTCCGCGGGGCCACGGGATGCGCCGGCCATCCATGTTCTTCTGGGGCTCCGTGTAGTAGTTCCAGTTGTAGCGGTCGTCCGCCAGGTTATAGGCCAGCGCCGCGGGCATGTGAATCCGCGCCGAGTCCCATTTGCCGACGTCGCTGGGACCGGACTCCACCAGCAGCACCTTGTTGTTCGGGTCGGCGCTCAGGCGGTTGGCGAGCACGCAACCAGCGGATCCGCCGCCCACAATGACGTAGTCGTACTCGCCCGATGCCGCCGAGGAGCTGAGAGCGCGGCCGGAAGAGCTCTGCACTCCCTGGTAACCACGAGTGGCGAGGGCCTTGGCTTGGAGCGAGCGGCGAAGCATCTTGAATGTGAGGCTTGGTACCGGAGGCGGCAGAATGGGAAATGAGGACGCCCCTACTGGAGATCGCTTCGCGCTATCGGCTCTCCGGGGCATACGTTGACACGTCAGAGGTTTGTTGAAGTTGGGAAGGGAACTGCTACATGTACGGTCTCTAGTGGACCCACTTGTGGACAGGTTTCTCTCTTTACATGAGCCAGGATCGTCATGATGTAAACGGAGACGTGTACATGTATATCCGCAGCGGCTGTCGGTTGAAGCACGATACCAGTTGCGTCCACACTGTTGTATGCTACAACTTGTATCCATCTCGTGCGTACTTCCTCCAACAGGTGTGATTCATTTCAGTCCAAGAGGTCCAACAGGTGATGGCGGTAACTCTTTTGTTAAACAAAATGTTTTAAGCAATCGCGCACAGCTTCAACCACGCCAGACTCAGCTCGCAGGTCGGATGATTAATATACCGTACCTCACACAAAGATTACTTTTGGTCTCTCATTTGGCACTCCAAATTACCGTTAAAAAGCTCTCATTTTCCTTGAAAATGCTTTCTTCCTGCTAATATTTAGCAGTTGCTAAGATAACGTTTCAATTTCATAAAAATTGCCACAGGTCTTGAAATGGCAACTAACTGTTAACCATGCTTTCTGTGAGGTACGGTATGTAGATAGATGCTGTAACTGCGTTACAGTACCGTATAATACTTCTTCCATCTGACAAGGTCTTATATCCGACAATCATTATTGACCAATCACTTAGCGCCATATTTTTTAAAAAATTTCGATATGGTGTGGTTTGGTTGGCTATATAAAAGAGTAACCCTGGGTAATGGGTGTCGGATGGAAGAAGTATTATACGGTACAGACATCTGCTTCAATAAAGAACACCTGATATATACAAAATTGTAAAAGGTAATTGAATATTACGTTATTGTGAAACGCGGCTAGAATGTCCACGCCTTATAGCTAGCATATTATCTTAATCGGATTTGAATATCCGTATATAAGGGTACAAAATTAGCTACAAAGCGACATCGGTTAGCAAATAAGAGTGTGTGATTCTGCCTGGACAAGCTGGCGAGACTCGACTCGGTCTAATTTAGCGACGGTGGCTAAGAGCTACCGAGACACCTTTGGGCCAATATAACCCGAAGTGTGGACCCGCCCATGCAACTAAGGCTCCGACGGAGTTGACTACCGAGTGCATTACTTCTAAACGCTTTTGACACCTTCCCCATTGCATGCTACAAAGCTGATGGCTCACATCGGCACCAACAGAGCTATAATTATTTGGCTCAAATAGCTCGGAATGTCTGTCGGCTTCCACGGTGACATTCCGCCTTATTTACAAACAAATCTGTTGCGAATCGGCTTAAGCGCATGAGCCTGTTGCTAATTTCCACGATAATTCTTAGTCTAAAATAGATATGGGGAATCTAACGTTAAGTAGGAGATCAGTCGAAATAAATTTAGACTTAGCAGTCTAAATTAGCCTAAATCTCGGCCGATTTACTATCCAATTATACATTCGGTGTGCCGATCACAATAGTATTATAAAAACATTCGGAGCACGATCTCCAGACCATACTTCAGAGCGTGGGCCGGCTGGAAAGGTGTTTTACGAGAGGGAGGCTTGCCCGAGACGCTCGGCTTCAGCTTCTCCATCGTCAGGGCGTCTTTTCAAGTGATGGTTAATACCGGCACTCTCTCAAACCTAAATCTGGCACATTGCCATCTACTTTTACACTAGAGAGATTGGGCTGGTAGTGCTCATGGTGGGGGAGTAGGTAAGACGCACCGTTAAAATGAAATCAGGGGTGCGTGGCAGAAATGTCAGGACTATATTTATTTAGACAGCGGGGGCGACGTGAAATATCCTGTCACAGCTAGGCGTTTTGCGAAGAATAGGGGGGGGGGGGTCGGTTAGTGTCACTGTTGCGAAGCAAATGTCGGTAGGAGGGAGCGGCGGCCGAGGTAAATGGGTCCAAACCACCCTCGACGAGTTTTTTAAGGGCGAGCCGGCGGCGGCCGCAGCGACTGCGGGATACGAAGAAGTATGTTGGTACGTGGGAGACGTATCCCCGAGCGAATGGCCGGAGGAGATGTGTGTATGCGCGACGGACTGCGACGAGCGTTGCAGAAACCGCAGGCGTCGTGTAGAGTGCACCATGTCAACGTGCAATTTACTAGGTAAATGCCGCAATGGGGTGTGGGCCTTGCACGAATCGTGCCCTACAGCGCTGGAAGTCCGAGATACAAATCGAGTCGGGTACGGGGTGTATGCATTAGAGCCTGTTGCGAAAGGGACGATTGTGTGTGAGTACATCGGGGAGATCATCGACGAAGCAGAGAAGCGCCGGAGAGCTGGTTACCCCGGTTGCAAGTATTTGATGGCGTACTCAACGAACCGGTACATTGATGCAATGCGCTACGGAAATGTATCCCGCTTTTGCAACCATAGCTGCGAGCCGAATTGCCGAGCCGAAGAGTGGACAGTACAAGGTATATACAGGATTGGAATAATCGCGGGGCGAAATATTCGCAGGGGCGAAGAGATAACTTTTAGTTACGGCTCACAGTATAGGATCGATGAGTGCAAGTGTTCCAAGTGTTGGAAGTATGGCCGCCGCGCGACGCCGAGAGTCAATTCTTGAGAAAAGCGTTGCGATCTCAATACGTACAGGATTCTACGCATGGACGGTCGGGGCCACTACCGAAATAAGTTTCATAAATTGGATCTCAAATTTGGATGTTAAAGTTAAACACAGGAAAAAAAATTCGGAAGATGTGGAAGAGTGTCGTTGCAGCGGTAGCGCAGTCACCTATGTCGAGCAGCAAGATCACAGTATTTTTGGGGTAGCTGTCTTGTTAGACCCCGAGAACCGCGAAGTTAAAGTCTTGTGGTAGAGCCTCGTACCACGTGCGAAGCTGGGTCGATATCGATATGGCGGGATCTAAGAGGACAGCGGCACCGAAGCCGACGTTGATCGATCGGCAACCGTTGTAGTCAGATACTTGGGCGCCAATAATCACGAGTACTCGTCCGCGATAGTCCGCCTCGCAATCACGGGCGAATTGCCCCCACGAAGTACAAAACACCTTCGTATGTGTCGTGTCGACTAGCGCAAACTCTCGTTTCTCGATGCGGTTACCTTTTGATGATGTCACCCGTTTAATGTTGCCGACAGCGTGAACGACTCCAGCAATGGTGACGGAAGCTTTAGGCGGAAGATCTGCTAGTCCAGAGAGCGGGGTGAACCGGAGAGCGGGATCGCCTGGGACCTCCTTCTCCTTAGACACCACGTGAATATCCGCGTCCGCGCCGAATGTAGCCTCGTAAGTCATTCCGGGCGGGGCGTATTCCGCAAGTTTGACACGGCCAGCTGTAAAGTAGCATGTAGCACCCGGCTCAACAACCTCGTGATACTTGGACACAGCTTCGTTGAAAAGCGTGGCTCGTAAAGTGTCGCCTGCTGCATCCGCGACATAGATCTCGCTTAAACGGCCAGCTCCGCGAATATTTGAGTATTGGCGAACCTTCCCCCGCGATAAGACGCGGCAAATAAACGCCCAGTTTGTCGATAGTTGCGGGGTTAAAGCTTTGACCTCAAAAAGCGGGGCGGTAGCGTCTTGAGGGCGGGCTGAAGGGGCGTCAGGAACGGTTTCAGTCACCGTGGACAGTGCGCCGCCAACATTTGGATCGGGGGAGTTTCCCATACGCGGGGGTTCGTCATTGTCTTCATCTTGTGTTTCCGGCTGCGATTGGACGGCTTTCGTACACGCGGCGGTTTGATCAGGAGGGGACCCGGCGGGGTACTACAGGCAGCCACTTCTGGCTGGCGGAAAGGGCCGCTCGCAGGGTCAGGGTTGGTTGCTGGACAGCGAGCCTCTGTGTTCCGCTCTTCGCCAGGTTTCACCGCGACGGGCTTCAGGGACCGCGAGGAAGGCTTCGTAGGTGGATTATGATTTTTTGGGGGCATGACGGAGCGTGTTTGAGGCGAGGCCGCACAGTCGGGCACAAAATCGGATATGACTATCAGTATCAAGAGCCAGCAACGAAGCAACAGCAACCGAAGACATCACGAAGAAGTTTCATGCGGCGTGTTATTGGAAAATACCCAGACTTATTCGAGCGGGTTGCTTGAAGTTAGGGTACGTTCCGCGCGTTCTTCGGGGGGGGGGGGGGGGGATTAAGCCGTAGTGGCTAGGTGAACACATTGTGTAATCATCACGAAATACACGAGTGAGTTGACACGCATCCGTATTCGAATGCTTAAAAATAAAATCAACGAGGTAAGTTTCATCGGCTGGAATGTTTAAACTAAAGTCAATTGAAGCGCGCAAAGAAGGTAACCGTTCCCGTTCCCGAGAGACACCATGGCACAGCTCACGCCAAATCAATATAATCTCCAAATGCAGCGCGGATAATGTTGGCGTCCCATCCGCGGCGAGCGCCACCAACGACAGCGTCCCTGAGGTTCCACACTTCTGGGAAATGCTCAACAAGCCATTGGGCAACGTTGAGGTGGTTAGTGGCGACAGCCCAAGCAAATGCTGTCGGAGTGCATCCTTCGTCACGGTTGCGCTGCAAAAACGTTAACATGTGTATATCCCCAGAAGCGACAGCGCTGTCCATTCCGTTTGGGGTGCAGCCTTCGTTACGGTTGGAATGAATCCAACGAACCGTGTCCAAGTTGCCGCTTGCAATTGCTTTATCCATTGCCCCCGACGTGCACCCCTCCGTACGGTTAGCGTGCAACCAGCGTAATACGTCCATGTACCCACCTTCAGCTGCCCAGTCCATTGCATCCGTTGTGGCCCCTTCGTGACGATTTCCGTGAAGAAACACAATGATATCCAAATGCCCACCTGCCGCAGAACCGTCAATCGCTCGAAATGTGCACCCTTCTGCACGGTTGTGATGTAACCATTGAACGACTTCGATGTGCCCGTTCGATGCAGCCTGGTCCATTGCCTGCGCTGTGCACCCTTCTTGTCTATTCTCGTGCAACCACCGAACAACAACGAGATGGCCAGAAGCTGCGGCCCAGTCGATTGCGTTGGTTGTAGTCGCTACATGACGTTCCGTTAGCCATTGAACGACGCGGAGATGCCCCGAACCCGCTGCATGCGCCAATGTATCGGGGCTTAGTTGCTCTGGATAGTGGTGGAAAAGCCACTGGACGCCGGCCAGATTCCCCTTCCGTGCTGCCAAGATAAATGCACGTGGGGAGCAGCGAACACCGAAATTGTGGAAAAGGAAGTCCAAAACTTGAATGTCCCCCATATCTGCAGCAAGATCGATTGTAGCGGCAGTACATAATCCCGGATAATTTCTTGATACCCACGCGACAGTTTCGATATCGCCACTTCGAACCGCGGCGTTAAGGGTTCCAGTTGTTGCAGTTGCTCCATGCCCGCGCGCCCAGGACAAAAACTGTCGGTCTGCTCGATAGGCCGCCTCGTCAAGCGACATGTTCATTTCTCCCAGTCGATTAGCCCACATCCACTTCGCCATGTCGAGCGGAACGGCGGATATAGCGCCTTCAAGGATATCTTGCGGCCACCCTCTGAGCAGAGCTGTCAACCAAAGCCACATGACAATCTCTTCACAATTTTCGCGTACCGCGACCATAATCAGGTCAGGATCGACCGGGATTGGAAACCTAGTATCCAGCCACCGCAACACAGCCAGATTACCGCGCCTGATAGCATGGTGGAAGACGCGACCGGACCAACAAACACGCCCTCTCTCGTTGTGTAACCAATCCAAGACGTGAATATGACCATGCGCAGCTGCCGCTTCAGGGGCTCGCGTTAGTATCAGCTTAGGAAAGGTGTTCATCAGGTCAACAATGGTGCTAATGTCTCCCGTTTGAGCGGCAGTGTTAACACGGTCGTTATATAACACCTCCAACAGGTGCCCCTCCGGGAGCATTTCGCGGTCACGGCTCACAACGCGCGCGATCAATCGACCATACCCTTTTTGCACTGCGCGCTCGAACGTCCAAAGTGGTAGAGGGTCAAGGAAAACATTTATACGTGCAGCAATTTCGGGAATGCCACCCGCAACATCCATCCGTGTCCAGGTAGCGCGCAAACCAGCATGCGTACTCATTAAAGCGGCGTTTTCGTTATCGATCATATTGCCTGTTCGACGAACGGAACGGTGTTACCAGAAGGACACGGGACCACCGAAGCAAATGGGGGTGTGACACAGTGTATCAAAGCACCGGGCATACTGTGTCTGAGCCTCTCAATCAAGCCTTGCGCCTTTGAACAGGAAAAAAAGAGGAAACGCGAAGAATCTCACGAACGTTTGTTGAAATGTAGCTCCGACTTTATATAGTACGGTAGGGTTCCTCACGGCTTGCAGCTATCTCGTTCTAGGCGAGTTACTCATGTACCAACAACGTTCTAGACGCGTTAATTGTGCCCCAACAACGTACAAGGCGGGCGCGTTTATTTTTCATCGCTGTGAGGCCTCCACATACCATCCTCGCTGATGTCCATGAACCATTTAATCGTGAAGACGTTCGGTCGCATACGATAAAGCGGACCACGCTTAAAATCTGCTGAGAGAGGAAAACAGCGAAGCATTTTCGTCGATTTGACGCGCGACACAGCTACGTACACGTGCTCGAATTTCCAGGCGGGAGCGTTTTGAGAGCCTTCCAACAGCAATATAACACGACCGAAAGTTGCACCTTGTGCTTTCCACACTGTTAGCACCATAGCCAGGTCGACGGCATGCTGCGCATATAATATGTGTCTCGGAGACTCCAAACCCAAGTCTATTGCGTAGTGTTCCCCGTTCGAGAGCACGTACGTAACCGGTATCACAACGCCAGTCTGGTCTGTCTCGTTGGCGACGGAACAATCAAGGGCCAATCCAGTCGGCCATCCAGCGGATGGTAGCGGGCGACCGTCTCGATCCGCAAGACGCACGTTGATAAACTGCGGCGGGAATGGCAAATCCACGACCGTTCTCCCTTGCTCTAGAGCGTCTTCGATTAATCTCGTCACCTCAGCCGTGCATTTCTCGTCATCCCAACCGAGAGAGTGATACCAGCACCGGGTACCGTTGGCGACCCCAAGTCCAACATTCCCATTGGTGTTGTCTAATATCTGCCCTGGCGCATTGTAGAAAAAGTATCCAAATAGCTCGGGGTGCTCGTCTTCGTTGTATATCACTTGTTCGATAGGCCCAGGAACTTGAGTCAGCAACGGTTTTCGCCACCGAAAGAGCAAGTGGCCTCGCATGAGCGATAACCTCTTCGCCATGCAAGTATTAAGAACAGCGCGATCCGTGTTACTTGTCACGAGTATCGTTGAATCATCAAGCCACCCGCCATCTGTTGTAACATCGTCCTTCGTTAACTCCCTGGTTATCACATCCACCATGTCGCGATCAACGGGGCGAAAATCGTCATCATCCTTACTCCAATAGTTTTGCACGGGGTACTTTTCTGGCAACACGCGAAATTTTTCCAGAAGTACTTGTTGTCTTTCACATTCACTGGCCCGCTGTTGCTGCTGCAACTTGAAGACTTTGAATAAGGTGAATAAATGTTTCGCCTTTTGCAAGGTGGGATCAGCTGTGCGCGTATACATGACCTTGCAGAGCGACGCCCCCTTACAGCCGGGAGCTGCCAAAAGTCTCCTGTCTGAAACATAAGACGAACATTAGATTACGATAAGGTCCAAAATAGCAGACCCGTGCGTACCAATAGAATTGACATTCCCCCGAATGGTTTACCAGGGTCGTACAGTTGTCGAAGACGCTCATCTAGCAGAACCAAGGATTTAGCCTTTAACATGGAGATTTCGTCCACAACCACGAGAACAACAGCGTCGTCAAAGAGCTGTCTTAGAAAGGCAACAGCACTGGCCGATAGGCTCGCGCGACTGTTTTTGCCGCACTTGAACGCGGAATGAAACGTCCTGCCCTTGTCTAATTGGCACGCTCCAGCTCCAGTTGTACACGTTGCGACAACTTGAAAGTAGCGGCGGTTTATCTCCTCAGATACCTTACGGACCACAAACGACTTGCCTGTCCCGCCCCCGCCGTGTACAAGGGTCAACGACTGTTTAACGCGACCATTTTTCCCGATGGTCGACAATAACTCGACCACCACGGCAAACTGTTCGTTCGACAGCTCACACGGAGCAATCAGGCAAGCACTCCCCCAGTCAGAAATATTGCGTGATTCGAGTCCGCTAATGCCTGACCCGGGGCCACCCTCCTCGGACAACATGTTTCCAGAGTCGTACGCTTGAATTAAAGCCGCAACCGATGCTAGGTGCCCACCGGTGGCACTCCCTGTGCTCGGCACAATAGGAAACACGGACCCCACTGACCCCACTCGTGTATGGGTTCCATTGGCATTAACAACGTGTGCACCCGCGAAGGCGCCATCAAATGTTTTCTTCATAGATGCGATGCTACACCGACGGGTCGGAGAACCAGCGGCGGCGCGACAGAGAAGGTCATATATATCGGCGTCCTGCGGGAGCCTACCATCAAATTCAGAGTCTGCAGCTGCAAGCCCACGTGACGGCTTTGGCTGCTCATGGTGCTTTGCTGTTTTCCAATAGTCGGCGCCTCGATTTCTCCAGTCTGTTGCAACTTGCTCATTGCGGCAGCACCGAAACCCTTTCCGCATAATATTTCGAATATAACGACAACGCTGACGGTCGACCAGTGAAGCGCCCGCTCGATCCCATGTATCACACAAGGATAGCAACCCTTCAGCATCAAGCGGCCAGATCGGACCATCTTCCGCCCATACGGTAAAGCCACTGATCAAGTAGCGCGCTAGCTGGTCCTGCTTTTTGCTAGACCCAGAAGTTAGATTTGACCAGGTAGGTGGCGGCGGCCCTCCTAGAACAGGCGTCATCATTTTATCCCTCAAGAACCCGCGGTGCGTTTCAAACAGCGGGTGCGCCCGCGCGAACGGAAATCCTGTTCGAACTGGCCGGCCTCTCTTTCGCTTTGTCCCTGACGCTTTAGCGATTTTCAGAGGAAGTACGTCGACAATGCATTCAAACTCCATGGGCGTAAAATCGATAAAATGCGGACCGCGGTGATGATAGGATTCCGCCTGAGTCACAAAGACAACCATCTCACCAACCGAAAAGCTTCGCACGCCGCTTCCCGCAACTCTAGAGGATAATTCGCGCTTCGAAGCGTCCTCCACATTCACTAGCTCTACCAGTTCTGCCAGATCCGCCTCTGGGTCTTGACTATCTCCTTGACGATCAGCACAGTGCGAGGCGTTTTTTTCATCCAACTCCCCCGCCTTCAACTGTTTGACATATTGAGCCAACGTAGTCGGGAAAATATACCAAAACGTATCGCTGCACACGAATGATCGATGGCCTGTAATAGCATAAACCATTAACGAATGCGACCACTCATGAGCCCCCGAGAAACTGTTGACCGTTCTCGTAGCCAAGTATTGGCCTATCCGCAACTGGCTCTGAGAGTTATCGGCCCGGCTGGGAAACTTGATATTGTGCACTAGCGCGCTGTACAGAGCGGATGCAGCTCCTTTCAAGGGCGCGTCATTCTTGGACATGTAAGCCTGTTGATATTCGTCGACCATGTCACCCGAGTCCTCCCCATTGATCACCGACGAATTCGTATGCGAGCAGGTGAAAGCAGCGAGCAAGAGGTTAGTTTCGACTACCTTCGTATCGGTCGCTGGTCTATGGAGCTCCCATAACAAAGGACCTTCACCGTGGGGCCGAAACGCCTCCCCTTTTTCCACCGAGTAACCCCGATCGATTGCGTCGATTAGGTCGGACGAAGGTTCACTGCCGATCAGAACCGGAGGTATACCTTGCTTCACATCCTCAAGAGCTAACCGCGTGATAACCAGCGGACGCGTGCTATCCTGATGGGCGCCAGCGGGACGAGACAAGCGGCACTTATGTTTGCCCCGCTTACCTTTGAAGCATGTCGACGAGTGCGTGTGAAAATTAGTTGTCGCAGCACGCATTTGGGCAGCCTGACAAAAACGCCCGTAGTCTCTGTCTTGAGGAAGATCAATTTCATATGCCCTCGGCAAACACGCGTTACGTTCCAGGTGTTGGTTACGCCATTCATGCAGCTCGTCGGTGAATGATGTGCAACAAACGGAGTCAAGCCACTCCGCAGCACGCTCCCGTAATGGAGCCGAACACGCAACCCTCGACAAAAGTTCCGGCGAATACGTTGAGCCGTATAGAGACATGTGGATGTGTAGCCGGCCGTCCACCTGGGGCTCGACAACACCAGCGAACGCTGCAACAGTCCCGTACGCTCCTGCTTCGCGCTGCCCGTAATCTCGCGACAACCTCGTATCCGTCGCCGACTTACACATGACGATATCAGCCTGTATCCGTCGGACGCAACGCTCAAATACCCGCGACGCCAGCGCAGGGTACTGATTCGATATGCGCAGCAAGCCACGGGCATCAGACCTCACATCCTCGGGCAAATCGCGATAGGTACACTCTTTGCTGTGGTATCGATCATCGGCCCGATTCCAACTGCACTCTTGCCTAATCATGGCAATCCGCTGCAATTCAAGGTTGTGATGCTCAGGAGGAGCAACGGTCACAAAATGTTGGGCAATACCGTGCCGAACTCGCATTGCGCCTAGCTTCGGCCGTATCGCCATCCTCTCAAATGGAGAAAACGGCACAGCTCCCCCCACAAGTGATAATATCCTGAGCAGGTAAGCGTTAACCCGCTTTGCCTGCGCGGACTCCGGGTTCGCCTTCGCCTTAAGGAGCACTTGCACAAAACTTTCAGAGTTAGCTAGCTGCCCAAGCTTTTCCAATACTTTCGCACGCGAAGAACCAACGCGAGCCGCCCTACGTACTGCTGTATGGCGCTGAAGCTGATTGAACAGTGTCGCTACAAGCATGGTGTTCTTTTCGAACCGGCCATCGTAGTAGAGCATTAGGTGCCGGATAAACGCAGTCGGCCATGTACCGCGTGGCAGCGATCTTCCACCCCGCATAAAAAGACAGGGAAACGCCGCCGCTATCATGTCTCCATTTTGGTCCCATTCTGTTGTTGGGTCCTCCGCGCGACGTATTGGCAGGACCGGACACTCCTTCGCCGGCCCTAACATTTCGAGCATTGCATCGATGGCAGAGTTGGTTTCGCCTGATTCCAAACCATCCACCGCTTTGAGAACCGCCGACTTTGCCACCACGGGATTATCAAAATTGCCGTCCATGTACCCCTCCCCAAAACGTTCGGAGATCGCTCTGTCATCAATCGTAGTAGCCTCGGAGGAAGATGAAATATCCACATTATCTTCAATAGTCTGCTGTAGCTTTAAAAGCGCCTCCACTGACTGATCAGATTGGTCGATAGTTATACCTTCATTCACAAAGTATGTATGCATACAGGATAGAACGCGCAGCCAAGAATACATACTTTCCACCGGTAGCTCGTATAGGCCCTTAAAGCATTTCTTTTTCACTCTCCACTCCTCGCGAGGACCAATAAAAGTCACCTTCGGAATACAATCCATGTCGGTACACGGTAGGACGCTGGAGCACTCCGCCGGCCCCGTCGAAGGAAAGCAAATCGAATGGCCAATAGCATGCTTCCCGGATGCGACGATTGCCAGGCCAAACGTGCGCACAGGGGCAATACATTTGCTTGCGACCTCGTTCAGCTCAGGTAGACTCCCCCGTCTTCCATAGTCGTGCCCGGACGCAATGCTAAACGGAGACTTGCGCGGGTCAAAAACGCACGACGGACACAACGTAATACTAGCCTCGTCCAAAACTAGATCGGGGTTAAGGTGATACAGCAACCCACTATTCGCTCGGAAGACTTGGTAATGCTGCTCCACAATCGAGACAGCCACAGCATCCACACCGGCTATTTCTTCCGGCGTAAGTTTAAAGTGCTCGTGTAAACTGTCAAGTGCCACAAAATGCACCGTGTCTTCCGCCGTGTTTAATATTTCGCAACACGAGGCGCACGCCCACAAATCACCGCCTGCCGGGTCACTTTGGGATACTCGCTCCCGGCATCGTTCAACATTGTCAATACCAATTGGGGCATCAAGCACATCTTCCAATCTGCGCACCACATCCTCACTCCCGGGACCATTCAGCATGTAACGGGGTTACACGAATGTTACCCGAAGGGTTACGAAGTGTGGCACACACAGGCTTGTGTGGTGCACACTGTCTAACCTATTTCAGTAGGAGAATCAGTACATGGCTTCAGAGCCACAGATTATGCATATGACTAGGGTTCACTATGCTAGATAGTGAACCAGATACATTTACACCGAAGGCGGCTCTGCCGCGATAAGAGAAATACATTCAGTTTGAAGATTCACAGCTAAGAGTTAAGGGTTGACTCTTGGAGTCCGTAGGGAGTACGGACTCGTGCGTTCTGGTATTAGAACGGGCTATCTTTAGCCGCGACTTTGTGAGTCTGTTACGTCTTCCTCTGACGCTAAAGCTACGGCAGCCCCGCTGCACTTGGTAGCACTTGTAGTCAATCCGACACCTGAGTCTGGATAGACTGACCCTCTGTGGAGAATGGAGCAGTTCGCTCACTTGCCCCGAACCAGCAGGATGCGCTTAAAAAGCTTATGTCCTTGCTGGGCCCGGAGGGCGTGACGCAACTGGCGCAACAAGGCCCCGACGCGGTGAATGCGCGCCTCGAGGCGTTCTCCAGCTACGAGAATGCTCTGTTGGAGCACCTCCAGCAGAGGATGGCGACGGCCGTGGCGCCGCAAGCGCCCGCTACGTCATCCGACGCGGGAACAAGACCCAAGCCGCTCATGTTGAGCGTGAAGACCTTCGAAGGCAAGGAAGGAAAGCTTAATGCTTTGGACCCGTGAAGTCGAGATGGCTATGAGCTCAGCTCTACTCCGGACGGAGTCGCAGCGCGTGGCGCTAGCTATCTCGAAGCTTGGTGGGCGAGCGAGAGAGTGGGCACTAACGTCAGGGACGTCGGTCGACACGGCCTTCCCGACGTGGGACCAGCTGAAGCAGCAACTGTCCCGAGTGTTCGCTCCGCCTAACGAGGCGTATCGCGTGCGCTCACGCTTCCTGGCTACCCGGCAAGGCAAGAAGGATTTGGTGGACTATGTCCAGGAGTTGAGAACTCTCATTGCGGGCATGTCTGCCGAGCCTCTGGCTGAGGTAGTCATCGTCACGGTGTTTATGGAAGGGCTTCGCACTGGCGTGGCCAGGACGGAAGTCTTCCGCACTCACCCAAGCTCTTTTGAAGAGGCTGTGAGCATCGCGTTGAACGCGGAGCACAACTTTAAGTCGTCAAGACTTGGGTGGAACGCTCCTCACACCAGTTCGTCGAACGGTCCGGAGCCTATGGACCTCAGCTATGCTGAAGACGAAGAAGCCGAGCTTCGGGCTGCTGAGCAGCGGCGCGGCATCCGCCGATGCTTCATCTGCGGTGACACGCGTCACTTGCGCGCCGGATGTCCGCTGCGCTTGCAGCGCCAGGCTTCGTCAAGCCGCTCTTCGGGTTCGAGCCAGGGCTCTGGTTCGTCTCGGGAATGAGAAAACCCAGTAGGCGCGGGGCGGCCTACTGGGGAGGAACTAAGTTCTATTGAACCTCGGCGAGGTGGAGGTCGACAGGACTTAGCCCCGAAGAGAGCTGTACTCTATAACACGGAACGTGTGTGCAAGCCGGGCTTGCTAGTTGTCCAGGCTTGGGTGAAGGGCTTCACAAAGCCATGGACGATTTTGATCGATTCGGGAGCGTCGGGTAATTACGCCCGGCGTTCCACGATGGACGGAAGTCAGCTTTATGCTGAGGCGCTGGTAGCGCGTGGGAGTGACATCGTCACTGTTCGTCTCGCGACGGGCACTCGTGTCACGGTGCCTAAAGTCCCTGTGGACTTGGGCGTGAAGTTTTTGGATTTTGATAGCGTGGAACGCTGTCTGGTCTTAGACCTCGATTCGAGATATGATCTCATCCTTGGTATGGCGTGGCTGGAACGCCATGAGCCTTGGATAGATTGGAGGTCGAAGACCCTTGGTGCTACGCACTTCTCTCCTGGCGGAGCATTGGCGAGTCATGAACCCACCTCTGCTAGGAAGCAGAAGCGCTTCTGGCGCGAGCACTGGACCGAGTCGGTCAATGTGCTGAACATCGGAGTTTCCGAGTTGGTGGACACTGCGTGTGTCGAGAACGAGCGTTCCGAGCGTGGCTCGTGGACGGCAGGTGGAGCGGCACGAATTCCGCTGAGCGGGTGTGCGCCTGAGGGCAACGCCCCGCTGTACACAAGTGAGGACAAGGTCGGCATGGAGCCGAGGAGCCATGGGCGAGGCCCGGCTGATGAAGGATGTGGAGCGGCACTAATTCCGCTGAGCGGGTGTGCGTCTGAGGGCGACGCCCTGCTGCGTGCCAGTGAAGGCGCGGTCGACGAGAAGTCGAGTGAAGGTGGGCGTTGCCCGGATCAAGCGATGTGGAGCGGCACTAATTCCGCTGAGCGGGTGTGCGTCTGAGGGCGACGCCCTGCTGCGTGCCAGCGACGGCGCGGTCGGCACGATGCCGAGGGACAAGGGGCTCTGCCCGGATGAAGATCGTGGAGTGGCACGTAATCCACTGAGTGGAGGCTGCGGGTCGTGCAGTCCTTCGCTGAGTGTCGATCAAGACACTGGTGCTCCTCTGGAGCTGAATGAGGTGGTGACACCTGGCGTCAAGAAGCACGCGAAATCACGGAGATCTTCTGGGCGGACAGTGTCCATGAAGAGGCGGCAGCGCCGCAAAGCGCTGGCGGCGCGACGCAAGGCGTCTGCGGTCTCACGAGTCGAGAAGGGTGTGCCGAGCGGTGGGGCTCTACACAAGAGCGAGCAGCTCTACACACTCGTGAATGGAGTGACGGGCGACGTCGACGGAGACGTCAGTCTCACCGACTTGCCCTCACTATCTGCTCTCCTGGAGCTGGACGAGATGTCCTTGGCCGAGTTGGGCGACGCCTTGAAGGCTGGAGACTTGGCGGAGGTGGTGGTCATACGACCTGAAGAAGAGTTGAACTCGTCCTCGCTTCTGGATGAAGCTGTCCTGGAGGGCACTAAGAAGGCGCTGAATGCGCGAAGCGGATCGGCGATCCTGAAGGATCCGTCGGATCCCTTGTATCACGTGGTGAAGGATTATCAAGACGTGGTCTCGAAGGAACCGCCCTCGGGGCTACCTCCGGATCGAGGTGTCCGGCATGAGATTGATCTCGTTCCGGGAACGAAGTACTGCGTGACGAGGCAGTGGCCTCTGCCGAAGGAGCAGTGTGACGTCATTGACGCGTTCTTCCGTGCGAAGCACGAGGCGGGCATGGTGCGTGAGAGTAAGTCTCCTCACTCCACGCCGACGTTCTGTGTCAGAAAGCCGAATGGTAAGTGGCGTATTGTGCATGCTTTCAACAAGCTGAATGCCGCCACCATTCCGGCGCAGACGCCGATTCCTCGGAAGGACGTTCTTCAGAACAACATGGCAGGATGTACGATGTACAGTGCGCTCGACTTGGTCGATGGCTACTACCAATTGCTCATGAGAACGAGCGACATCCCTCTCACTGCGGTGAGTACTCCGAGCGGCATGCTCTGGGAGTGGTTGGTGATGCCCCAAGGGCTTTCGAACGCGCCAGCGACGTTCAATCGTCTTGTGACGCAGCTCTTCCGGCCCCATCGGGCGTACGCACAGACGTACTTCGATGACATCTTTGTCCACAGTCGTGCGGAGCACGGGAAGACTGATATGGAGAACCATGTCGAGCACCTGCGTGCTGTGCTCGAGTGCATGCGTCAAAACAAGTTGTATGCCAACATTGACAAATGCATCTTCGGAGCAGAAGAGATTCCCTTCTTAGGGTGCTTCATCGGGAAGCGTGGCCTGAGGGCCGACCCGGTCAAGGTCAAGGCCATTGTTGACTGGCCGGTTCCCCAGAACCAGAAGGACCTTCGCAAGTGGCTTGGCTTGGCCAATTACTTGCACAAGTACAGCGAGAATTACGCTGAGATGGCTCGGCCACTCTCCAATCTCCTGAAGAAGGACGCGGAGTGGTGTTGGAACACCGAGCATCAAGATGCGTTTGCGGCAATTAAGGATAGTCTCCTTCATGCGCCTATTCTGGCTTTGCCAGACCCCGCTCGTCCGTTTAGTGTCGTCTGTGACGCCTCGGACTTTGCCATCGGCTGTGCCCTGCTACAAGCAGACGCCGAGGGGCGCGAGCGCGTGGTGGCGTTCGAATCTCGTCAGCTGAAGGCTGCTGAGAAGAACTATCCTGTCCATGACAAAGAGCTACTTGCGATGAAGTATGCGCTCGTCAAGTTCAGGGTTCACCTGTTGGGCTCTCAGCCGTTCGTGATTTACACGGATCACGCGTCGTTACGCACTGCGACTCAGTCGCCTCATCTCTCGCAAAGGATGGCCCGTTGGCTGTCCTTCTTCGCGGAGTACAACTTCGAGGTGAAGTACAAGCCTGGCAGGCAGAATGTCCTCGCGGACGCGCTGTCGCGCAGGCCGGATTATGAGCTGGCTCATGTAACGACCGTGACTTCGTCATTACCGGATCTGATCCGAACGGCTTATGCCAAGGATGACACTTGTGTCGCGTTGCTGAAGGCTCTCGGGAGCAAGGAGTTTCAAGACTCGGACATTGAATTGTCGGCGCGAGTGCGCGCGCGTTTGCATCGCTACACCCTCGATGGTGGCCTGCTGTTCTACAGCACTGGCTCCGAGGACACGCCACGCGTGGTCATCCCTCATGATGAGGACCTGAAGTATCGTATCCTCTATGAGGCCCACGACACGCCGGTGGCTGGCCATCTTGGCCGTGAGAAGACCTACAGCTCGGTGAGCACCCACTACTGGTGGCCGAAGATGTACAAGTGGACGAGCACTTATGTGCGCACGTGCGAGACGTGTCAGCGTGTGAAGTCGTCACCCCATGCTGCAGCCCCGTTGGCAAGCTTGCCTGTCCCTTCGGGCTGTTGGCAATCCATGAGTATGGACTTTGTGTTTGGCCTGCCGGCGGATGCGGCGGGCAACACTGGAGTCGTGGTCTTTGTAGACCGACTGAGCAAGATGGCTCACATTGCGGCTGTGCCGGATACCATCGATGGTAAGGGTACAGCAACGCTGTTCTTGGACCGAGTGTTTCGACAACACGGACTCCCGGAGTCGATTGTCTCGGACCGAGACCCCGCTTCACGGGCAACTTCTGGAGCGCGGTCTTTGCGGTGCTTGGCACCAAGCTGGACATGTCCACGGCGGATCACCCGCAGACCGATGGTCAGACGGAGCGAGTGAATCGCGTCGTCGAAGACGTGCTCCGCAGCATTTGCGCTGAGACGCCGAAGCGTTGGAGCGCTATGCTGCCACTCGTTGAGTTTGCGTTGAATAACGCCGTGCATGCCTCGACCGGCTACACGCCGTTCTACGTGAACAGCTTGTCTCATCCCCGCGTCCCGCTGACGCCGCCACGTGGTGGCCTCGGGCTTGGTGGGGGAGAGGAAGCCGATTTAGCTGATCGGCTAGCTGATGTCAGCCCGGCTACTGTTCGTAAACAGGTTGGCACTTTCTTGTCGACGCGCTTGGGTGTCTTACGACACGTGCGTGACGCAATGGCTGAGAGCCAAGACAAGCAAAAGGAACATGCGGATGCTAAAGGCAGAGGCAATGTTGACAGTTATGAGGTCGGGGACCTGGTATTGCTAAATGCTAAGAACCTACCTACACATGCAGTGTCCGCTGTCTTCAAGACGAAGTTGCGCCCGCGCTTCATCGGACCTTTCAAGGTCGTGGCCAGGAAGGGCCTTGCGTACACGCTCAATCTTCCGAAGAAGATGCGGACGCACCCCGTCTTCTACGTGGGCTTGCTCAAGCCGTACCATGACCCGACGCAGGTGCAGATGGAGGCACCGAGGGCGACGAGGTCGCGAGCGTCGAGGACGCAGTCGCAGGCGTCACAGACGCGACCATCATCGCAGGCACTGCAGACACAGGCGGAAGGCTCGGCATCGGCGGTGCCGCGAGACCTGAGGGCAGAGTTGAGTCGGAAGTGCCGCAGGCACAGGGGCCCCCGGCGCAGGAAGCGCAGCGGACGGGCCCTGCATGCGGGCCAGAAGGTCAATCTGACCCTGCAATGCAGCCTGCTGACGTCGAAGCTCGGAGAGCTCCTGGCTACGACGGTCGTCGCGATCGCCATAGTACTGCACCCAGCTCTCCAAGTGTCGGAGCCGGTCCCAGACCTCGCGAGGCACTTGAACCCAGCTCAAGTCTCGAGCAAGCTCGTCGAGCTCCGTGGCAGTACGCGCGAGACGCGCATCGACATCCTGGACATGGTCCCGAAGACGAGTCGTCTGTTGCCGAACCTCGTACAACTTATCATACGTCGCGAGGCGGCTTGGCGCGCCCTCCACCGGCGCTGCTCGATGAGCAAGGGAACCTTCACTACCATGTGGAGCGCCTGCTGGCGAAGCGGCGGTGCCGGGGTCAAAACCAGTATCTGGTGAAGTGGCGAGGGTACCCACACTCAGAGAACTCATGGGAGTTTGAGGTGCCCCTTCGCCAAGACTGCCCAGACGTCGTGGACGCTTTTGATCGGCTTGATCACCAGCGCCCCGTGGGCTCGAGGCCGGCATGCCGGCCGTCCCGCGCTTCCCGGCAATAGGCTGGGGAGCTGCTGGGTCAGCCACATTGCTCCGGGTTGGCCCTGAGCCACAGCGCTCACTCCCTCACGGGTAGGAGCGACTGGAGGGCTCAAAGGAGCGAAGCGCGCAGCGCTAGAATGGGTCTGCGGCTGAGCGTTAGCCGAGAGGCTGCGTTTGGCTCGGATCTTCGCAAAGTCGAAGCGGAGCTTGCGTTCGATACGAACATCCACTTCGCTGAAGCTAGCTCGAAGAGCATCCATGGAGCTAAGCTTCTTCTTCTTCTCAGCCCAGAGCTCGAACTGAGCCTCGTGTTCGATCAGGCTTTCGCCCGGGCTGAGCACCACAGGGTACGTCCGCATTGCGGGCACGGACAACCCCTTGCCTTGCAGGCGCAACCGCTCGCGGTACTCGGAGACAGTCGTAGACTGTGGAGTCAAGAGTCGCTGTCGTAGAGACGTTCGAAGAGCGATCTCCTCCGGAGTACGGGCCGCAGGCCCAATGACATGCTGAGCCAGCGTCGGCTGGAAAGCCTGGCGGCATGCCTCCGCGGGGTCACGAGGCCGAAAGCCGTACTCGGCGGTGCTGGGGTTCAGCAGGGGCCGCAACTTGGGGCGCTGGGAGCGCATGGAGGCCAGCTGCGCCGCAACCTGCTCGGATTGAGCCTCGTCCAAAGGGTTGGAGATGACGGGGCCCAAGGGCACTTCCCGCACGAGGCGGAGAGTACCGTGACTCAGTGAGCTCGCGCAGCTCGCGGAGCCCGGAAGAGCGTTCAGGGAACGGATTTGGAGTGCGCAGCGGTGGCCGCGGCTCCTCCTCGACAGCGCAGTGCGCTCAGTAGAGGGATGGCTCGACGAGCGCGCAGGAGACACTCGCGCGCGGCGCTCTTGGTCGCGGGAGCTCGACGAGCCAACTGTGGCCGACGTGCCACCTCCGCGTTGTGCCGGCGACGTGGGCGAAGCGTCGCGGCGGTTCGGGGAGCGTTGTGGGGACGCTGCTTCACCCTCATGGCTCGGAGAGCCGACATCGGACTCGCTGTAGTCCACCTCGCCCTCATCCTCATCTCCGAAGAGATCTTTGAGGTCCATGGTCGGATGGGCTAGTGCTCGAGGGGAGCTGGGGCGTGCTCGCCGCGAGCGTTGCTTGAGGCGTTGCGCCGCGAAGTACTGAGAGACCGAGAGCCTGGGAGGCGCGGTCGGTGTGCGCACCTGCGTCGGGGAGCTTGGGAGTTCGCAGGCACGAGGTGCCGAAGCGCGAGAGGAGCGAGGCTCCGAGGCGGACCTCGCGAGAGGGTTTCTGCGGTCGAAAGACCAAAAGGCGTTATGACTTGAAGTCATGTGAGGGCGCGTTGCGCCGAGAAGTTCTCAGAGACGTCCACACGATGTGGATTGACTCGTTCGAGAAGGAGGCTTGACGGAACAAGACCCGGTCGTTGACCGTTAAGCGTGAACACCCGTGTCCACGGTTTGGTGGGGGAGGGTGTAACGGGGTTACACGAATGTTACCCGAAGGGTTACGAAGTGTGGCACACACAGGCTTGTGTGGTGCACACTGTCTAACCTATTTCAGTAGGAGAATCAGTACATGGCTTCAGAGCCACAGATTATGCATATGACTAGGGTTCACTATGCTAGATAGTGAACCAGATACATTTACACCGAAGGCGGCTCTGCCGCGATAAGAGAAATACATTCAGTTTGAAGATTCACAGCTAAGAGTTAAGGGTTGACTCTTGGAGTCCGTAGGGAGTACGGACTCGTGCGTTCTGGTATTAGAACGGGCTATCTTTAGCCGCGACTTTGTGAGTCTGTTACGTCTTCCTCTGACGCTAAAGCTACGGCAGCCCCGCTGCACAGCACTTCATCGTTGCACACATATGCAGCCGGATGCGCCGAACAGCAATGGAAATACAGCAATGCCAGTCTAGGGTGTCTAGTGAAATTACCACGCAGCAATTCCAGCTCTGAGTCTAATAACGTCCGTAGCGTTGTTGCTCTAGCGATCAACACGGCCAACTCGCCCGATACAGGCTCACCATTATCCTCGCAGATTTGCGATCCAGCTTCCCGCACTTCCTCCGCCGCGGAACGAGCGCTACTGACACTACCTACCGGTATCTTGGTTGGCTTCTTACCCCTTTTCTTTTTTGCCACGGGTGCACGCTTTGCCTTCTTCGCAGCTCGCGTTGCGCTGCTATCGCCATTGGCAACTTGCTTCGGCGCTGACGAATTCTCATCCGAAATGTTCAATATTGCGCCTGAGCGCTGCCGAGCATTGTACTGCTCAAGCTCCTCAGCAAAATGATGTTGCTCGCCCGCATTGCGGAAATACAGGGCGATGTAATGATCCCTACAATCCAATGGTACAGAATCCTTTGGCCGGCGGGCAGCGCAGTGATAAATCACCACTGGCTGACGGATCGCAACGTCGGTCGAGACTATACAACGTGTGACACCAAACAATCCGTCGGCGCATAACGTCACAATTTCGCGCTGTAACATACACGCCATCGCCAGAAGAGGGACGGGCCCCGAGTAGCGCTCGTACTGGTCCGGCTGGGCAACGAGATCTCCAATACGCAAAGATCCATCTCGATACGCGTCTTCTATCTTGCCTTCATCGATAAGCTGTTTAACCTTCACAGCAACGGCCACCCGTAATTCGTACACGCTTCTCGACGCAGTCATTCCAAAAGGCCGTTGTACTCCTGCAAGCTCCGCCGCGGTCCATACAGCATGATACAGGCAGTTGCCCCGTCCGGGGTTATCCATGCCATACACCCCAACACAGTAACTCGACCCGCCACTACCGCATGGTACAACCCCCACATCAGAAGCCCGCGCACCCACACAACGGTCAGGGTATCGCCGAGCCCACACTTCAGCCCGCGATGCCCATGCATCGGCCGCCATCCTTACAACCTGTTGTTTACAGCCAGCCAAGCAGCTTAATCAAAAGCAATCTATCATCTTTTTCTCGGCTCCTTTTTCTAAGAATCGGCAAATTTGTGCGCTCAGAGAAAATCGCCGATCATTACCGCTTTTGCACCCCTCACGGCGAACTCGGATGCCGCGCAGCCACCCCACCCTTATAAGGGACATACTCTGCTGCCGCGGCTACCGACGTAACCACACGGGGTGCTTGACGGCCCCTCCCCCCTAAGCCGCGCGCGACTTCGATGGAGCTGTTTGCCTACTGGATATCGTGTTCGCTTAATTGTAATCGTCTGTCATGCTGTTTTGCGCAGTGCGCCGCAACAGCCCTAACATGTCCAGCTTCACATGATGTGCCATGCGGGCCTACGCGCGTGAGCGCTTCACAAGCGCAATCTGCATCTTGCGCGGACACAGCAACTCGCCATGGCATTCCGGGCAAACCCGGAACTCGAGGGCAGCACCTTAAAAACGGCAGCATTCAACCGGGTTGCGACCGTTGCAATCTCCTTCTTGGCCGAGTGCAGGCCGCGCAGCCCGCCCGCAACAACGGAGCGAACTACCGCGGCAGTCCGCGGACGGCCCGAGCCCCGACGAATGGCCAAACCTCGAGACAGGCAACTCGAAGCCACTTTGGTCGAACCGGGGCGCAGCCGCCGCACTGCTCACCTAATGCATCGCACGTATGTGCCTTCATCCTGGTTGGACTACGAACGGCAGGAGCACCGAACAGCCCGCCCTCAGCAACGTAGTTAACGGCCATGGCAGTCTACTCGCGAATTGCGAGCCAACCGATCGGTAACAGTAATATACGCCCAGGGATACGGTATTGCCAAACCCCGCGCACCGTTCCGCGCGCCCCTTACGGCGGCACTAATGAGCTTGTTGCGCAGAACCGATGCGGTGCGGTCGTCGCTAGCATTTACCTCGATGGGGTTGTATCCGCGCGCCTCAGCCCCGCTAAACCTGTATCTTTCAATCTCTTTATATCGAGTAAACCCGTAACTTTCAATGTGTATTTAGCAAAATATAAGGCACTTATACTTGGAAATTGTATTGAGCCGCTAATTACGACTTGGGTGGTCCACGTATTTCGAATTAATCCCTATTGGGCTGTCCGTACAACGAGTACCCCGTTGCACTACCAGGAAAATGCCGGTATTAAGATAGTCTGTGCTAACGAGATCTGCTACAAGCCGCTTTGTGAGCGTTAGTCCAGAGCGCAGCAATCGCTGCTTAATGGTGCGATTGAATCGTTCAATCTTTCCCATTGTTGAGTGTTCTCCTGGCTCATTGTTGAAATGTTCGATCTTTGATTGTTTGAAGTAGGCTTGAACCTTCTGATTCATAAACTCTGACCCGTTATCGCTCGTGATGAGTTTAGGTTTGTGGAGCTTTACAAATCGTTTCAGAGCCTGTAGAACCGTTGTAGCTTGTTTGTTGGGGATTAGATCTACGTAGCCCAATCGACTGTTGATATAGACAAGACTGGTGTCGTGTGCTCTGTAGAGTGTCTTTTCTGCCGGTATTTCGGACGCGAAGAAGCTCTTGGCTCAAAACGCAAACGGACGCAGAATGTTCGGACCTACAAGCCCCCCTATCGACCTCAAAGCTACGTCGAACACAACGAAACGGCTCATCCCGAAAAGTGGAGTGGGTATGAACGTCTCAACGATGCGGATAAAGTGACCTTCTTCAAGGACCGAACCCCCCCAAAAAATCAGTGATCGGCTCACATCGACAAAGAGTCCGCGTGTGTGAGCTTTTCGTTTCCTGCCAAGATTGTGGAGGTCCTCCTCGGGAATCTGTTTTTTAATGCAGAGGATGAGGAGGCTACTGTCGCTACTGCGCTTCGTGCATTTGGTCCGAATCTAGATGGAAAATACAGCGTTGTGATCAAGACCCCTCTTCGCTTTACGCTTGCTGTTCAGCATCTTTTCGTCGGCCTGCCATTTCGCCAAACTGCTGAAGTAATCCGGTAGCACCACTGCGCCACCGGCAACCACAAGCTGTACGGTATGACCGACAATTTAGCCAGCACGTATGCTCGTATTCTGGTTGCTGCTTCATTTCAACATATTGGATTTCTGCTAGCAGAACCAAGGATGTGGGCGTTTGCATTTGTAAGTGACGTGACTACGCACACCGACCGATCTTTTATGGATCAGCGCGTGCGCCTGGCGGTAAATGGGGTTCTAGTAAATCTGCATTTATTAGCGATTCCGATGTTTGATCGCCACACTGCGGTTGTCCAGAGAGATCTCATTGTCGAGGTTCTGGATATTCTTTTCGAAAGTTGGAGAGATAAATTGATAGGTATCGCCTCCGATGGAGAAAACACGATGACAGGTCGCCACGGAGGCGTGGTCACTCTATTGGAGAAAGAAGCAACTCACAACGTATTGCATGTTTGGTGCGCTGCTCACCCGTTGGATCTGGTGCTTAAAGCTGGGTTTGCTTTGACATCCGATGGTGAGTTTGTCAAGAAAACGAAGGATGTCATTGTTCACCTTCGCAAAAAAAACTGATTACTGAAATGGGGTCCGCGGCTAAAAAACTGACGAATCGCTGGTTGTACATGGGGAACGCATTGAGCTGGATTGTACGTCATCATGTTCGTCTAGCGAAGCATTTTGATGACCACAAGTCGGAATTGCCGACACCTGCGTGGTGGGTAAACGCTGCAGCCGTTACAACTGTCATGGCTCTCGTTAACGTGACGTTCATCAAAATCCAATTCAAGGATCTGATTCTCTCGCAGCAAATGACTGAAATTGAACTGCTTGCAACTCGATTGAAATCGCTGCTTTTTGTTCTCCCGCGCCCTAGTGGCGATGTATTACTGGGGTCAAATGACGTTGTCTCCAGCAAATATTGGCTCCAGGAGCGTCGAATGGTGGACTTTGTGGAGGTCCAAGGGTCTTTTACAAGATCGCACCTTCGAAGTCTCCCGCCAAACGACAAGAGCAGCCTCTTGGAGAGTTTATCCTGCATATTATTGACGGAATCGAGCTTGTTCAAGCAGAGAGGGATAGCAATAACGCACCCGCCGAAAACCTAGCGCCACCTGTGATGCCTTCCCTTCTAGTTGAGATGCGGCCTCGGGAGTTTGGGGAAGACATTTTGGAGCCCCGGAAACCACAGCTATCTAAGTTCTGGGATGCCGAAAATATTGCGGCTATTGAACAAGAGCATCTTGAATTGTGCACAGCTGCAATGATCAACAAGCACGTTCAAGATGTTCTGCAGAAGGAGACCTATGATACGAGCTTCAATGACGGGTGGGATGCTCTGCAAAAGGTACAACCAGGCAAATACGGTCATTTGCGTCAATTTTCTGCGGGTTAGCCACTGTGTTCGCCAACACGGCTTCTGTTGAATCGGATTTCTCCATTCTGAAATGGGAGTTGGGCGATCGTCGCACACAACTCACGTCGCTGGCGCTTGAAGGCATCTTTCAGGCCAAACAGTCCAAAATTCTAGGTACACTTTAGATACTAGATGGCTGCTACTGGTTTGTTTCCGGCACTTTGCCAGATTTAAGGTTCTAGAAGTGCCGGTATTAGGCTAATACAGCACATCTTGGCATATGCCAGTATTAAGATGGTCTGCGTTAGCAACTATAACTCAACGATTCATAGCGCCATCGGCATGACTCCGAATGAAGCCAGAGGAACTGTCATGCAGGGAGAGCTTGATCACAATCAGAAGCTACTGCGGGAAGTCGAACAAGAATTCAGCGTTGGCGAGACGGTTGTATATCGACTAAAGCCCAAACAATTCGATAAGGAGTCAGCCAAGTGGGGAATACTTGTGTATGAGGTTGTAGGAATCGATGGATACAAGGTCCAGATCCGATCCGAGAATAGCCATATCCTCTACAAACCACCTAATGAACTCAAACGTGTCAAGCTTGCTACATCGGTGGCTGACGGCCAGATTTGGGAAGCAGAGTCGATTCTGAAGCACAAAAAAATGCGCAGTGGCAAGTACAAATACTACGTCAAGTGGAAGGGATATGATGAGCCATCATGGGAATCCCAAGATAATCTACGCTTGATCAACAAGAATCAAATTAGCACTCTTGAGCGTAATTACTGGGATTGAGCGAGGCTCAGACGTAGGCAGAATACACGCCAACGGCGTCATGAAGCCTCTGGCTTCTATTCTTGCGACTCTACCAGAGTATTCAGATAGTGATCGATCTTAGATCTGCTGGGCATTTGACCGGGCGAGGCGTCTCAGCTCTGATGCATAGCTGTCGAAGCTGCGATTTTGAATCTCTTCGTCTCTTGGCCAGATCTGCGTTCTTCTTTTCGATCTTCTCCGCCTCTGCCTCGATTGAGGAGTTGTCATACACCCCACCAAGGTCTGATAAATCGAATGGAAGAAATTCAACACCATCGCTCATATGAAAAAATATTTGATAGTCTATATATATAGACCAAAAACTCGCGATGACTTGCAAAGCCATTACCAAGAATGATACCCAGTGCTCTAGAAATGCTCTACTGAGTGGATTTTGTAAGCAGCACGATAAAGACGAACAGATTCGAATGTATAAGAAGGAATTGGCGAAGATGCATCAGCGAGTACGCGATTATCTGGAGATTACCGATGATCTAACATCAAGAATCAGCGATATCAAGAAACTTGACTACTATAAGGCTGAACTCATAAAAATCGGCGGAGCCAATCGTCCATTCAGAGCGATCATTGATAATCCATTCCATAAAGATGAGGTTGAGAAGCTCTTTGGAATGGATATTGCTCTAGTATTAGATCACTACAACGAATTGCTCAACAGGCGCAACTCAATAGTACATCCATTTACCATGGATGGAATGAATAGTTTGAGGACTAAAAGAATTTATATCTAACTAATATTATTTTGTAACCGAAGTAAATATAAGGAGAGATGTATCCCAACTTCGAAAACAAGCAAGACCGTGCGTCAAAGCACAGTGCTCTCTTAGCACAGATCGCGCGCGATCAGCGTCTAGAGGCTATTAAGCGCGAAGCATATGCGAACGCTATTTGGGCAACCGATAGCGAATCCACCAAGGAGAAAGATGCAACGGAGAACGCTGATCTAATCAAGCGAATCATGACTGCTATGGGTAGCAAGGCAACAGATTCTGAATCTGATAGTGGCACTAAGCCCCCTGCTCCCCGTTTTTCCAGCGTAGCTGATATCTATGGAGAGATGGCTAAGCCAACGGAAGCTCAAACTATGAGTAGCGAAGATATGGACGTCCCGATGCTCCAAGAGGAAGCCGAAGTAGTGAAGAAGGATTTGCCGCCTCAGAAAAATCAACAAACGTATAAAGATGATATTGCCTATACTTTTAAGTAGCATCCAGAACTATCGAATATCAGTTTCAAGCCTATTATCATTCGCGATGGTAAAATCCTTGAGCATGACTACAAACTCCGCTATCCGGATGGAGAGATCATTAATAGCAATATAAAGAAGATGCGTTCCGACAATCGGATGATGAGAGAAGTGGATTGGGAGTTGACAGAGAAAGCCATTAGAGATAAGCTATTTAGCTTGATGGCAAAGGGCGATCTACTTATTAATCTCAGGAAAAAATTAGAAGATAGGGAACGAGCTAAGAGATTATTCTACACATGGAACAACAATGCTTATGAGCTGGGACCTACGCTTCGTAGTCGGTTGAATGCTGAGGATCAACAAATGGTTGATAGTATGAATGATGAAGAGAAAGCGGCATTCGATGAATGGCAGGCTAAGTAGGAGCTCGAAGAAGAGCGCAAGAAGCGAGCGCTCGAAGATTCAACTGTATCACTCGACACTAGAGTTAGTAAGAAGGGTTCAGAACTATCCTCAATCCAAGCAAGAGGAAAGGTTGAGTATATTTACAAAAATGTCGATGGTCTTAATCAGCTTAAGCTACGACCGTATGTTAAAAACAAGGATGGCACCAGTCAAGCGAAGACTATCTACTTTGGTGATGACATGAAGTTCTTCCAGGTATCAGATGATCAAGCGATTATCGATGAGAAACGCATCAATAGCATTACTAAGCGAGTCGATTGGAGTGCTACGCTTAACTATCTGATCGGAGAATTGTCTACAGGAGTGCGAAAGCTAAATATCATCGCCGGTAAGGAGAAGGATGCTCAGAAGCAATCATTACTATACATCCGACTGCGACACATTCTCGATATTGTGGAGAAGCACCGAATAAGAAATCCTTCTCGAACAAAAATTGTTCTCCGAGAAAGGCAGCAAGGTCAAGATCAGATCGACGATCGACCGACGATCGGGAGACAGGCAGCAAAGACCAGGATCGATCGGAGACCTCGAACGATCTAGTGACGCGAGCTCGTAAGGCGGAATACATGTCGAAGTGGGCTACGGGCGATCCAGGTCTGATGGCCGTCCGAGATCTGTGCCGACTCAAGCCCGATCGGAGGCGAACATTGGGGACCGAGCGAGGTTAGGAGCAGGAGAGGACGAGCGATAGCGGACGATGACCTGCCCTAGCCATCGATCGAGGTTCGATCGCCGACCGTCGATCGCGATCATGGATCACCGATCGAGAGGCTGATCGCCGATCGCTGATCGGCCAAGATGGGGAGAACGGTAAGGCGAAGCCAGGACAAGAATCCAGTTGTTGTGGGGTTGTAGGATGGTAGCTAGGATGGTAGCGGTAGGGAGACACCAACCAAACATAAATCAGAAGAGGTTTGCACCGAAGAGCACAAGTCCTGTGGTATAGCAGTACGCACAAAATCGTCAGTTGTGGTAACTTGGCTACAAACACAACAACAGCCGAGCTGGTCGGCTTTGTTGGCCTGCGCCGGGTTGCCCCCGAGCGGTTCGGCCCAACCGGGACAGCGGGTGTCTCGCCTCTCGCCGAGACCTGCCAACCAAGATCACCTCCTCCGGAGAACCGCCGAGTTCGACGGTCTCCGTTCACACAACCCTGTGCCCTCCACCAAAGGATGGACGACGGCGCACGAAGCGCTTTACAGGTCGCCGAGAGCAAAGGCTTCTCGACTCAGCAATCAGTGCCCGGGACGTACGGGAACACCGGCTCGCAGCGGTGGCGAGACTTTTCCTTCGCGCTTGGCGAGACACACGCCCAACCCGGGCCGACCTTATCTCTTGGCGCTACCAGCCGAGTACCCTACAAGCTATGCCTCTCGGGTACCGGCGGCAGACATAATCCGGCCCCGTGCAGGGACTTACCGGAACGTGTACACGTGTTGTGGGCCTAGAAAATTCTGCTCTGTTGTCTGTTATCTTTGTCGGGCGCCCTGAAGGGGCGCCTCTACTACTCCTAAGCTCCTATAGAAATACCAAATGAAAGTGGGCGGTTTTGGATTCCAGCCGACCCTTCGCTGAGCTCGGCGACGCTTGAGCTCGGCTGGTCCGGATAAGCCGTCCGGATAATCCTTGAACTCGGCTGAGCCGGATAACTCGTCCGGATAGGCTAGTGAACTCGGCTGAGCTCGGCTGTGCTCGGCTACCCGGTACAGTGTACCACTCCAGCCGAGTTGGTCTCGCGAAATCTGGTGTTCCCTACACCACAACTGCCCCGGTCATGTTCCGAGCCGAGTTGGTGAGGGGCCTGACCATCACTCCTCGAGACAAGTCCCATATCGGCCAAAACTCCAACGGTAGCGAACAAGCTCCTTCGGGATGTCGTCGCTCGGCCCTCCTGCTGCCTCTCCGGTACGTCCTTTTCTCTGGCTGCTCCATCTGCTCCGTCGTTAACTCTCCTTCCGCAGCGGGCTTAACAGGCTTCGGTCGCAGCGTCTCCACAGCCTTCACACACCTCAGCGCGAGATGAGGAGGAGTCCGCTGAGTTCGCCGACTCGGCGTCCTGGGCTCGCGGGGTCAGCGGTGGACAGGGGCACCCTGTCATCGACTTGACAACTTCCCGTGGGTTCGACCAGGAGTCTGAGTCGGCATCTCGCATTCCTCCTCGCCGCTCGCCGAGTCCGCGTGGTGACACCACTTCGGGCACCGCCGACCCTCGTCGGTCGGACTCGGCTGAGCCGGTGAGTCTCGACTCTCTCGCCGCGCTGATCCACGCGCAAGCTGAGCAACGACGCACAGAGAACGCGGACTTGGCTCGGCTGTTGTCGTTCGTGATCACCCGCTCTGCTCCAGCTGCTGACCCAAGTGTCCGCCGAGCTGCTCTCGGGGCGAAATCCTTCGACGAGCTTGTGGATCTCCTTCACGGTCAGTACGCGTCGCAGAGTCAAGCGGGCGACGCTGCTGCGCTGCGAGTAGAACTGGAGGCGGCCCAGACCATCAATGCCGACTTGACTCGGCGGCTGGATTCCCAAGCAGCGGCGAAGGCTGACCTTGAGGAGCGCTTGAAAGCTGTCGAGAAGGAGCGCGACTTGTGGAAAGCCGAGTCCAAGAAGTCGTCTCCACTTCTGACCAGCTTCCGGAAGGCACTGGCCGAGTCAGAGGCTTCCTTGAGGTCAGCTCGTGAGTCGCAAGATGCCAAGGTTAAGTCGGCTCTCGCTCACGCTGAAGAATTCCGCAAGAAGATCCGGGAGCGTGATTCAGCGATCGAGCGCCTGACTCGGTTGCTCTCCGCTCGGGATGCTGAGTATGCTACACTCCAAGCTATCTCGACCAAGCACTTTGAGCAGCTCCAGGAGTCAGCTCGGCTGATCACTGCTGGGGATCCACTGCCTCTTCGTAACGCCAAGGCCGTCATCGATCACCAGCGCGAGGTTATTCTCCGGCAGAAGCGGGTCATCGCTCGGAACGGCATGTTACCCATGCACGACCCTCACATGGCCGCTGCGGCTGCAGCTGGGTTGGACGTGCCTGGGTTGAACCCGGCTGACCTCCAGCTCAATGCTCGTCTGTGTCGAGTGTTGGCTCAGCGGTTCCCGAGGTGATGGACATCCCAGCCGGAGAGACTCGGCGTGTGGAGTTGGTTATCCATCCTCGGACAGACGGCGTGGCCTCTGTTCCGCCGGTGGCTGTGAGCTCGGCGGGTTCTTTCCTTGGCCAGTCGACTCGGCTGGCTGAGTCTGACACTCCAGGGTCCACGAGTTCGGCGTCCGCTCCGACTGCCACGTCTCCCGTGTCCAAGTCTAGTGTGCCGCGATTCCGACGCAGCAAGTCTGTCGACCAACTCCGCCGGGCTCGACTAGACACCCTGACGCCAGCCGAGAAGCTTCGTCGCTATGCGAACCCGAAGTCGGCGACTGCTGCCGGCTCTCGGCCCAAGCCTCAGGTATCACTCGCGCAGCCATACGCATGCCCGCTGCCTGGCGAAGCTGGTCACGCAGATGCATCGGCTCGACTCGGCGAAGCTGCCCAAGAGGTGTCGGCAGCTTGTGATTTGTCACTCCGACCCGGTTTGAACTTGGCTGGTCTCACCGCTGAGGACGTGACAACCGGCGGCGACGCCCATTCTCAGGAAGGTGACCTCTCTTTCGCCTTCGGCGAGGTCTCTGAGTCTTCTGAGCTTCCTGCGGGGTCGGCTAGTCCGGTGACGAGTGGGCCGCTCATCAGCCTGGTCTCGTATCCTCCTTCTCCAGATCCGACGCCGGTGTCGACTCCTAACTCAGCTGCGTTGGACGTCTCCACCTCGTCAAGTGGGGCTCTTCCCTTTCGTCGGGTGTCGGGTGTTCTGCCGTCATCAGCTGGCGCTGGTCTGAGCGGTGCTGACTCCCGGCCGCCGAGTTCACCAGCGGCGTCTATGGTCGTGCCGAGCTCGGCTCTCTCGCTTCCGGTGTCGGATCCTCTGCCGACTTGTGTTCGATGGGTGCCTCCTACTAGCACCGCTCCCGGCACGGTCGTCGCGAAGAGTAATGTCGCTACACCTAGCTCGGTCGCGGTTTCTGCTCCAGCTTCCGGCGTGGGTCATTCTGCTGCTTCGCCGGCCTGCGTAGAACCTGCAGCCGCGACTTCGCCGGCCTGCGTAGAGCCTGCAGCGGCGACTTCGGGTTCGGCCACCGTTGCGTCGGCGCTCAGTCCTGTTCAAGTTGTTGCCCCGCTTAGCTCGGCTCTGGGTTCTCAGAACGTCCTCCGGTCGGTATCCGCGGCTGTGAGTGCATCGAGCTCGGCTGCCGGAGGCTCGACCGCAACGGTATCCCACTCTTCAGGTGGCACGGTTGCTTCGGTGCTTAGCGCTGCTGTGAGCTCCTCAGCGCGGCGGCTTCTCGCTTGCTCTCGGCCTCGGTTCCCCAGTCAGATCCAGGGTCGTAGCAGTCCGGCAGGGGTTGCGTCGACTGCGGTCACTCCGGTGCAGGGCATCTCGATGGTTACCGCTACTCGGCCCACGGTTCCCATGAGCTCGGCTGGGATGACGTCTCCATCGGGTCGTCCTTTGCGTCCCACTGCAGCCACTGCCCGAGTTCTGAATGCCCATTGCTTGAACCTGTTGGAGACTCCCGACTATCTCGTTCTCCGGACAGCTCGGCGGAGCCATTCTTCTGGTTCATCAAGCTCGGCTCTTGGCTTGGATGTTCCTGGGAGTTCCACTCATCCACTGTCACTGTCCGAGAGCTCTGACTCTGAGGCCGACGATCCTGGGTCTGCCGATGAGCTCGACTCGAATGCCCCTAGCTCTCCTCCTCGGCCTCCGCCCGCTACGCCTCTTCCGCCTCCGCGTGGCAAGGTCCAGAGTTACATGGCTGCTCGTCGGTCTCCTCTGGTCTCGTCTAGTGAGTCTGGTGATTCCGACTCTCAGTCGAGCACCACGAAGATGGGCAAGCGCCGGCGTAAGCACAAGCCTAAGCACAAGCACAAGCACCACCATAAGCACAAGTCGAAGAAGGCAAAGCGGGCTGCCTCTCCAAACTCGGCTGGTGCGGCTCGCCCGGCTAAATGTCACAAAGGATCGTCTCGGAGCTCGGCTAGTGCCGCAAGTGGCGTGTCCAGCTCGACTGCCAGCGGTGTTTCCAGCTCGGCTGTGGGTGGCGTCTCTATGCCTTCACCCTCTGGGAGTTCGGCTTCGGTGCCCATCGTGACGGTCCACGACGCTTGTGCTCACGATCGCCCTGAATTTCCCGCGGCTTTGCGCCTCTCCCTCGCCCAGTTACGCACTCGCGCAGGCCAAGCTGTCGGACGGGATGCTCGGATCACTGCCCAGCTAGCTCAGCTGCGTGACATCCGCTTCGTCCACATGGGTCTCGGCGTTGCTGGGAGGCTATACTCAGCCACCAGACCGCCAAGGTCACCGTGGCGGACTCCTCGGGGAAGTCGCGCGTGCCGGTTACGCTCTGCTCTCTGGCTGGGATCAAGGCGTTCGCTGACGTCTACAACCCCGACCACCCAGCTCAGCGGCTTCTCCGACTCCTTCCCAAGACACCTATGTTCTTCTCCCCGCAAGCTCTTGCCGATGCCAAACGCCGGCTGGAGAGTTCGGTGAGGTCGGCGAGTCTGATGGAGCGCCTCGCTGAGGTATTCGTGAGGATCCGCGGGGAAGCTCCGGAGTCAGCTTGTGACAAAGAGGGTCCCACCAAGTTTTTCGTGGCGTTATTCGAGCGATGCCACTGGGTAGTCGAGTTGAGTGTCCTGATGGGGCTTCACCCGGCCTTTCACGTGGGACTTCCTTACCACGTGATAACCGAGATGTACGACGCGTGGGTGGCGTACAAGTTGGCTAGGAAGCGTCGAGGGATGCCTTGCGGAGTTTGATGACCATTCTTCCAGACGAGCTGTTCGCCGCTGTGATGAAGCTTCTCGGTGGGCTCGCTGCTCCGGAGGTTGACGCCGAGCTCTTTTTCGAGCCATCGGTTCCATTGTACCCCTTGGTCAACTTGTCCTGGATACCCTCAGGCAGGGACTGGTGTGCGGAAGCTGAGGTCACGGATGACTCCGAACCTTGGCGGGCCTGGTGGTGGACTGACCCCGTGGCGCATCCCTACAATGCGTGCTTCCGGACGCGCAACTTGGAGTTCATGGTCTTCGCTCCTGCTGGAGTCGACCCGCGCTTAGTTGAAGATGCCGTCGAGGAAGACGTGGACCTCGACGAGCCGGCTCCTCTTCAGATCTCGTCGAGCGCTCCAGTCCCGGCCAACCGAGCAGGGATTCACATCTTTCAAGGTCGTGAGACGGGTGAACTCGGCTGGGCGGCCGGGGATTCGGGCCCGCCATCTCCCTGATTGGGTCGCCTAACCTATGCGGCCCTTCTCCGACGGCTTCTCTTTTCGGTCCCGGCAGAGTCGAGCGCGTCGGGGGGGGGGGGTAGCACGGCTGCTCGGGCCCCGAGCGCGGCGATCTCGGCTGTGCGGACTGCCAGTTCGGAGAGTAACTCGGCCGGGCCGGCTACAAGTGCCGGGGGCTACGGTTGTCCCCTCCACAGCGCGTTCCCAAGGTCCTGTGTCCTCGTAGCTTCGGCTCGGCTGCCGGGTTCTTCTTCCCTTCCACCTTCCTTTGGCGTAAATCATGTAATATATGCAATTGACGCAGTAGATTTCTTCGTCTCAACTCAGCCTGCTGTCTTCACTGAGTTGGCGGGTTCATCATCTTGGTGCAATAGCTTTAGTCCTCATCTGCAACTTGCACCATTTGCAGACGGTTTTCACGTTTCTTCTGCCGTAAGTAGTCGAACAACAGCCCACCACATGACAGGTTCGACAACGGCTCCCAGGTTGGCTCATCATAGCCGACCCACTTGACCTTGAACCTCCGCTGAGTTCTAGCTGTGCTCGTGGATAATGGCAACTCGTCGTCCAGGATGGCCTCGACTTCGTATTCATTCACGCTCCCAGCTATCTTCTGGGAGGAGTTCTTCGTCAAAGTCGAGACGATCCGACTCAGCTAAATCGGCTACCAGCCGAGCTGTTGGCCGCTCGCCGAGTCCAGTGACCGCCTTCAGTCTCGATACGTGCACCACCGGGTAGAAGCGATATCCACTCTTGTCAGGGAGCTCCAGTTCGTAGGCGAATTCCTCTACCTTCTTCTTCACTCGGAACGGCCCGTGCCAGCTTCTTAGTCAACCCAGGTTTAACTCGCTCCATGAACAGCCACACTTGGTCGCCTTCCTTGAACAACGACTTCCGAGACTCGGCTATTTCGTCACCGTCCTCAGTCAACTCGACTGCTCCCTCGGGTGAGTTTCCTGTGGTGTCCACCTCTCCTTCTTCAGTCGGGACGGCTCTCTGTTCGACTCGGCTGAGCCCAGCATTGTGTTCCTTGGCCCTCCGTTGCTTTTTGTTCAACTGGAACTCGGCTGCCAGTTTCAAAGCCACCTCTCTCTGTCGATTCGCTTCTCGGCGCCATTCGGCTGCCCCAGTCGAGTCAGCTGAGTTGCCCTTGCCGAGCCTGATCGACTCGGTCATCGCTTTGAGGGTAGACCGAGCATCCCATCCGTGTACCAGGTAAAATGGTGTCTCCCGCCGAGTCGAGTCTCTTGAATTGTTGATGGCATGGACAAGTTTCTCGGCTACATCATCCCAGTCGGCTTGGAGAGGGTCCTCCACGTACACACGCACTGTTTGGATCATCGTCTTCACCGAGCGTTCTTGTTGACCGTTGGCTTGTGACCGGTAACTAAGCGTAGCTCTCGACTTGGACTGCATCATCTCCGAGAACTTCTGGAACACTTCACTCATAATCCGCGGATCTCTGTCGTGGCGCACCAGTGACGGGGCTCCGAACCTCCGGAAAACATTCTCCTCGAAGGCCTTCGCCACCTCGAGTGCCCCAGTCTCGCTCATTGCCTTAGCAATCACGAACCCGGTGAAGTGGTCCTGGAACAGCAGGAGCGCTGTATTACCCCGCCGAGTCTTCGGCAGTGGTATGACGAAATCCATCGACACCACGTGGAATGGTCGCTCCGAAACCACATTGCCGGGCGAGTAGCCCTTTAGGTGTGGTTTGCTCTTGCTGGTGCTGCAGTCCTCGCACGCTTGGACGTGTTTGACTACATCCGCATACAATCCAATCCAGTAGTAGTCAGCTCTGACCTTGTGGTAGGTTCGCACGATGCCTTGGTGACCTCCTTCGATGGAGTTGTGGCAGTTCTGCAGGATCTCGTCTATCATAGTCGTCGGGACCACCAGTCGGAGGGATAAGCTTGGTTCGCCGAGTTCGCCAGGCCGTCTAGCCTTGTCTTGTCGGTATAATAGCCCGTCTTCACTGAGTACGAACTCGTCGGCGACCTTCCCAGCGTTGCGAGCTCGGCGATGCGTGAGTCGCGCATAGTCTCCTTCGAGGTAGGTCTTCAAATCGGCCCACCGTTGTTCTTCATCTTGCGCTTTGGCTATCCGCAGACGTCGCTCAGCTTGGACCACCACTGGGTCGATGTCCATGGCGTTGGGTTGTCGGGCTTCTCCAAGCTCAGCCAGCGACTAAGCTGAGTTCGCCGGCGGTGCTGTGCTACCGAACTCGGCTTCCCCCGCCACCTGCTGTCTAGCGGGCGGAGGTCGGCTATCACGTTCGAAGTCATCGCGTTCAGCTTCTTCATTCGGAGCTGAGTTCGGTGCTGGTTGCTCTGTCGCTTCGTCTTCGAAACGGACTCGGCGAACTTGACTCCTTGTCACGACAGCAATCTCAACGCCTTCGAGTTGGGCTTCCGCCGAGTCCTTGTCTACGTACAGGATCTCAGCGATTCTGTTCAGGGTCTTCAGCTCGGCTTTCCGTCCCGCGTTAAGCACGACTTTTCCTGCCTTGGCCTCCAGTGCTTCGGTCGCGAGGGAGTCAGCAGCCGAGTTGTAGAGGCGCACTACATGCAGGTAGCGAACTGAATTCAGCTTGCTGACCAATTTCTTGTGGCGTGCCAGCTCGACTTGCAATGCCTCCTTCTTACATGCGATCACCCCCATCGATTGCTGGATCGCAAGCCGAGAATCGCCCACGATGATTAGGTCCTTCACCCCACGCTCAATAGCTGAAGTCACCCCATTGTTCATACCGGTGTACTCGGCTATATTCACCGTGGTCGATGGGAGGTGCGCGCTCGCAGCGATCTCAATGCTCCAGTCTGGTAAACGCCACAGAATCCATGAGCAACTCCCAAACCCACCGTGTTTAGCGGTCTTGGCTGATCCGTCAAACGAAAGGACGTGCCCCGTGAAGTCTCGAGGTACGTGTGCATACAGCAATGCTGGATCCATACGGACCACAGCCGAGTTCTTGGACGGCGGGGCGACATGCGTTAGTAGCTCATCCAATCCCACGGCCGGCGTGATAGACGCTTGGAGCAACTGGGCGAAATCCGTATCCCGTTCGCGGACCCGTTTGACCTTGAGGTGGAAGGGCGACAGGAGCACCGCAAAACTGACTGCCCTGCCGTAGAGCGACTTCGACTGGAACACCCACTCGAGAGTCGAGTAGCGGGTGTAGACGTGGATGGTTTTCCCGGCTAGCAGCGTATGGCATACTTTGATGAGCTGCAGCAAAGCGAGCACTTCCTTCTCGGCGGGGTGGTAGCCGAGTTCATTCTCCTTGAGGACTCGGCCACAGAACCGCACCGGGTGGAGCTTCCCTTCGTGGAGCTGCATCAGTGTGCTACTCAGCGCCCACTCATTGGCGAATAGCATGACGTGGACGTCTTCAGCCGAGTTGAAATGACGAAGTATGGGTGCGTCGACCACCTTCTGCTTCAACTCGGCGAACGCAGCTTTAGCCGCTGTCAGGTCACCGCCGGGTCCAAAATCTTCATCTTTTAGCTGATAGAGGACTGCCCCGTACACCACCAGGTTCCGGATGAACCGGCCATAGTAATTCAGCGCTCCCAAGAATGCCTGCATCCCCTTCTTCGTCGACGGGAACGGCAGCCCGGCTATCGCTAGCATCTTCTTCTGGTCGGCTTGGATTCCAGCCGAGGTCACCCCATGAGATAGGAAGTCGACTTTAGGCTGAACGAAGATGCTTTTCGGGAAGCTGACGCTGATGCGGCACTCAGTGAAGCGTTGCAACAGTCGGTCGAGCGTCCCAAGGCAATCGTCGAACGTCCGCCCTCCGAAGCATATATCATCAACGAACGATCGACGATCGAACACCGGTACCAGACACGAGTCATCCGGCTCACCCGTCTTGAACATGTCGGCCTCTGGGCTGTTGATGAAATCTTCCAACGGATCAAACTCGGCTTGAGCTCGGCGGTCGGCTTCAAACTTGGTCTGTCCGCTGGCCTCGAAGTCGAAGTCGGCTGCGAGTCGTTTCCGCTGAGCTTCTGAGGCGGCTTCGGCTTGCTGGATGCGCTTGGCGAACTTCTTCCAGCCACCCTTGGGTTGAACGTAGCCCCATAGGGCGTTATCGATGAGCCGCTGGTAGATCATCGGAGCATTCTTTAACCCGAAGGGCATTCGCAACCATTCAAAGTGACCCAACGCGCAGACGAAAGCCGAGATCCAACGGGCACGCCGAGTCATCATGACTGCCCAGAAGCCGCTGGCGGCATCCAGTGAGCAGAACCATAGATATGCTTCCAACTCAGTGAGGAGATCATCCACTAGTGGCATAGCGTATTCCATGAACAGCGTAATCGCGTTCACCAGCTTGTAATCGATGCACAGCCGAATGTCGACTCCATTCTTCTTCAGGACAATCACGATAGGTGATGCCCAGGGGCTGTTCGAGAAGGCGATCAGCCGAGCTCGTAGCAGCGCTTTGAGCAGTTCGTACAACTTGCCGAGATCTCGGCGAGCTCGCGGGCGGATTGGCGGGTGCCCTTGCACGTCGATATCGCACACTACGCCGTAAGCTGGTGGAGGTAGGGCATTACCGCTGGAGATCATGATCGTTTCGTGGCTTTTCAATACCTCCACCAGCCGAGTAGACTGCGGCCGAGTGTGCGCCGAGCTCTGCACATTGGCTACTTCGTAGTTGAGTTGCGTTGACACCGCTTCAGTCAAGTCGGGCAGGAATGCCAACTCGCGAGCATAATCGTCGAGCTCCAAGTTCGTAGCTGGATGTTCGAACTCGGCTGAGTGTTCAGTCGAGTCGCCTTTGTCCTCTGCCCCTTCCTCGTACTTGGCCGCCAGAAGGTAACGTAGGCGCAAGTCTTCAATCGGGTCCGACGACATGGGTTCATCGCTAACATCGATTTCCTCCTCAGGCTTCGGACTCGGCGGCTCGGGCCCAGGGTCATCGATGATTGTCCAGTCAACCAGCTCGCTGGATTGCTCGTACGCACCCTCATCTGCTGTGCAGGCGCTTTGGCTGGGCTCGTCCTGAGCGGTCGTTAGTGGGATCTCTGCTCGGCTGGACGGGTCGCTGCCCCAGTCTGGCGTAGGCTCTTCGCTCGGAGTTGCTTCTTCAGGAACTAGGGTAGCGGTAGCCGTGGTCGCCGGCTCTACCAAGGCCAAGGGTGGACCTTCGGCTTCGTCCGCCTCAGTTTGCTCCTCCGACTCGGCTAACTTCTCCCATCGCTGGGCGCAAGTCAGCGTCGAATCCCGCTTCTCGGTAGGCGGCCATGTGGCCACCCCCTTCGGCTCTGGATAGCTTCTGCGGTCCACAGCGGGCGGCTGTCGAGCCAGCCACTCAGCGTACAGCTGTTGTTCCTTTTGCAACAGATCCTTGTCCATAGCCGCTTCGTAGGCCATGACTTGCCAATCTTTGCACTTCGCCGAGTGCAGCCGGACATAACCATCTGGCGGCAACACTCCATGCGGTGCCCAGGCAACCACAGGGAAATGCGCTGGGCACCAAGTCCAAGTCGGCTTCAGGTTAGTCAGTCGGACTCGGACCACTCGGTTCCCCCGATCCAGCACTACGGTCGGTACCCAGTCTTTAGTCCGGCGTACCCAGAAGTCGTGTGTTTCCTCGCTCGGTGGGTTCCTCATCAGCCGGAACTCGGTGGGAACTCGGCTTTCGAGGTTCACCGGTTCAGTTGGGCCATCCGTGATATAGAGGCCTCCTTTCGGTTCATCCACCGAGTTCTGGGACTTCACCAGAGGTAGGACAACCTCATCGGGTAACTTCGCCACCGAGTTGTACAGGTCCAGACGGATCCCAGCCGGGATCATAAAGTCTGTACCGAGGATCAACTCGACTCCCGCGTGGTGGTCGAGGATCCATACTTCAAACTCGTACGTGACCTCCCAGCCGAGTGTCACCTTCACCATCGTTCGCGACATCGTCGCCACCTTGCCCTTTCCAATACCTTGAACGTCAATTTGTTGGTCCTGTCGCGTAAACCGCTTCAACCGCAGCCTCCTTGCGAATCCTTCGCTGACTGCCGACACATTTGCGCCGGTGTCAAGCAGTATCTTCGTACGCTGGTCGTTCACTGCTCCCATAACGAGAGCCCTCATCCGAACTCGGCGGTCAAACTTTTGCGACGACCACCAACCGAGTCGCTCTCCAGGGAGTAGCTTCATAACTCTAGTGACTGTGGTCACTTCCGTCGATCGCCGAGTCGCAACTGTACTGCACAATCTTGCTTGGCTTTCCTCTCCACGCTCGCCGAGCTCACAATCAAATCCGTCGTTTTCACACTCCAATACCTCGTCCTCTCCTCGTCCCTCGGGCCTTCCTGCCTCACCCACAAAGGCGAACACAAAGTTCGCCTCTACTGCCGGTTCGGCTGACTGTGGCAGCCCGGTATCGTCCAACCCAGTCAGTATTGACGGGCCGCCGAGTTTAAATCGCTCGGCGTGTAGAGGTCCTGGAGGTCTTCAGGTAATTTGGACTTGTCAACATTGGACTTGACAAATGCGGCGAGTTTCTCGTAGCGCTGGAACAGCTCGCACTGACCGACATCGTGCAGTTGCTTGCAGAACTTGCAGCGACGGCGGCAATAATGGACGGAGTGGTTAGCTCCACCGCAGGCAGCACAAGGGCCGTACGATGGGCGTTCACGGGAGTCACTGCGCCGACCAGTTTGGTCACGTCGGTCGTATCCCCGGCTGGTGCGGTCCGCCGAGCTCGGCTGGCTCCTTCGGTGTTCACCCTTGGTGTTCCAGCCGAGTTCCCTCGGTCTCCCGATCTACGATCGCGATCGCTCGTGAACCCGGTGTCGATGTAGTCGTCCTCAGAGTCCACAGCTGAGTCGGAGTAACTCAGCTGACTACCATCGCTCCAGTCGCTGTCGGAGTCATGGAGGTTGGATCGCCGAGTAGATTGGCGCCTCTCGGCCAGCTCATACGGGTCGTCTTCCAGCAGTGCTGCCGCTAGTCGGCGGCTCGGCCTTCATCACGACGACTCCGTCGGTCATCTCGTCGGTCGTCCCCGCGGCGTTCTCGGCGGTCATCTCTGCGGTCATCTCGGCGTGACTCACTCCGCCGAGCTTCTGAGTGTCTTGGCGACTCAGTGCGCCTGGCATCTCGGCTGCGGCTTCCGACGAGACGGTCGCGTTGTGTCTTACGTCGTTTCCCCAGAATCTTCTGGTTGATGATCTTCTCGACTTTCTTGATGTCGGTGAGCTGTTGTGGATAGAGTAGATCCATAACATCATCATCTCCGCAATGTAGCAGGAAGTGCTCCACATGGTCTGCGGCGTCCGCTCCACCAGCTTCGTACTGGATTTTCGCCGACTTAGCATACCCGTTGAGACGAATGAGGAAGTCGCACACCAACTCGTTGTCCTTGCGCTGAGCCGAGTAATAGCGAGCTCGTGCCGACTGGTCAAACTGCGAGCAGTAGTAGTCGGCGAATGCTTCACTCAGCAGACTCCATTTCCGCTGGGTCTTCTTCGGAAGCTGGCGATACCAGCTCTTCGCTCCTCGCTCCAGCCTCAGAGAGAACGGCTCATACCGGAGGTCTTGTGCCAGCCGAGCTCCTTTCATCTCGTAGATGAACCGCTTCAACCACTGGAGAGAATCATCCGGTCGGTAACGCTTGCCTTCGAACATGGGGATCTTGTCGAGGGACGCATGGGTGCGGACTTCCACGTACTGCGTCCGATCGCTTTCGGTGTCATCAAAGCTGAGATGCTTGATGACGTCTTTCACCGACTCGTCAGCCGAGTTCCGATAGTCGTACGCATCGTCACTGTCACTGAGCTCGGCTGCGTCTGCTGCATCAAACAACTCAGCGTAGCGTCCACTCGGCTGCTTGCCACGCGTTGGTGTCTTCATGTGCGAGTCGTCGAAATACGGTGTACCCTCAGTTGCTCGGAACACCTCAGCTCGTTTGCGCTCGGGCGTCTTCGGCAGCGGGATTCTGCTCGGGTCTTCGACGGTTCTCGGAGTGTCGGCCGCACGCTTGGCGATCGTCTGCCGAGTGCCGACCGCTCCTCTCGAGGCCAAAGGCGAGTCTCAATCGACGCCTCCACTTGACAAGCTCTCGCGAAGCTCGGCTGGGGTCCCAATCGCCGAGTAGCAGACTGTTAGGTCGGCTAGTGCACCGGAATCCCATCGCCTTAAGCAACAGCACCGTGTCCTCGACCAGTTGGTTGACGTCCGTGCTGTTCACGGGCTGAGTCAGTTCGGGACCCAACACCGGCCATCTCGCTTGAGCCATCGCCACCGGCGCGAACATCATCATCCATTCACTCTGAGCTCTCATCTCTTCGCCGAGTCGCCCCAAAACCTTGTTGGCACTCGGCGTATCTGCATTCCTCGTCGCTCGCGGAATAATGGGCGGACGTTCCCCTTGCGCGGCGGCTTGATCTTCGTCGTCCGTATCGTTGCCGAGCTCGGCGGTCAAGTTGCGCACAACTGGGCGCGGGGTACCCATGCGCCCGACTTGTAGCGACAACTCGTCGACTTCGCCGAGTAGCTCAGCTTTCTCCTCATACTCACCTCCTTCATCATCATCACTTCCTTGGTCTTGGGCATCCTCCTCGTCGAACTGGACGCTGCGAGTCTCGTCCACCGTCGCGTCCGTGATCATCGCATCCGCCGAGCCCGCCGAGTTGGCTTGTCCAGCCGAGTTGCTTCCAGCCGTCGGTGGACTCGGTGTGACGATTCCCTTGACCATCTTCACTTCTCTTCTTCTCAAACCTTGGTTAGCTGGTACCTACGAAACACAAGCACCCCTGTTCCCGGGTCGCGGCACCAGTTGTGGTATAGCAGTACGCACAAAATCGTCAGTTGTGGTAACTTGGCTACAAACACAACAATAGCCGAGCTGGTCGGCTTTGTTGGCCTGCGCCGGGTTGCCCCCGAGCGGTTCGGCCCAACCGGGACAGCGGGTGTCTCGCCTCTCGCCGAGACCTGCCAACCAAGATCACCTCCTCCGGAGAACCGCCGAGTTCGACGGTCTCCGTTCACACAACCCTGTGCCCTCCACCAAAGGATGGACGACGGCGCACGAAGCGCTTTTACAGGTCGCCGAGAGCAAAGGCTTCTCGACTCAGCAATCAGTGCCCGGGACGTACAGGAACACCGGCTCGCAGCGGTGGCGAGACTTTTCCTTCGCGCTTGGCGAGACACACGCCCAACCCGGGCCGACCTTATCTCTTGGCGCTACCAGCCGAGTACCCTACAAGCTATGCCTCTCGGGTACCGGCGGCAGGCATAATCCGGCCCCGTGCAGGGACTTACCGGAACGTGTACACGTGTTGTGGACCTAGAAAATTCTGCTCTGTTGTCTGTTATCTTTGTCGGGCGCCCTGAAGGGGCGCCTCTACTACTCCTAAGCTCCTATAGAAATACCAAATGAAAGTGGGCGGTTTTGGATTCCAGCCGACCCTTCGCTGAGCTCGGCGACGCTTGAGCTCGGCTGGTCCGGATAAGCCGTCCGGATAATCCTTGAACTCGGCTGAGCCGGATAACTCGTCCGGATAAGCTGGTGAACTCGCTGAGCTCGGCTGAGCTCGGCTACTGACACGATGTGGAAACAGATTTTTATCTGCACCCATGTCCGACCCCATGGATACGTGGACTCTATGGTGAGGTGTGATTGGTCGCATGAGGCAGAGGTCCGGTAGAGACGAGTGTGACGTGTGGATTGTGGATGTGTGTGGAGATTTGGTGGGACCTGGCACTTGCAGTAAGTATGGGCTCACAGGATTGGAGATGCGCCCACCGGATGAGCGCTCATATTCGGTGCGGAATCACGCATCCTGTCCGTCCGCCGACTTCCCTAACTGCAGGATAGGCCCAAGGCGCGAAAGTGTGACCAGTGAACGTATCCTGGTCACTGCCTGCATTGGCTCAAGTCAAGTTGCCGGGCTACCCCACTGAATCTACCCCACCAGACATGATCATGCGCACGCAAGACCTCGCTGGATGAAGCCTCGTGTTGTCCGGACCGGATCGTGGTGCACCCGGTGATGGCATACAGAATGGAGAAGTGCCGCACCGGATGGGGACGGACCAGGTCGTTCATTCGGTCCGTCCACCGTGCCCACACTGGATATCGACGCACCAAGAACAAGTCTAGTGCGCGCCGCGTGCACTTACGCAGCGGCGTCGATCCCGACCGGATGAGACCAAGATCCACCAAGGCCTACGTGCGGTACCGAATGGGCCGCACATCCAAGGGAGAAGTCCAGTTTTCCAAGACGAAGAGACGGTGTATCCAGGTACCTCTGTCATCATGTGATGAGTGTACCTGGAGAAGTGTCGCCGTCAACAAGTCTCCGCATACCGAAAACAAGACGAACATACTGAAGCACTGCCAAGAAGCACAAGCATACTCAAGACAAGCGAAGCATAGTGAAACCTACATTAAAGTCAGCGAAGTGATAGAAGATAGCTAGCCAAACGTAAGATCTAAACAGAAACCAATTTGCCGAAGAACACGCGGACGATTCTGGCGCCCGAGGACAGCAGTAGAGCCTCGACTTTCTCGTCTTCAAGAGCCCTCCGGGAGACTGCCTGCGCGCGGTCTAAGTACGTTTAGGGACGCTTCCAAGGCCTCACTGGTGTAGCGAGCACCGGTGTAGTGGGGACTCAAAGGTACCAAGTCGAGGTCGGCAGTGACTGGGGTTTCGCGCCCTGGAGTGACCTGTGAGAGCTTCATTTCCTATTTGCGTGTCCTAACCGGGCATCCATTTCATATTCCCTACTGTGTGTCTTTGGTGGTTGAGGTAGTCACCCCCCAGACCGAATTGATCGACTACTGTGTGATAGGACTGAATTATATTTTGTATTGTTCCCTCATTCTGTGAGGGTGGTGCGCGTAAGTGAGTGTGCACCCAGGGCTGACCAGTGCCTTGGGTGACGGCTCCGAAGTTGACTGGTGTATAGACCCCCCCACCCAAGGGTCTCAAAGAATAAGTGGTGGCTGTATATTTTGTGACGTTTAGCTCGGCATTGTATTTCTGTGTGGTTGGTTGGTCTGAATTACGGATCTGACAGTGATCCCTTCCATTCGGTCTGACCCTCTGTTCATTCGGTGTGGTTTATCTCAGGAACACACCCAGCAGACTTTATTCTGTATTGCAACAACTCACTTCGGTGAAATCCGGTCCGCCAAAGGTAAACGATACCTATAGGGGTTGACACAAGGACACACGCCAAAACACCGGACCGCATCCTTGCGATTCGGTGCGTCCAAGCGGTTTCAGGCCCGGGTCATTCGGTGTCCCGTGGACTGCTTATCGCGTGGACAATCTCTGGTACTCCGAACCCGAATTTCATTCGGTCCGGCATAGCGCGCTATACACCCCTGGACGATAAAGGCGTTCACCCGCCTCGCCTCAGCTGGTGCGCGTGCCCGGATTCGAACCAGGGATTTCACCGGAGTTGTTTGTATATTGATTTGGTCTTAAGGGGTGTTTCTACTGACTACCTGGACTAACAGTTTGGTTATGACTGGGAGGAAGGAAGCACGTGAAGGTGGACGCGGAGGCGGACGCGGTGAGGCGTCTCGTCAGTCGCGTCGAGGACAAGGGTTGCCGCCGGAGGAGCACAAGGCCCTGGACGACGTTGTCCGGGAGGCTCGAAAGGCTGGCGCGGAGAAGCGCACGGCGGCCCTGGAAGAGAAGAAGAAGGCGTCGGCGGCCGTTCAAGATCAAGCGGCCCCGGAGTCCTCCGCTCTGGATGCGCACCAAGCAAACCAGGACGAGGCTCTGGAGGCGGACTCGACCGAGTCTGTGCCGGCCGGCACCGAATGTGTCCCAGACCCGGCGACGGGACTGGATGAGGGTGAGTCCACAGGACAAGGACCCCGCCCGGGCGTCTGAGGGAGGCGCCGATGAGGTTGAGCCCCCGGCCGAGGATCGAGTTTCGGACTCTCCTCAGCCGGATGATGAAGTCGAGATTCTGGACGAAGCCCCGACGATCAAGCACGAAGGACCGCTGTCGACTGTCCAAGAAGACGGCGTACTGAACGACGAAGCTGAGACCCGGTCTACACCCGCGCGATCCGGTCCGGCCGCGACTGCTGAAGCACCCGCGCTCAAGAGTGAAGCCCGATCCAATCTGGCGCCCTCGGACCCTCGAGGACCCAGCGAGACCAAGGCCCAAGTGAGCGAGGCTCAGGCGAAGGCGTACGTGGCCGAGCAAGTGCGCCGCTGGGAGCAGCACCGTGAAAGCACGGTCGTCCCGCTCAAGGTGGAGTATGCCTGGCCCGAGCCGGCACCCGACTTCACCGAATGGTGGGTGGCTGCGTTGGCGACGTCGAAGTACCTGTCGGACCGAATGGCGATGGCAAGTCAAGACGCTGCATGGATCGCGGAGCTGGATTCGGTACGGCTTGAGCTGTGTCTGGCCCAGGATGTCACGGGTATCGTGATTCCGCCGAGTCTGCTCTCGCCACGTGAGTGCGTTGCGCTCATCCAGTCTCTCCTCTTCGCTGCCGGTTTCAGGTTTCACAACCTGATTCCGATGTGGTTCCAGTCCAAGTCCTCCAGAGTCGCACCGAGCCTGGTGCGCTCTGTAGTCGAAGACGTTCAGCACTTCCTCGCGTTCGAGCTGATCGAGTGGCGCGAGCTGGCATCCGGTGTGCCCTTCAAGATCGTACTGGATGCGCCGGACGCACAAGACCGGACTGGACCAGACGCTGAGAACACTGGATCAACGCCGCTGCAAGCTGTGCGAGCACCGATCCTGGACTACCATGCTGAAGACAACGATGGAGATCTATTGATGTCGGATTACGAAGCTGGACTACTGGGACGCGAATTCGTCCTGCGTCTACGAGTGGCCGGACTCCGGAGGACACGAAGCCCGCAAGGGTCGTCCACCAGCGAACCGGATTCCAAACGCCCGCAGCACGGACCGCCTCGCCCGTCGTCCGTCCAGTCCGCGTCGTCGATCCCGTCCGCGCCGCCGCTGTCCACGCCGTCGCTCTCCTCGCTCCTTCGTACCACGCGTCCAGCGAGTCTGGACGCGCATCCGGTACCGGAGTGCTGGTTCCATTCGGTCCGCCGTCCCGCTCACCCTCGGATCTCGATTCGAGCTTGTTCGGTACGACAGCAGGATCCAATGAGTCGACGTTCAGTGCGGCATCGGGAGCTCGGTCGTCCAGAGGCAGCTCGTCGTCGTCGTCGCTATGGTCCGGACACGATGCCGCGAGGCACATGTCCGCGATTGGGTACGGACCCATGGTGATGACCGCGCAAGCGGGAGCGATTCAGTCTGGCGCAGGTGGAGGAACCGTGGAGATCACCCGGACAGCACTCCCTCGGTCATCGACGGTGGTGGATCAGGACGATGTCGTTATGTCGGAGTCCGATCGCACTACTGTTCGGAGTGACCGAAGGTCGAGGGCTTCATCCGGTAGGCACTCCTCCTCCCGACACGAGAAGCGAAGCCCGTCACCGAGCGACTCTGACTCCAGTGACACTGACCGGAACCGCCGCCGAAGGTCGTCGAGATCGAAGCGCGCACCGAGTCGGTCGTCCAGGTCGAGTCGATCCGGTCGGTCAAGTCGTTCAGCGATGTCCGTGATGTCTGGGGCGTCCCAAGTCGCGCTCAAGACGATGCGCCAGACGCAGGAGGCCCTGGCCAGGATGGAGCTGAGCCAAGCAGAGTCCGCTACCAACACGGCTCGACTGGGTGAAGGCCTCCAGAGTGCGTTCCACGCGATTCAGGAGCTGGCCGGACGCAATGCTGCCGTCCACGGCAGTCAGCAGACCGGATGGGAACAGAACGCTCCGGTCCCGGAGCCCCCGATCCGGTCCGGCCAGCCTCCAGTGTCGCCGATCCAAGAGCACGAGGTGGCCGCCGCCATTGAGAACGCCCGCGCTGAAGCAGCCCGCCTGGAGCGCGCGCGCGCCGCCGCAGAGTTCACCGAGCGTTGGAAGCAGCAGGAAGCGCAAGCAGAAGCCGAACGAGCACGCTGGGCCGAGGACGTCCAGCGGGGACTGAACGCCCAACTGGATTTATTCCAAGAGAAGGTCCACCAGCTTGAAGCTGAACGGGAGAGGGAGCGAGAATCTTCCCGGAACATTCAGCGGTTTCAAGCCCATCAGTTGCGCAACCTTCGTGCAACACGCCAGGAAAATCCAGCGGCTCCAGCAACATCGGGACCTGATTCGGCAACGCAAGTGAAGACAGAGACCGGACGTGAGACATCGCACCCAGTACCCAGTGTGCCCATCCCATCTGGTCAGGCACCCAGCGGATCTGCGTCGTCTCGTGCCGACGAGCTTCTAGCAGCTCAGCTTCAGGCGACGATCGACAGCGTTCTCAAGGCGAAGGCGACTGCAGGGGCTAAAGCTCGCGCCGCACGAGCCGCGCCGGCCAAGGGCAAGCAAGACGCGCCCGCGAAGGGTGAAGCCTCCAAGAGTGCGAAGGACACCGGGTCTGGGGCGCGCAAGCGTTCGTCCGGTAGGCGGAGCCGCAGAGGCGGTGACCCTCCGGTTCGGACCCGGACTCAAGTTCGGACGACGACTCTGACGAAGGCTACAGCTCCAGCGACTCGGACGACTCACTGGCCAATGTGCCCACGCACTCCACGTCGGTGACGACACAGGATGGCAAGACGGTGATGAACTTCAGACCGTATGTGAGCTCCAGTTCGCTTGAAGACTTCGACGACAAGGCCTCGTACCAGGAGCGGACAAGATGGTGGGAGCGATTCCTCGCTTTGACGGTCCAAGGTGGCTGGACGGACAGCATGAAGGTCTACGAATTGCGCCTGAAGCTGCCGACGTCCGCCCGTCACTGGCGTGCACAATTGCCAAGGCACACGCGTGACACTTGGAGTCTGCTATCCCGCGAGTTCAAGAACAAGTACTGTCGGTCGAAGGTGTCCGATTCGGAGCGCTACTACTCAGCAAGCCAGAAACGGACCGAATCCGCCCTCGACTTTTTCTATCGGTTGAACGCTGCGGCCTACAAGGCCAACGTGAACTTCAAGAAGTCGTCGAAGACGCGAGAGATGCACATCAAGCGATTCATCAGGAAGCTCACCGAATCAAGGCTACGATCCAGTCTGAAGAGCCAGCGCATACACAGTATTGATGACCTGGAGTTCATTCTGCGTCAACATGATGAAGAATACCAGGACAGCGAGCGCGAGGAGCCGTCATCCAGACCGCGCGACTTCCGTGCGGACAATGCTCGCCGCGACCGTGACCGCGATCGATTCAGACCGAAGCCTTCTGGACGTGCGTATATCGCGCAGAGTGAGGATGAGTCTGACGGAGAGGATCGGCATGTGCGTTTTCAGGATGAGGCGGAGGATCACCGAATCCCTGCCGCACCGAAGCCAGATCCGGTCTCCCCTGCCTCGACTCGACAAGCAGACCCGGATCCGGTGCAGCCCGAACTGGATGAAGGTGTGGTGCGTGATGTGGTGTAACGTGTGATGACCGGTTCGGGATGGAAGCCCCCGCCCCCAGGACAACAAGCTGGAGTATCAAGATTCGGTCCGTCCTCGGCGCCGCAGTCACCAAGGGGGAACAATCCTGATTGGAGTGAGTTCTGCGAGAAGTGTGAGAGACACGGACATCGCCCGGAGAATTGCTGGATGGACATCGTGTGCGACCGCTGTCACCGACGTGGACACCCGATGCGTGTGTGCAAAGTTCTCCCATGCAAGCTGTGCGGACTGTTCCACGATGGACACTGTGAGATGATGAAGACCCTGGAGGCACTGAAGAAGCTGGCCCAAGGAGGAGAGCTGAAGGACGTACCGAAGAACATACTGGATCAGCTGCTGGACGACAAGGCGACAAGTTCAGGTGGGCCGTTAAACCACTAAGCCCGCTGGGTGGGGACCCAGTACGCGCCGGGCGTAAGCCCCCTGAATTGTGTGTGTTAGCCTATGTCGGACCGGAACTGCGAGCCAAGCGCCAAGATAACCACCAACAATGCATGATTTCTCTGAGCAACGATGACCCGATTCAGTCTGACCGAGTTGATGATCGTTCTGGATTGAGCCCTACCGAATCGCGGAGACCGGATGGACCGACCGAATTTCGTTTGGAACCGGGTGAGCGATACGGATGGTGGGTAGATCACGAGCCAGATAAGGGTTCGCATGAGGTAGCTACGGTGCATGGTGCAGTAAATGACTTGCGATTGGAGATATTGATGGACACTGGAGCGTCGGTGAGCATGATCAGTCTGAATCTTGCGCGTAGACTCAAGATCAAGCTCCACCGACACAAACAGATCAAGGTGTCCGGATTGGGTGGCAAAACCACCTACATCTCTGCCAGTGCGGAAGTCAAGATCACGCTCGGTGCGCGAGTCGTATATGTCATGGACGTGTGGGTCGCGAACATCGGTGAAGGTGTGGACGTGTTATTGGGTATGAACTTCATGTTCTGTGCTGGGGTTCGGTTGTGTATCCGCGAGGGACTTCTGCAGTTACCGGATGAAGAGCCTGTCCTCATGTACGGAGACAAGGTGCAGCGTCGGCAGGGAATGAGGTTGCCGGTCCAGGCACCGGAAACCCTGTACCTCCGACCGGGCGATGAAGCAGTGGTCCGCATCCGGTTCGGCCAAGCCAACCCACAAAGGGAAGTTGTGTGGGCTGGACGCGGTGATCGCTGGGTGACCAAGATCCTGTACGGAGCGAGGGGTTGGCCCGAAGCGGTCAAGGTGGTGAATGTTTCGGAGTACAATCTCTGGGTAACGGCCGGAACGACGCTGGCCTACATCGTGGAGTATGGATTCTTTCCATCCGTGGGGCGTTTTGTCCGTCCAGGATCAAGGGCGTACAAGGAATGGCAAGTGCTGATCTACGAAAACACTTTGTCGAAACAAGGCAAGTTACGGGAGCAGCGTCGCCTCCAAGCGCTCTGGGATCGTGAACCGCCCGCCGTAGAGCCTGCGAAGTACAACTGGCCGACCAAGTTGATGATGCATCCGGACGGAAAGAAGGACGTGACTTGCTTCGCAGCGGTGTTACAGAATCCGGCCGTCAAGTCGGACAAGATTGTGGAATTGCCTGAAGATCCGGTCCTGCAGGATTTGGTGGAAGAGGAGGAGTCGTTCAAACGTTTAACTCCCCTTCCCAGCGATACCGAGCCGGACAGGATGGCCTCACCGGCCGCGAACCGGAACGATGAAGAGATATCTTTCGACGACACCGAATCGGATGATGGCGAAGAGTTCTTCGACGTGGTTGAACAGGATGATGGTGCTCTACAAGACGAAGACATCTTTTTCGACGCGATTGCACCAGATGAGCCCGAAGTGTCAGGAGACAAACCGGACGGTGTCGCCGAAGACGTGTCCGACTTGGCCTCCCAGATTCTGTCCGGCACTCCCGTCCAGAAGCTCAAGATGGAGTACGAACGGGTCATGCGACTGAATGCTGAGGAACTGAACTTCGAGCCTGCCGTGTACATTCATGAAGGCAGTGACTTGTTGTCGCAGCTACGAGATCAGCTAGCGCTTCTTCCGGAGGTACAGGATCTGAGTCCTGAATGCGACATTGACAAGGCCGATGTCGGTGAACCTGGAGTGAGCGGACCGGATGACGAACGCCGTCTGCGTGACATTCTGAAATACCACCGGCGGATCTTCTTGGGTGACGGCAATGCAGCGCCAGCACCGGCTCGTGGAGTTGTTTGCGATCTGGATGTGGGGGATGCCAAGCCGGTCGCACAGAGAGCTCGTTCGGTCGCACCGCATCTCGCGATGAAGGTGTACGAATTGCTGAAGAAGTTGCTGGAGACCGGACTAATCGAGACATCCACCTCGCCCTGGGCTTCACCAATCGTGATCGTACTGAAGAAGAACGGGATCGACATCCGTATGTGCATCGACTATCGGCTCGTGAACGGGTTCATTCAGTTGTCCAACTATCCGCTCCCGCTTATCGACGATCTTTTGATCGGTTTCGAGAGTGCGATGTGGTTTATGAGCCTGGACATGGCCAGCGGCTTCTGGGCGATCAGGATGACAGAGCGAGCCAAGCTCATCTCGGCATTCGTGTCGCCATTTGGTCACTACCAGTGGCGACGCATGCCATTCGGTCTGAAGAATGCCCCTTTGGTCTACCAGCAGATGCTGAACAACTGCTTGTGGGGTTTTGTGCGATTGTCACCCGAAGAGGAGGCTGAAGTGGATCAGGACGTACTGGATTATCTGGGTTTGAAGCCGAGAGAGAACAATGCTGTGCCGGGCAGTACCGAATCTGATGAAGAGATCCTGTCCGGTCGACACCTTCCCGCATTGACGGACCAAATGACCGTGTTCCAGCGCAACATTCCAGCGCCGGTGCAGATGGGTCCGGTCCTCGGGCGAAGCTCGTACATCGATGACATCGCGCACGGGGCGCCGACGTGGGACCAACTGTGTGTCGACCTGGATGCGTTACTTTTCCGACTGCGGTACTGGAACATTCGGTCAGTCTGCCGAAGAGCGAGTTCGGTAAGCGCTCGATTCCGTACCTATCGCACGAGATCAGCGCTGAAGGACTCCGAGCAACGCCGAAGATCGCCAAGGGAGTGCTGGATCTACCGTTCCCATCTACTTTGAAGGGTGTTCAGTCTTTCTTGGGCAGTCTGAACTACTACCACAAGTTCATCGAGGACTTCCCGGTGGTGGCTGCTGTCCTGTACGAGCTGAGTGATGATCAGGTGCGCGCCGGCAGGGACCTGTCCAGAGCGAAGGAGGCTTTCGAGATTCTGAATCGGAAGATCGTGTCAACCCCGTTGCTTCGACATCCGGACCGGACCAAGCCGTTCATCATCATCCCGCACGCTAACAAGTGGGCCGCCTGCGCGGTCCTCGGGCAAGAACATGACGGACTGATCCAGCCCGTGCGTTTCACGGGGCGTGTACTGAATGAGTCTGAGATTCGGTACCACGTCGCGGAAAAGGAAGTCATCGCCGTCATGAGAGTGCTGGATGTCTTCAGGACAATCCTGGAGGGGTGCCCACTGGTTGTATACACCCGTTATTCGGTACTCAAGTGGGTGATCCAGTCCAAGTCGGCAGATGGACGTTGTGTGCCCTGGGGCGTCGCGCTATCGCAATGGGATCTGGAGGTTCGTCGTGTCCAACGAGACGAAGACGGTCTGGCCGCCATACTCGGTGCGGGTATCACCCCCCGAGAGCATCTGGACCGGATCGCGGAGTCGCTGATCCCAGCCAAGGGGCGCGTCAAGCCACCTCCGGTTATCAGCGTGGAGATGCTGGACGCTAGCTTTGAAGGGATCGTACTCAGTTTCGATGGAGCCGCGAAGACATCGACGCGGCAGGGGAGTTGTGGATGCATTCTGTGGAGCCTACCCGGTTGGGACGTACTGGATGCGCGAGGTTTCATTCTGAATGATGTCACGGTAAACGACGCAGAGTATCACGGCTTACTGAATGGGCTGACCATGGCACTCGACCGTGGAGTTACGGACCTGATCGTAGTCGGAGACTCTCGCATCGCGATACAGCAAGTTCAAGGGTTGATCAATTGTAACCAGCCCAACCTGCAACGCCACCTGGCCCAGTGCAAGACTCTGGAGGGGCGATTCGGTACGCTGCGACTAGTTCACGTCAAGCGCGAGTACAATTCGGCCGCAGACTACCTGACTTCCAAGACACTGGCCCTCGGCGCTACGTGGACCGTACAGGATGAGGAAGAGCGAACCCACCTGCAGCGGGTGTCGAAGATCCATGAGAAGCTGATGAAGCCAATCGTTGTTACACCGGATGTTGTCGAAGCAGAGCGAGACGCACCGGATGGAGATGCGACCGAGGCTGCAGAGATACCGGATGAGGGGGTACCAGAGAGTGCCGAACCGGATCATGAGTCAGCACCGCTCCCCAATTGTGCTCGTGTCTTGGCGGTCCTGACCCGGTCGGGAGCACAGGCCCAGACCGAATCCAGTGAGCCATTGGGTCCGCTGGAGTTCCAAGCTGAACGATGGCGAAGAATTAAGGCGCACCAAGACCAGGATGAGTTCATTGCAGAAGTCAAAGCATATCTGAGTGGAGATCTGGAGCGACTCTCTCCCAGGCGACTGCGGAAGGTTGCGAAGCTGTCTGACCTGTTTGCGCTAGATGCCAGGGGCGTCCTGTATCGACTCGCGCGTTCCACACGGGACCGACCTCGGGACGTACAGGATGAGCCTCGCCTGGTGGTGCCACGGACTCTGTGCGCAGACCTGTTGCACTACGCCCACGAGGACTTCCAAGGCGGGCACCAAGGTATCACACGCACACACGAACGACTCCGGACCGAATTCTATTGGCCTGGTATGTACGCCGATGTTGAGCGTTTTGTGAAAGAGTGTGTTGACTGTGCAAGCGGAAAGGGGCGACCCCCCAATCCTGGACCGTCGCCTGGTAACATCGAGCCCCGACGCCCTTTCGAAGTGGTGTCTATGGATTTTGTGACACACATGCCCAAGTCAGCACGGGGAAACACCTTCCTGTTGTTGTTCCAAGATTCGTTCTCGGGTTACGTGATGTGTAAACCCATGTCGTCTACGACGGCACAGGATGTGGCAGAAGCATATGAAGAGCGAGTTTTTCGGAGTTTCGGTGCGTCATCGATGATCAGGCACGACCAGGATCCCCGTTTTATGAGCGAGGTGTTCACCCGGTTCCGGGAGCTACTGGGTAGCCGTCAACGCGCGACTTTGGCTTACCGGCCTCAGGCGAACGGCCAGCAGGAGCGGTCCGTCCAGACCGTCATTCGGAGCGTCCGCGCCTCCATCGCGGACGCGGACCCGTCCGACTGGGATGATCATGCCGAACGACTGATGTTCGCACTGAATACTTCCTTCGACGCGACCAGACTGGATACGCCATTTTATTTGGTCCACGGTTGGGACGCACAGGGAACGGTGTCGGCGATGTTGGGACCGAAGCCATCCAGCCTCCCCGAACGCACAGCGTACGAGTGGCGTCGGAAGTTTCAGCGCGACTACAGCTATGCAATCGCATGTGCCGAAGATCTACAGAAGCAAGCGAAGCGGACCCGATCTGAAGAGCAGACACGAAAGTGGAAAGAGCTCTCCGAACGACTGAAGACCGGATTTGAGAAGGGGGATTCGGTATGGCTCTACATCCCTAAGGTCCAGACCGGATTGAGTCGCAAGTTAGCCCACATGTGGCACGGGCCGTTCAGGATCGACGAGGTGCATGACGACTTCCGCGTGAAACTCAAGGTTGAGGACACAGGATATCGTGTCAACCCGTGGGTGCACGTCAGTCGACTCAAGCCTCGAGCGTTGTTCCCGAAACGACCCACTGTGGAACTTGAACTGGATGACGACGACGATTTCGATGCGGTGTTACTGCCTGAGGACAGCTGGCAGCCGGACGAACAGAATGGCGAGTATGAAGTTGAGAAGATTCTGGACCTCCGGTGGACCAAGCGTACGCGAACGTCCAAGCGCATCCGCGAGTACCAAATCAAGTGGAAGGGATACGATGATCCGGAGTGGGTGCCAGTAACCCAGCTCAATTGCGGCGCACTACTGTATGAATTCAACCAGAGCGCCCGCGCTAAAGCTCGATTCCAGTCTATGCAGGCTGGTGACGACCACCCCAGTGCCTAGAGCACAGAATGAACCGACCGATCCTGACCGCAGATGTGTGAACCGACCGAACCTGGATGTGATTTTCGACTGTGGATTTGGTAACGACGATGAGTGGAGATTGTGAACGAGAGTGAAAGAGGTGTTAGCAGACAGAACGAACGAGTGATTGTGGAGAGAACGAGTATGAATGGACCGAATCTGGATCAGACAGACCGAGTGAACGACAAGAGGGAACAGGAAGCAAGTGATGAATATGGAATGTGTGGAATTATGCAGTTAGCGAAAGGTGACACCGAATGTGCGGCTAATCTTGGTGCTCGGTAGAGAGCCAATTGCCGCGCAGTTCGTCCGGAGTCAGAAGCATGTTGCGGATCTCCGGAGGTCGCTCAGCAATCAGGTCGTTGGTGGACCACCCGGTCCACTGAATGCGGGCAGGTTCCACGCGGTCCAGGATCGCCAGTTGCTCCATCATCGTGTACGGCTCGGCACCGCGGTGCGTCTCCGACCGGTCGAACAGGATCCAGTGGCAGAGCTTGGCGGGGTACACCCAAATGCCCGGCTCGTACAGGTTGGTCTCCGGCGCTCCAGACGACTTCAGCCTTGCAATCAGCTTGTTGTAGTCCTTGAGAGCCGCATCATGAAGCTTCTTGCGTGCCACTTGAGCTCTGGCGGCCTCCTGGCTGCCTGCCTCGAACGTGACCCAATGACCCGCGTGCCAGAAGGTCATCGCGTTGCTCTCCATGTACCCCGCGATCTCGGTCAGAACCTTGAGAGCGCTGTCCGGTAGCGCGCTGCGCTTGTGGAATAGGAGATGCACGACTCGCCGACGGAACATGCGCTCACCAGGGCGGCTGTCCAGGATGACCTCGTACTCGCCAGGCTGGAACCGAGCCTTTAGAGGTTTGGTGCCACCATTGTGATTCGGTGCGTAATCGGGGAACCCAGGAGACTGGTCGACGGCATTGGCGGAGCTGGGTGCGAACGTAGTCAGGATCCCCTTGTGGCGCCAGGATGTGACGCCCGGACCAGGCTTCTCGATCACCATCAGCTCTTCCGGCGTGAGTTCCTCCATGTCCTTGCGGGCCAGGGGCGACTTCTTACGATCGTCGCTCGGTCGGGACTTCCTCTTTCTTGGGCGGAAGCACGCTGGACACCGAATCCGACTGAGACGACATCGAGCTGGTGCGACGCTTGGACCTGCGGAGGGAGACACCGGATCTTGAGCAGCAGACGAGTCCCGCGCCCTCACTGGCAGCGCGCGCAGCTCATCCTCTCTGGCTGCGGCTCGAGCAATCTTGGCCTTCTCTTCCGCACTGGGCTCCCACTCGGGGTCACGGTTCTCGTTGTCGCCCTCAGCGTCATCCGGTCCGAGGAACAAGTCGCTGTCATCCTGAGTGTAGTCGACCAGATCCGGCCAGTACTCCGGTGTCTCGTCGGTGTCGGCCCACCGATCCAGTATCGCCTCAGCACGCAGATAGTAGATTTCGGGCACGTACGTCGTCCAGTAAGTGGAGTCCAAGCGGTTCCAGAACATCATGCGCGCCAACATGCATGACAACTCGAACGGGAAGAACAAGTCGTGGGCCATGGTATCCTTGTCCAACAACTTCATGGCAGCATGATACGTCAACCCGGTACGCATGGCCAATTGGACGTCCGTGCGAAGTTTGCGCCACACTATTGGAAGGTTGGCCAAGGAGGCGCACGCGGTCTTCTCATCGATCAGGTACTCCTTGCCGACCTGACGAGCGGAGTCACCAGACGCATCCCATGCGGTTGGACGCCACTGCACTTGGTCCGGCACGTCGCGTTGATTCTTGGCCGTACCCGATGATGACCGCGCAGACGTCTGACCCCTCGGTTTGGAGTCACCAGTGAGATCCAGAATGGAGACGCGCCTGCCGCTTGGTTTAGTGCCGCCACTTGCTCCAGTGTCGCCGTCCGGTCCGGACTTGTCGCCGCTGTCCTTCTCTTCGGTGTCGTCTTCGTGACGGAAGCTGAACGGACCCGGCTCGGCAAACATGTCATCGGCCGAGGTGACGTTGATCAGCGTCTGCCATTCGGGCGGCAGAGCCGTACCGAGCCTGTAGTGCTGAAATAGCTCCTCCAAACGACGCCAGTTCCCAGTCACCTTGGTCTGGTTTCGATTCAGGAAGTTCATCATTCGGTCCACGTTGAAGGCGTGAGACGCGAGAGACTCGACGCACCTGTTGGACGTACCGAGCTTGGCCTCCAGTGCCGAGATCTGCTCCCGCAGAGACTGCTTCTCGTTTTCGTGCTCGATCATCAGCTTCCTGAAGTCCGCCCGGTAACGCTCTGTGGTCTTCTCCTTTTCCTCCGTGAGGTGGTCGGTGATAACTTGCCACTGCCCGACTAGCTGACCCAGTGTGGCCTGAAGCTGCGCGTTTTCCTTCTGGGTGGCGAACAGCATGTCGGCCGTACCGGATCCTTGCGTCTCGATTTGGTGCCGCATGAGTCGGTACTTAACGAGCATGCGCCGCATGATGGTAGTCATACTGAACACCCGCGCAGCCAAGTCGCGACACCCGTAGACGGACAGAATGGAGGCCATCTCGCGACGAGCGGAGAGAGAATTGAGCAGAGTTTCTAGCTCGGTCGGGTTGGGCGAATGGTCGAGAGGCCGCAGGAAGAATTCGTTGACGTCCTCACGCTCGCCCACCAGTTCATTCAGTTCGGCCAAGTCCGTAGCAGAGAGCCCCTCGATGGACGTCAGCACCTCCAACCCTCCATACCCCTCGCGGATGAAGCGGTTGCTGTCGATGTGGTCCAGACGCGCGGGGACGCTCACCATACAGAAGGCGCCATCCGGCTTGTACTCAGGAGGTGGGTCCCACACCGCTGGAGACCCGTTGTCAGCCGGCGCGCCGAAGTTGGTCGCCACTGGGAGACCGGAACCCGCGGGCAAGACGAGGGCCTCTTGCGCGGACAGTATTCGCCCGGAAATGCTGCGCTGCTTGCGGAGCACGCGCTGTGTGAACTCTCGCGGGCGGAGATCGCCGGCCTCCTGCATCCTCCTCATTCTCGGCGTCTGCGCCCTCGTCGCCGTGCGCGGCGCGCTTGGACGTCGTAGCGCCCTTCCCCGTCTTGGGTTGGGGCCATCACCGTGACCGTCGCCGCTGCTGGACGCGCGCTTGTCGCCAGAGACGCCGGCGCTTCCATCCGAGCCCGAGTTGGCACCCGCGTCACCACCTCCCGGTGGAGGAGCTAGCGGAAGTTGTGCCGGGCTCGATGGCTTGCTGCCAGGCGCCTCGGCTGCGTCGTTCACCTCGGACATGGCGCTGATGAGTCGCTCAATGGAGAATGGATTGTGTTTTGCGGTGGATTGCTTCCGCCAGTTGGATTGTGACGTGCGAAGACCCGCCATGGAGACGGGGCGCTGGATGACTTGTGTTCTCGGAAAGACCCTCCCAACGGTTTTATGGTTCGGTATGACCCTCCATTCGGAGTGGGAGCCATCGTGTGTGGTTCTGGTCATGTCCTGTCACCTCGGTGGCAAGATCCTCTGTGAAAGAACCTGAGCAGAGGGGCGGTTGACACGATGTGGAAACAGATTTTTATCTGCACCCATGTCCGACCCCATGGATACGTGGACTCTATGGTGAGGTGTGATTGGTCGCATGAGGCAGAGGTCCGGTAGAGACGAGTGTGACGTGTGGATTGTGGATGTGTGTGGAGATTTGGTGGGACCTGGCACTTGCAGTAAGTATGGGCTCACAGGATTGGAGATGCGCCCACCGGATGAGCGCTCATATTCGGTGCGGAATCACGCATCCTGTCCGTCCGCCGACTTCCCTAACTGCAGGATAGGCCCAAGGCGCGAAAGTGTGACCAGTGAACGTATCCTGGTCACTGCCTGCATTGGCTCAAGTCAAGTTGCCGGGCTACCCCACTGAATCTACCCCACCAGACATGATCATGCGCACGCAAGACCTCGCTGGATGAGGCCTCGTGTTGTCCGGACCGGATCGTGGTGCACCCGGTGATGGCATACAGAATGGAGAAGTGCCGCACCGGATGGGGACGGACCAGGTCGTTCATTCGGTCCGTCCACCGTGCCCACACTGGATATCGACGCACCAAGAACAAGTCTAGTGCGCGCCGCGTGCACTTACGCAGCGGCGTCGATCCCGACCGGATGAGACCAAGATCCACCAAGGCCTACGTGCGGTACCGAATGGGCCGCACATCCAAGGGAGAAGTCCAGTTCCAAGACGAAGAGACGGTGTATCCAGGTACCTCTGTCATCATGTGATGAGTGTACCTGGAGAAGTGTCGCCGTCAACAAGTCTCCGCATACCGAAAACAAGACGAACATACTGAAGCACTGCCAAGAAGCACAAGCATACTCAAGACAAGCGAAGCATAGTGAAACCTACATTAAAGTCAGCGAAGTGATAGAAGATAGCTAGCCAAACGTAAGATCTAAACAGAAACCAATTTACCGAAGAACACGCGGACGATTCTGGCGCCCGAGGACAGCAGTAGAGCCTCGACTTTCTCGTCTTCAAGAGCCCTCCGGGAGACTGCCTGCGCGCGGTCTAAGTACGTTTAGGGACGCTTCCAAGGCCTCACTGGTGTAGCGAGCACCGGTGTAGTGGGGACTCAAAGGTACCAAGTCGAGGTCGGCAGTGACTGGGGTTTCGCGCCCTGGAGTGACCTGTGAGAGCTTCATTTCCTATTTGCGTGTCCTAACCGGGCATCCATTTCATATTCCCTACTGTGTGTCTTTGGTGGTTGAGGTAGTCACCCCCCAGACCGAATTGATCGACTACTGTGTGATAGGACTGAATTATATTTTGTATTGTTCCCTCATTCTGTGAGGGTGGTGCGCGTAAGTGAGTGTGCACCCAGGGCTGACCAGTGCCTTGGGTGACGGCTCCGAAGTTGACTGGTGTATAGACCCCCCCACCCAAGGGTCTCAAAGAATAAGTGGTGGCTGTATATTTTGTGACGTTTAGCTCGGCATTGTATTTCTGTGTGGTTGGTTGGTCTGAATTACGGATCTGACAGTGATCCCTTCCATTCGGTCTGACCCTCTGTTCATTCGGTGTGGTTTATCTCAGGAACACACCCAGCAGACTTTATTCTGTATTGCAACAACTCACTTCGGTGAAATCCGGTCCGCCAAAGGTAAACGATACCTATAGGGGTTGACACAAGGACACACGCCAAAACACCGGACCGCATCCTTGCGATTCGGTGCGTCCAAGCGGTTTCAGGCCCGGGTCATTCGGTGTCCCGTGGACTGCTTATCGCGTGGACAATCTCTGGTACTCCGAACCCGAATTTCATTCGGTCCGGCATAGCGCGCTATACACCCCTGGACGATAAAGGCGTTCACCCGCCTCGCCTCACTACCCGGTACAGTGTACCACTCCAGCCGAGTTGGTCTCGCGAAATCTGGTGTTCCCTACACCACAGTCCCCTCAAGTCACCAGGTCCCAGGAACTACATTGGCCTAGGCAAGCGTCGACACTTTGGACAGTGAACTAGTGGTACGGTTAAGACTGGATTAATACACTGGCCAGCTTGACCTACTCTAGTGATCTATTTCTTGTGTGCGAACCCTCGATCGTCCGGACACTGCTTGGCCGGCGATCGTTCTCGTCTCGATCAACCTCGATCCCGCTATAGGAAGCGGCAGGCAACTCAAGGAAGGAAGGAACACACCCGAAAGGGCAACTACAGGCCTTGGATCGACTCCGGGCCGACCGATCGCAGCGAACAACCCTCGATCGGGACGAATACTCGGACGCAGAGCGAAGATTCCCGCGCTGCTCCACGGACTATCCCTGCGTCACGCCAATACATTCGATCTTCACCAAGTGCTGCATCCTCGGAGCCCCGAGAGAGCAGATCCAGCCCGCCGACGGGTACACAAGGTGAGAACAAGTTCAGCCGATCACGGATCGTTGGGGGACCCCCTCCGTTAGTCGGTGTCTGGGCGCTGGTGGGAAGCTCGGATCAGGCCTTAACCAGATTTTGGCCGATCCCGCTACACCACAATATCATTAAGGTTGTTGATCCCAAGCAGGGCGCTGATGACGAATCGCTGCTTCAGTTCGAAGACAACACGTTTCAAACACCGGATCAAAGGAGAAAGAAGGTATCGAAGAGCATTTCTGCTAAGAAGCAGAAGGAGAAGGACTTCACCTACGAGCCTGCTGGGAAGGGGCTCACTGGACGCGGTCTACGCGGCGCTGGACTTAAGAAAAACCGTTCGTACAATCTTGCTGACATCGAGGGATCTGGCAAAGCATCTGATCTCAAGTACAAGGGAATCGGAACGAAATTCATCCGCAAGGAGGATCTGAACAACATTCGACTCAAGCTAGTTTTTCCCAATCGTACGAGCGTCGGTCCGATTCGTACAATGAGCAATGAATTGACAGAGATGGTCATAGATCTGCTCTACAACGATAACATCAGCCAACAAGCGTACCGCGCGTTGCCGATCGAAGACCAGAGAGTCTTCTATGAGATCGTTAAGAAGACTCACGTTCAACACACGCTGCAAACCCCGATTGAGGATCCCAGACTAACCCTGAAGGCTGAGTTTGATAAGCTACGCGGCGAGATTCAACTAGGAAATGACAACCCAGACATGCTGAGAGAACTCTACAGACTGGCGACGGATATGTTTGAGCAGAAGATGATTTCTAGTTCTGAGTTCAAAACGATTATGTCTGCTCTATTATAAAGATGATTGTCATCAATCCGAAACTGTTCAAGCCTGGTCATAGCTATAGCAGCCAGGCTAATGCAAATGTTAAGGAACTCAAAAAAAATTCTAGCCGATCTGACTGTTAAGGATCCAGTTGTTGCAACAGCTAAGCAGCATCCATCCCCTGAGTGGATCCACGGATCACCTAAGCCAGGCGGTACCGTATGGGCAAACGAGCAGCGCTCTCGAAAGCCGAAAACGTTCTCATTGTAGAGTGGCAACTATTTTTTAAACCGAAAACGTTCTCATTGTAGAGTGGCAACTATTTTTTTGCGCCATTATACGCTTGTATCTCGAATGCGATTGGACTCGCATTGTTGTTTCTGAACTGAGCGATGCGTTGGTACGTTCCATCTAGCAATGCTGAATCTCCAACTCCGTCGAAGCATGTTGTATTAGTAGCTGTGCGAACTCCGACTTTGTCGCTTGCTTGGATAGTGAGAGCGTTGCTAGTTCCATATATTAAAAACCCTAGGTAGTTCAAGCTGCTACCACTCGATTGGTAATTTCAAGTGAGAGAAATGCAATTCTTCGCTGTTAGAGTACTCCCGAAGCGGATAGTACCGTCTAGGGCTGATCCTCTTAAGAAATTCCAATTTCCATCTCCTATCTCTTTAGAGAAGCTGATATTTCCGTTTGAGTGAATCCGCATGCGCTCATACATTGAGCCATCGGTCTGGATCTGCAGCCCTCGTTGACAGAACGAAATCACTCCAGGACTATGCACATTAGAAGCACCTGTAGAATCGGTTGATACTACTATGGCAGCAGCCGGTGTATAATTGCTCTGAGCTGCTTCCTCGTGAATTCCGAAGCTGATGCCACATGATGCTCCTGAAACATTCGATACGTTTCTGAATTGAACTGGATATGCGCTTGCTGGACTAGTTGTGGATAGCCTTGATGCAGCAGGAACAGTAATAATGGTATTGCCTCCAACGCTAAGACTCGATAGAGTACCTAGACTGGTTATATTTGGCTGATCCGAGGTTTGTAGCGTTCCTGTAATGCTTGAGAATGTTGCATTGCGCGAGCTATCGACGATAACAGTACTACCAACGCTGAGACTCCCTCCTACGTTAAGACTCGTTAGAGTACCCAACGAGGTAATGTTGGGCTGAGCTGCGGTCGGTAGCGTACCAGTAATGTTCGTTGCAGTCAGCGAGCTTAGAGTACCCAACGACGTTATATTAGGCTGAGCAGCGGTTTGTAGCGTACCAGTAATGGATGATGCTGTCAGCGAATTAAGACCTGTAATCGTTCTCGATGCTCCTGTGAATGTAAGATTGCCTCCGATAGTCAATCCATTGAGCGTGCCTACTGATGTGATATTGGACTGAGCTGCGGTCTGTAGCGTACCTGTAATGCTTGTCGCTGTTAGCGAGCTAATCGTGCCGATGTTGCCCGAGCCGTCTAGTACCAGCGCTTTGTTGATAACGGCAGTGTTTGGAGTAATACCGACTACATAGTTTGGAGCGCTTGTAATTGCTGATCCATTAACAGTCAAGCTACTGCAGCTAACTGCGCCGAGACCACTGATATCATTATTATCACCCGGTACCAAGGCAATGCCACTGTAGGCAGTACCAGGAACGATTCCAGAGATGTAGCTCAATCTATAGTCGTGTTTACCCAGATACAGGGTCTGTGCGTAGTCATATGTAAGCAAACCATCTGAACCTAACGAGGCGTAGAATAGTGGATTGTAGAGCTGAGAATCGTGAATTACTGGTGGATAAGTAAATCCCATAGTTTTCTAATCTCTCTTATATAAACGATAGATATTAAGCAATCATGAACTCATCTATTCCAGATTATGGAGCAGCTCTTCCTAAGCAGTATCGGACACCCTCGGCAGGCGATATCAAGCAGCTTGGTATCAAGAAACTTTTTCGCATGATCATCCTTGGACCATCCTTCAGTGGGAAGAACAATCTGTGCATGTACATCCTCAAGCATAGCCCCAATTGCTTCTCCCATCTCCATATCATCGCTCGCAACCCTGATCAAGAATTGTATCGCTATCTCCAGGATGAGTTGAGCGGCTTTATAACGGTTCATTATCCAGAGAATCCTCCTAGCGTTGATACCATCCGCAAAACCAAGGAGGGAGGCGTAGAGCTTGTCATCATCGATGACTATAGCAATGATAAGATTCTAATGAAGAGGCTGTTTAGTCATTCTTTCACTAGAGGGCGTTGTGGTATAGCAGTACACACAAAATCGTCAGTTGTGGTAACTTGGCTACAAACACAACAATAGCCGAGCTGGTCGGCTTTGTTGGCCTGCGCCGGGTTGCCCCCGAGCGGTTCGGCCCAACCGGGACAGCGGGTGTCTCGCTTCTCGTCGAGACCTGCCAACCAAGATCACCTCCCCGGAGAACCGCCGAGTTCGACGGTCCCCGTTCACACAACCCTGTGCCCTCCACCAAAGGATGGACGACGGCGCTCGGAGCGCTTTTACAGGTCGCCGAGAGCAAAGGCTTCTCGACTCAGCAATCAGTGCCCGGGACGTACGGGAACACCGGCTCGCAGCGGTGGCGAGACTTTTCCTTCGCGCTTGGCGAGACACGCGCCCAACCCGGGCCGACCTTTATCTCTTGGCGCTGCCAGCCGAGTACCCTACAAGCTTATGCCTCTCGGGTACCGGCAGCAGACATAATCCGGCCCCGCGCAGGGACTTACCGGAACGTATGCACGTGTGTTAGGCCTAGAAAATTCTGCTCTGTTGTCTGTTATCTTTGTCGGGCGCCCTGAAGGGGCGCCTCTACTACTCCTAAGCTTCTATACAAATACCAAATGAAAGTGGGCGGTTTTGGATCCCAGCCGACCCTTCGCTGAGCTCGGCGACGCTTGAGCTCGGCTGGTCCGGATAAGCCGTCCGGATAATCCTTGAACTCGGCTGAGCCGGATAACTCGTCCGGATAGGCTGGTGAACTCGGCTGAGCTCGGCTGAGCTCGGCTACCAGTACAGTGTACCACTCCAGCCGAGTTGGTCTCGCGAAATCTGGTGTTTCCTACACCACAACTGCCCCGGTCATGTTCCGAGCCGAGTTGGTGAGGGGCCTGACCATCACTCCTCGAGTCAAGTCCCATATCGGCCAAAACTCCAACGGTAGCGAACAAGCTCCTTCGCTATGTCGTCGTCGGGCGCTCCTGCCGTTCCGCCGGTACGTCTTCCCCTCCAGTTACTCCATCCATGCTGTTGCTAACTCTCCATCTGCTGATCTTCACAGGCTTCGGTCGCAGCGTCTCCACAGCCGTCACACACCTCAGCGCGAGATGAGGAGGAGTCCGCTGAGTTCGCCGACTCGGCGTCCTGGGCTCGCGGGGTCAGCGGTGGGCAGGGGCACCCTGTCATCGACTTGACAACTTCCCGTGGGTTCGACCAGGAGTCCGAGTCGGCATCTCGCATTCCTCCTCGCCGCTCGCCGAGTCCGCGTGGTGACACCACTTCGGGCACCGCCGACTCTCGTCGGTCGGACTCGGCTGAGCCGGTGAGCCTCGACTCTCTCGCCGCGCTGATCCACGCGCAAGCTGAGCAACGACGCACAGAGAACGCTGACTTGGCTCGGCTGTTGTCGTTCGTGATCACCCGCCCTGCTCCAGCTGCCGACCCAAGTGTCCGCCGAGCTGCCCTCGAGGCGAAATCCTTCGACGAGCTCGTGGATCTCCTTCACGGTCAGTACGCGTCGCAGAGTCAAGCGGGCGACGCTGCTGCGCTGCGAGTGGAACTGGAGGCGGCCCAGACCATCAATGCCGACTTGACTCGGCGGCTGGATTCCCAAGCAGCCGCGAAGGCTGACCTTGAGGAACGCTTGAACGCTGTCGAGAGGGAGCGCGACTTGTGGAAAGCCGAGTCCAAGAAGTCGTCTCCACTTCTGACCAGCTTCCGGAAGGCACTGGCCGAGTCAGAGGCTTCCTTGAGGTCAGCTCGTGAGTCGCAAGATGCCAAGGTTAAGTCGGCTCTCGCTCACGCTGAAGAATTCCGCAAGAAGATCCGGGAGCGTGATTCAGAGATCGAGCGCCTGACTCGGTTGCTCTCTGCTCGGGATGCTGAGTATGCCACACTCCAAGCTATCTCGACCAAGCACTTTGAGCAGCTCCAGGAGTCAGCTCGGCTGATCACTGCTGGGGATCCACTGCCTCTTCGTAACGCCAAGGCCGTCATCGATCACCAGCGCGAGGTTATTCTCCGGCAGAAGCGGGTCATCGCTCGGAACGGCATGTTACCCATGCACGACCCTCACATGGCCGCTGCGGCTGCAGCTGGGTTGGACGTGCCTGGGTTGAACCCGGCTGACCTCCAGCTCAATGCTCGTCTGTGTCGAGTGTTGGCTCAGCGGTTCCCGAGGTGATGGACATCCCAGCCGGAGAGACTCGGCGTGTGGAGTTGGTTATCCATCCTCGGACAGACGGCGCGGCCTCTGTTCCGCCGGTGGCCGTGAGCTCGGCTGGTTCCTTCCTTGGCCAGTCGACTCGGCTGGCTGAGTCTGACACTCCAGGGTCCACGAGTTCGGCGTCCGCTCCGACTGCCACGTTTCCCGTGTCCAAGTCTAATGTGTCGCGATTCCGACGCAGCAAGTCTGTCGACCAACTCCGCCGGGCTCGACTAGACACCCTGACGCCAGCCGAGAAGCTTCGTCGCTATGCGAACCCGAAGTCGGCGACTGCTGCCGGCTCTCGGCCCAAGCCTCAGGTATCACTCGAGCAGCCATACGCATGCCCGCTGCCTGGCGAAGCTGGTCACGCAGATGCATCGGCTCGACTCGGCGAAGCTGCCCAAGAGGTGTCGGCAGCTTGTGATTTGTCACTCCGACCCGGTTTGAACTTGGCTGGTCTCACCGCTGAGGACATGACAACCGGCGGCGACGCCCATTCTCAGGAAGACGACCTCTCTTTCGACTTCGGCGAGGTCTCTGAGTCTTCTGAGCTTCCTGCGGGGTCGGCTAGTCCGGTGACGAGTGGGCCGCTCATCAGCCTGGTCTCGTATCCTCCTTCTCCGGATCCGACGCCGGTGTCGACTCCCAACTCAGCTGCGTTGGACGTCTCCACCTCGTCAAGTTGGGCTCTTCCCTTTCGTCGTGTTCTGCCGTCGTCAGCTGGCGCTGGTCCGAGCGGTGCTGACTCCCGGCCGCCGAGTTCACCAGCGGCGTCTATGGTCGTGCCGAACTCGGCTCTCTCGCTTCCGGTGTCGGATCCTCTGCCGACTTGTGTTCGATGGGTGCCTCCTACTAGCACCGCTCCCGGCACGGTCGTGGCGAAGAGTGATGTCGCTACACCTAGCTCGGTCGCGGTTTCTGCTCCAGCTTCTGGCGTGGGTCATTCTGCTGCTTCGCCGGCCTGCGTAGAACCTGCAGCGGCGACTTCGGGTTCGGCCACCGTTGCGTCGGCGCTCAGTCCTGTTCAAATTGTTGCCCCGCTTAGCTCGGCTCTGGATTCTCAGAACGTCCTCCGGTCGGTATCCGCGGTTGTGAGTGCATCGAGCTCGGCTGCCGGAGGCTCGACTGCAACGGTATCCCACTCTTCAGGTGGCACGGTTGCTTCGGTGCTTAGCGCAGCTGTGAGCTCCTCAGCGCGGCGGCTTCTCGCTTGCTCTCGGCCTCGGTTCCCCAGTCAGATCAAGGGTCGTAGCAGTCCGGCAGGGGTTGCGTCGACTGTGGTCACTCCGGTGCAGGGTATCTCGATGGTTACCGCTACTCGGCCCACGGTTCCCATGAGCTCGGCTGGGCTGACGTCTCCATCGGGTCGTCCATTGCGTCCCACTGCAGCCACTGCCCGAGTTCTGAACGCCCATTGCTTGAACCTGTTGGAGACTCCCGACTATCTCGTTCTCCGGACAGCTCGGCGGAGCCATTCTTCTGGTTCATCAAGCTCGGCTCTTGGCTTGGATGTTCCTGGGAGTTCCACTCATCCACTGTCTCTGTCCGAGAGCTCTGACTCTGAGGCCGACGATCCTGGGTCTGCCGATGAGCTCGACTCGAATGCCCCTAGCTCTCCTCCTCGGCCTCCGCCCGCTACGCCTCTTCCGCCTCCGCGTGGCAAGGTCCAGAGTTACATGGCTGCTCGTCGGTCTCCTCTGGTCTCGTCTAGTGAGTCTGGTGATTCCGACTCTCAGTCGAGCTCCGCGAAGATGGGCAAGCGCCGGCGTAAGCCCAAGCCTAAGCACAAGCACAAGCACAAGCACCACCATAAGCACAAGTCGAAGAAGGCAAAGCGGGCTGCCTCTCCAAACTCGGCTGGTGCGGCTCGCCCGGCTAAACGTCACAAAGGATCGTCTCGGAGCTCAGCTAGTGCCGCAAGTGGCGTGTTCAGCTCGGCTGCCAGCGGTGTTTCCAGCTCGGCTGTGGGTGGCATCTCTATGCCTTCACCCTCTGGGAGTTCGGCTTCGGTGCCCATCGTGACGGTCCACGACGCTGGTGCTCATGATCGCCCTGAATTACCCGCGGCTTTACGCCTCTCCCTCGCCCAGTTACGCACTCGCGCAGGCCAAGCTGTCGGACGGGATGCTCGGATCACTGCCCAGCTAGCCCGGCTGCGTGACATCCGCTTTGTCCACTATGGGTCTCGGCGTTGCTGGGAGGCTATACTCAGCCACCAGACTGCCAAGATCACCGTGGCAGACTCCTCGGGGAAGTCGCGCGTGCCGGTTACACTCTGCTCTCTGGCTGGGATCAAGGCGTTCGCTGACGTCTACAGCCCCGACCACCCAGCTCAACGGCTTCTCCGACTCCTTCCCAAGACACCTATGTTCTTCTCCCCGCAAGCTCTTGCCGATGCCAAACGCCGGCTGGAGAGTTCGGTGAGGTCGGCGAGTCTGATGGAGCGCCTCGCTGAGGTATTCGTGAGGATCCGCGGGAAGCTCCGGAGTCAGCTTGTGACAAAGAGGGTCCCACCAAGTTTTTCGTGGCGTTATTCGAGCGATGCCACTGGGTAGTCGAGTCGAGTGTCCTGATGGGGCTTCACCCGGCCTTTCACGTGGGGCTTCCTTACCACGTGATAACCGAGATGTACGACGCGTGGGTGGCGTACAAGTTGGCTAGGAAGCGTCGAGGGGATGCCTTGCGGAGTTTGATGACCATTCTTCCAGACGAGCTGTTCGCCGCTGTGATGAAGCTTCTCGGTGGGCTCGCTGCTCCGGAGGTTGACGCCGAGCTCTTTTTCGAGCCGTCGGTCCCATTGTACCCCTTGGTCAACTTGTCCTGGATACCCTCAGGCAGGGACTGGTGTGCGGAAGCTGAGGTCACGGATGACTCCGAACCTTGGCGGGCCTGGTGGTGGACTGACCCCGTGGCGCATCCCTACAATACGTGCTTCCGGACGCGCAACTTGGAGTTCATGGTCTTCGCTCCTGCTGGAGTTGACCCGCGCTTAGCTGAAGATGCCGTCGAGGAAGACGTGGACCTCGACGAGCCGGCTCCTCTTCAGATCTCGTCGAGCGCTCCAGTCCCGGCCAACCGAGCAGGGATTCACATCTTTCAAGGTCGTGAGACGGGTGAACTCGGCTGGGCGGCCGGGGATTCGGATCCGCCATCTCCCCTGATTGGGTCGCCTAACCTATGCGGCCCTTCTCCGACGGCTTCTCTTTTCGGTCCCGCGTCGCCTGGATCTCCAGTCGAGTCGAGTGCAGAGTCGAGCGCGTCGGGGGGTGGTAGCTCGGCTGGTCGGGCCCCGAGCTCGGCGATCTCGGCTGTGCGGGCGGCCAGTTCGGAGAGTAACTCGGCCGGGCCGGCTACAAGTGCCGGGGCTCGATTGGTCTCCTCGCAGCAGCTGCAGCTACGGTTGTCCCTTCCACAGCGCGTTCCCAAGGTCCTGTGTCCTCGTAGTCTTCGGCTCGGCTGCCGGGTTCTTCTTCCCTTCCACCTTCCTTTGGCGTAATTCATGTAATATATGCAATTGACGCAGTAGCTTTCTTCGTCTCAACTCAGCCTGCTGTCTTCACTGAGTTGGCGGGTTCATCATCTTGGTGCAATAGCTTTAGTCCTCATCTGCAACTTGCACCATTTGCAGACGGTTTTCACGTTTCTTCTGCCGTAAGTAGTCGAACAACAGCCCACCACATGACAGGTTCGACAACGGCTCCCAGGTTGGCTCATCATAGCCGACCCACTTGACCTTGAACCTCCGCTGAGTTCTAGCTGTACTCGTGGATAATGGCAACTCGTCGTCCAGGATGGCCTCGACTTCGTATTCATTCACTGCTTCGTCAGGCTCCCAGCTATCTTCCGGGAGGAGTTCTTCGTCAAAGTCGAGACGATCCGACTCGGCTAAATCGGCTACCAGCCGAGCTGTCGGCCGCTCGCCGAGTCCAGTGACCGCCCTCAGTCTCGATACATGCACCACCGGGTAGAAGCGATATCCACTCTTGTCAGGGAGCTCCAGTTCGTAAGCGAATTCCTCTACCTTCTTCTTCACTCGGAACGGTCCGTGCCATCGGTGTGCCAGCTTCTTAGTCAACCCAGGTCGAACCCGTTCCATGAACAGCCACACTTGGTCGCCTTCCTTGAACAACGACCTCCGAGACTCGGCTACTTCGTCACTGTCTTCAGTCGACTCGGCTGCTTCCTCGGGTGAATTTGTTGTGGGGTCCGCTTCTCCTTCTTCGACCGGGACGGCTCTCTGTTCGACTCGGCTGAGCCTATCATTGTGTTCTTTAGCTCTCCGTTGCTTTTCTTTCAGCTGGAACTCGGCTGCCAGTTTCAAAGCCACCTCTCTCTGTCGGTTTGCTTCCCTGCGCCATTCGGCTGCCCCAGTCGAGTCAGCTGAGTTGCCCCTGCCAGGCCTGACCGACTCGGTCATTGCCTTGAGCGTGGATCGAGCGTCCCATCCGTGTACCAGGTAAAATGGTGTCTCCCGCCGAGTCGAGTCTCTCGAGTTGTTGATGGCATGGACGAGTTTCTCGGCTACATCATCCCAGTCGGCTTGGAGAGGATCTTCCACATACACACGCACGGTTTGGATCATCGTCTTCACCGAGCGTTCTTGTTGACCGTTGGCTTGTGGCCGGTAGCTCAGCGTCGCTCTCGACTTAGACTGCATCATTTCCGAGAACTTTTGGAACACCTCGCTCATGAACCGGGGGTCTCTGTCGTGGCGCACTAACGATGGAGCTCCGAACCTTCGGAACACATTTTCTTCGAAGGCCTTTGCCACTTCAAGTGCCCCAGTCTCACTCATCGCTTTAGCGATTACGAACCCGGTGAAGTGGTCTTGGAACAGCAGGAGTGCAGTGTTGCCCCGTCGAGTCTTCGGCAGTGGTATGACAAAATCCATCGACACCACGTGGAATGGTCGCTCCGAAACCACATTGCCGGGCGAGTAGCCCTTTAGGTGTGGTTTGCTCTTGCTGGTGCTGCAGTCCTCGCACGCTTGGACGTGTTTGACTACATCCGCATACAATCCAATCCAGTAGTAGTCGGCTCTGACCTTGTGGTAGGTTCGCACGATGCCTTGGTGACCTCCTTCGATGGAGTTGTGGCAGTTCTGCAGGATCTCGTCTATCATAGTCGTCGGGACCACCAGTCGGAGGGATAAGCTTGGTTCGCCGAGTTCGCCAGGCCGTCTAGCCTTGTCTTGTCGGTATAATAGCCCGTCTTCACTGAGTACGAACTCGTCGGCGACCTTCCCAGCGTTGCGAGCTCGGCGATGCGTGAGTCGCGCATAGTCTCCTTCGAGGTAGGTCTTCAAATCGGCCCACCGTTGTTCTTCATCTTGTGCTTTGGCTATCCGCAGACGTCGCTCAGCTTGGACCACCACTGGGTCGATGTCCATGGCGTTGGGTTGTCGGGCTTCTCCAAGCTCGGCTAGCGACTCAGCTGAGTTCGCCGGCGGTGCTGTGCTACCGAACTCGGCTTCCCCGCCACCTGCTGTCTAGCGGGCGGAGGTCGGCTATCACGTTCGAAGTCATCGCGTTCAGCTTCTTCATTCGGAGCTGAGTTCGGTGTTGGTTGCTCTGTCGCTTCGTCTTCAAAACGGACTCGGCGAACTTGACTCCTTGTCACGACAGCAATCTCCGCGCCTTCTGCTTGGGCTTCCGCCGAGTCCTTGTCCACGTACAGGATCTCAGCGATTCTGTTCAGGGTTTTCAGCTCGGCTTTCCGTCCCGCGTTAAGCACGACTTTTCCTGCCTTGGCCTCCAGTGCTTCGGTCGCGAGGGAGTCAGCAGCCGAGTTGTAGAGGCGCACTACATGCAGGTAGCGAACTGAATTCAGCTTGCTGACCAATTTCTTGTGGCGTGCCAGCTCGACTTGTAATGCCTCCTTCTTACACGCGATCACCCCCATGGATTGCTGGATCGCAAGCCGAGAATCGCCCACGATGATTAGGTCCTTCACCCCACGCTCAATAGCTGAAGTCACCCCATTGTTCATACCGGTGTACTCGGCTATATTCACCGTGGTCGATGGGAGGTGCGCGCTCGCAGCGATCTCAATGCTCCAGTCTGGTAAACGCCACAGAATCCATGAGCAACTCCCAAACCCACCGTGTTTAGCGGTCTTTGCTGATCCGTCAAACGAAAGGACGTGCCCGTGAAGTCTCGAGGTACGTGTGCATACAGCAATGCTGGATCCATACGGACCACAGCCGAGTTCTTGGACGGCGGGGCGACATGCGTTAGTAGCTCATCCAATCCCACGGCCGGCGTGATAGACGCTTGGAGCAACTGGGCGAAATCCGTATCCCGTTCGCGGACCCGTTTGACCTTGAGGTGGAAGGGCGACAGGAGCACCGCAAAACTAACTGCTCTGCCGTAGAGCGACTTCGACTGGAACACCCATTCGAGAGTCGAGTAGCGGGTGTAGACGTGGATGTTTTTTCCGGCTAGCAGCGTGTGGCATACTTTGATGAGTTGCAGCAACGCGAGTACTTCCTTCTCGGCGGGGTGGTAGCCGAGTTCATTATCCTTGAGGACTCGGCCACAGAACCGCACCGGGTGGAGCTTTCCTTCGTGGAGCTGCATCAGCGTGCTACTCAGCGCCCACTCATTGGCGAATAGCATGACGTGGACGTCTTCAGCCGAGTTGAAATGACGAAGTATGGGCGCGTCGACCACCTTCTGCTTCAACTCGGCGAACGCAGCTTTAGCCGCTGTCAGGTCACCGCCGGGTCCAAAATCTTCATCCTTTAGCTGATAGAGGACTGCCCCGTACACCGCCAAGTTCTGGATGAACCGGCCATAGTAATTCAGCGCTCCCAAGAATGCCTGCATCCCCTTCTTCGTCGTCGGGAACGGCAGTCCGGCTATCGCTAGCATCTTCTTCTGGTCGGCTTGGATCCCTGCCGAGGTCACCCCATGTGATAGGAAGTCGACTTTCGGCTGAACGAAGATGCTTTTCGGGAAGCTGACGCTGATGCGGCACTCAGTGAAGCGTTGCAGCAGTCGGTCGAGCGTCCCTAGGCAATCGTCGAACGTCCGCCCTCCGAAGCATATATCATCCACGAACGATCGACGATCGAAAACCGGTGCCAGGCGCGATTCATCCGGCTCACCCGTCTTGAACATGTCGGCCTCTGGGCTGTTGATGAAATCTTCCAACGGATCAAACTCGGCTTGAGCTCGGCGGTCGGCTTCAAACTTGGTCTGGCCGCTGGCCTCGAAGTCGAAGTCGGCTGCGAGTCGTTTCCGCTGGGCTTCTGAGGCAGCTTCGGCTTGCTGGATGCGCTTGGCGAACTCCTTCCAGCCACCCTTGGGTTGAACGTAACCCCATAGGGCGTTATCGATGAGCCGCTGGTAGATCATTGGAGCATTCTTTAACCCGAAGGGCATTCGCAACCATTCGAAGTGACCCAACGCGCAGACGAAAGCTGAGATCCAACGGGCACGCCGAGTCATCATGACCGCCCAGAAACCGCTGGCGGCATCCAGTGAGCAGAACCATAAATATGCTTCCAGCTCAGTGAGGAGATCATCCACTAGCGGCATAGCGTATTCCATGAGCAGCGTAATCGCGTTCACCAGCTTGTAATCGATGCACAGCCGAATGTCGACTCCATTCTTCTTCAGGACAATCACGATAGGTGATGCCCAGGGGCTGTTCGAGAAGGCGATCAGCCGAGCTCGTAGCAGCGCTTTGAGCAGTTCGTACAACTTGCCGAGATGTTTCAACGGAACTCGGCGAGCTCGCTGGCGGATTGCGGGTGCCCTTGCACGTCGATATCGCACACTACGCCGTAAGCTGGTGGAGGTAGGGCATTACCGCTGGAGATCATGATCTTTCGTGGCTTTTCAATACCTCCACCAGCCGAGTAGACTGCGGCCGAGTGTGCGCCGAGCTCTGCACATTGGCTGCTTCGTAGTCGAGTTGCGTTGACACCGCTTCAGTCAAGTCGGGTAGGAATGCCAACTCGCGAGCATAATCGTCGAGCTCCAAGTTCGTAGCTGGATGTTCGAACTCGGCTGAGTCTTCAGCCGAGTCGCCTTGGTCCTCTGCCCCTTCCTCGTACTTGGCCGCCAGAAGGTAACGTAGGCGCAAGTCTTCAATCGGGTCCGACGACATGGGTTCATCACTAACATCGATTTCCTCCTCAGGCTTCGGACTCGGCGGCTCGGGCCCAGGATCATCGATGATTGTCCAGTCAACCAGCTCGCTGGATTGCTCGTACGCACCCTCATCTGCTGTGCAGGCTCTTTGGCTGGGCTCGTCCTGAGCGGTCGTTAGTGGGATCTCTGCTCGGCTGGACGGGTCGTTGCCCCAGTCTGGCGTAGGCCCTTCGCTCGGAGTTGCTTCTTCAGGAACTAGGGTAGCGGTAGCCGTGGTCGCCGGCTCTACCAAGGCCAAGGGTGGACCTTCGGCTTCGTCCGCCTTAGTTTGCTCCTCCGAATCGGCTAACTTCTCCCATCGCTGGGCGCAAGTCAGCGTCGAATCCCGCTTCTCGGTAGGCGGCCATGTGGCCACCCCCTTCGGCTCTGGATAGCTTCTACGGTCCACAGCGGGCGGCTGTCGAGCCAGCCACTCAGCGTACAGCTGTTGTTCCTTTTGCAACAGATCCTTGTCCATAGCCGCTTCGTAGGCCATGACTTGCCAATCTTTGTACTTCGCCGAGTGCAGTCGGACATAACCATCTGGCGGCAACACTCCATGCGGTGCCCAGGCAACCACAGGGAAATGCGCTGGGCACCAAGTCCAAGTCGGCTTCAGGTTAGTCAGTCGGACTCGGACCACTCGGTTCCGCCGATCAAGCACTACGGTCGGTACCCAGTCTTTAGTCCGACGTACCCAGAAGTCGTGTTTCCTCGCTCGGTGGATTCCTCATCAGCCGGAACTCGGTGGGAACTCGGCTTTCGAGGTTCACCGGTTCAGTTGGGCCATCCGTGATATAGAGGCCTCCTTTCGGTTCATCCGCCGAGTTCTGGGACTTCACCAGAGGTAGGACAACCTCATCGGGTAGCTTCGCCACCGAGTTGTACAGGTCCAGACGGATCCCAGCCGGGATCATAAAGTCGGTACCGAGGATCAACTCGACTCCCGCGTGGTGATCGAGGATCCATACTTCAAACTCGTACGTGACCTCCCAGCCGAGTGTCACCTTCACCATCGTTCGCGACATCGTCGCCACCTTGCCCTTTCCAATACCTTGAACGTCAATTTGTTGGTCCTGCCGCGTAAACCGCTTCAACCGCAGTCTCCTCGCGAATCCTCGCTGACTGCCGACACATTTGCGCCGGTGTCAAGCAGTATCTTCGTACGCTGGTCGTTCACTGCTCCCATAACGAGAGCCCTCATCCGAACTCGGCGGTCAAACTTTGCGACGACCACCAGCCGAGTCGCTCTCCAGGGAGTAGCTTCATAACTCTAGTGGCTGTGGTCGCTTCCGTCGATCGCCGAGTCGCAACTGCACTGCACAATCTCGCTTGGCTTTCCTCTCCACGCTCGCCGAGCTCACAATCAAATCCGTCGTTTTCACACTCCAATACCTCGTCCTCTCCTCGTCCCTCGGGCCTTCCTGCCTCACCCACAAAGGCGAACACAAAGTTCGCCTCTACTGCCGGCTCGGCTGACTGTGGCAGCCCGGTATCGTCCAACCCAGTCAGTGTTGGCGGGCCGCCGAGTTTAAATCGCTCGGCGTGTAGAGGTCCTGGAGGTCTTCAGGTAATTTGGACTTGTCGGCATTGGACTTGACAAATGCGGCGAGTTTCTCGTAGCGCTGGAACAGCTCGCACTGACCGACATCGTGCAGTTGCTTGCAGAACTTGCAGCGACGGCGGCAATAATGGACGGAGTGGTTAGCTCCACCGCAGGCAGCACAAGGGCCGTACGATGGGCGCTCACGAGAGTCACTGCGCCGACCAGTTTGGTCACGTCGGTCGTATCCCCGGCTGGTGCGGTCCGCCGAGCTCGGCTGGCTCCTTCGGTGATCACCCCTTGGTGTTCCAGCTGTGTTCCCGCGGTCCCCGATCGACGATCGCGGTCGCTCGTGAACCCGGCGTCGATGTAATCGTCTTCCGAGTCCACAGCCGAGTCGGGGTAACTCCAGCTGGCTACCATCGCTCCAGTCGCTGTCGGAGTCGTAGAGGTTGGACCGCCGACTGGATTGGCGCTTCTCGGCCAGCTCGTACGGGTCATCTTCCAACAGTGCTGCTGCCAGTCTGCGGTCTCGTCCTTCATCGCGCCGACTCCGTCGGTCATCTCGGCGGTCATCCCTGCGGCGTTCTCGGCGGTCGTCTCTGCGGTCATCTCGGCGTGATTCACTCCGCCGAGCTTCCGAGTGTCTTGGCGAATCAGTGCGCTTGGCATCTCGACTGCGGCTCCCGACGAGACGGTCGCGTTGTCTCTGCGGCGTTCCCCAGAATCTTCTGGTTGATAATCTTCTCGACCTTCTTGATGTCGGTGAGCTGTTGCGGATAGAGTAGATCCATAACATCATCATCCCCGCAGTGAAGCAGGAAGTGCTCCACGTGGTCGGCAGCGTCTGCTCCCCCGGCTTCGTACTGGATTTTCGCCGACTTCGCATATCCGTTGAGGCGAATGAGGAAGTCGCACACCAGCTCGTTATCCTTACGCTGAGCCGAGTAATAGCGGGCTCGTGCCGACTGGTCAAACTGCGAGCAGTAGTAGTCGGCGAATGCTTCACTCAGCAGACTCCATTTCCGCTGGGTCTTCTTCGGAAGCTGGCGATACCAGCTCTTCGCTCCTCGCTCCAGCCTCAGAGAGAATGGCTCATACCAGAGGTCTTGCGCCAGCCGAGTTCCTTTCATCTCGTAGATGAACCGCTTCAACCACTGGAGAGAATCATCCGGCCGGTAACGCTTGCCTTCGAACATAGGGATCTTGTCGAGGGACGCGTGGGTGCGGACTTCCACGTACTGCGTCCGATCGCTTTCGGTGTCATCAAAGCTGAGATGCTTGATGACGTCCTTCACCGACTCGTCAGCCGAGTTCCGGTAGTCGTACGCATCGCCGCTGTCACTGAGCTCGGCTGCATCTGCCGCATCAAACAACTCAGCGTAGCGTCCACTCAGCTGCTTGCCACGCGTTGGTGTCTTCATGTGCGAGTCTTCGAAGTAGGGTGTACCCTCAGTTGCTCGGAACACCTCAGCTCGTTTGCGGTCGGGCGTCTTCGGCAGCGGGATTCTGCTGGGGTCCTCGACGGTTCTCGGAGTGTCGGCCACCCGCTTGGCAATCGTCTGCCGAGTGCCGACCGCTCCTCTCGAGGCCAAAGGCCAGTCTCAATCGACGCTTCCACTTGACAAGTTCACGCGAAGCTCGGCTGGGGTCCCAATCGCCGAGTAGCAGACTGTTAGGTCGGCTCGTGCAGCGGAACCCCATCGCCTTGAGCAGCAACACCGTGTCTTCAACCAGCTGGTTGATGTCCGTGCTGTTCACCGGCTGTGTCAGCTCAGGTCCCAGGACCGGCCATCTCGCTTGAGCCATCGCCACTGGAGCAAACATCATCATCCACTCGCTTTGAGCTCTCATCTCCTCGCCGAGCTTGCCCAAGACCTTGTTGGCACTCGGCGTATCCACATTCCTCGTCGCTCGCGGAATAAGGGGCGGACGTTCCCCTTGCGCGGCGGCTTGATCTTCATCGTCCGTATCATTGCCGAGCTCGGCGGTCAGATTGCGCACAACTGGGCGTGGGGTACCCATGCGCCCGACTTGTAGCGACAATTCGTCGACTTCGCCGAGTAGCTCAGCTTTCTCCTCATACTCATCTCCTTCATCCTCATCACTTCCTTGGCCTTGGGCATCCTCCTCGTCGAACTGGACGCTGCGAGTCTCGTCCACCGTCGCGTCCGTGATCATCGCATCCGCCAAGCCCGCCGAGTTGGCTTGTCCAGCCGAGTTGCTTCCAGCCGTCGCTGGACTCGGCGTGACGATTCCCTTGACCATCTTCACTTCTCTTCTCTTCTTCTCAAACCTTGGTTAGCTGGTACCTACGAAACACAAGCACACCCCTGTTCCCGGGTCGCGGCACCAGTTGTGGTATAGCAGTACACACAAAATCGTCAGTTGTGGTAACTTGGCTACAAACACAACAATAGCCGAGCTGGTCGGCTTTGTTGGCCTGCGCCGGGTTGCCCCGAGCGGTTCGGCCCAACCGGGACAGCGGGTGTCTCGCCTCTCGTCGAGACCTGCCAACCAAGATCACCTCCCGGAGAACCGCCGAGTTCGACGGTCCCCGTTCACACAACCCTGTGCCCTCCACCAAAGGATGGACGACGGCGCTCGGAGCGCTTTACAGGTCGCCGAGAGCAAAGGCTTCTCGACTCAGCAATCAGTGCCCGGGACGTACGGGAACACCGGCTCGCAGCGGTGGCGAGACTTTTCCTTCGCGCTTGGCGAGACACGCGCCCAACCCGGGCCGACCTTTATCTCTTGGCGCTGCCAGCCGAGTACCCTACAAGCTTATGCCTCTCGGGTACCGGCAGCAGACATAATCCGGCCCCGCGCAGGGACTTACCGGAACGTATGCACGTGTGTTAGGCCTAGAAAATTCTGCTCTGTTGTCTGTTATCTTTGTCGGGCGCCCTGAAGGGGCGCCTCTACTACTCCTAAGCTTCTATACAAATACCAAATGAAAGTGGGCGGTTTTGGATCCCAGCCGACCCTTCGCTGAGCTCGGCGACGCTTGAGCTCGGCTGGTCCGGATAAGCCGTCCGGATAATCCTTGAACTCGGCTGAGCCGGATAACTCGTCCGGATAGGCTGGTGAACTCGGCTGAGCTCGGCTGAGCTCGGCTACCAGTACAGTGTACCACTCCAGCCGAGTTGGTCTCGCGAAATCTGGTGTTTCCTACACCACAGCGTCATCTTAAGCTCAGCACTATTTGTCTGATCCACAGCTACTTTGCATGCCCTAAGATGATCAGATTGAATTCAGAATACGTAGCGATCCTAAAAGCTAATTCGAAGCGCGATTTGAAGTTGCTGCTCAAAGATTTCAATATCCCTGGAACTACTGAAGATGGACTCATCAGAGCCTATGAGCAAGCAACAGCCAAAAAGGGCCAGTGTTTATTCATAGATTCAGTGAAGGGTGAGATGAGATTTAATTTCGATAAGCCTATCAAACAATCACGATATGAATATAAAACTGAAGACGATCAATTATGAGTTCATTAGTGGCAACCAGCTCCAAGGATCTTGTTCCCAATTCTTTCAATAATCAGTACCGTTATAGCTTCCCAGCTGCTGCTAATTTCAAAAATGTTGAGGTTGCTATTCAATCGATCTCGATGTATAATTCTCAATACAACGTAGATAGCGTAGCGTATGCCAACAATACCTTTAAGATCGAAATGCCAACCGCAGCGACGTCTCTACCATTTCTATCACACTCAAGGATGGTATCTATAGCTATACTGACATCAATCGTATGATTCAGACTGCTTTGGTTAATGCAGGAGCGTACTTGGTTGATCCCAACGGCGATAATGGCTTTTGGATTCAGCTTGTTGAGAATGCTACGTACTATGCGGCCCAGGACGATGTCAGTTCCGTTCCTACTGCGATTGGAACATATACCCGCCCCGCTACTGGATTGTACAGTGCTACTGGAACGGGCTTGCCAACTACTGCTCGCGTCCCGCGGTTGATCGTTGATACCGCTGCTTTCGGTAAATTGATTGGCTTCAGCGCTGGTCAATACCCTTCTGCTTCATCTACAGTCGCTGCATCATTTCTCAGTGATCTAGCACCTGAGGTAAATCCCGTCAGTGCATATGTAGTACGCTGCTCGCTAGTCAATAATACCTTCACATCTCCTCCTGATATTCTGACTGTGTTTAACAGCCAAGGAACGTCTGCTGGTCAGCTAATTGCGTATGAGCCAAATGAGTTTAGTTGGATGCGAGTCAATGATGGATCATACTCTACTATCACAATTACTATCGTTGATCAGTTGGAGCGATTCATCAAGTTCCGTGATCCCAATCTACTTATTAGCCTCATCTTCCGCGAGGCGCAGAAGTGAAAAAAAGGCTTATAGGAGCTCTAGATCAAGATAGACGAAAGGATCCCCCCGTCTTTCTTTTGGCACGCAGAGCTGCCATGTGAGCCTTAGCTTCCTCGGAACCCTTAACGAGCTTCTTTTTTTGCGGGACGCCGACTCCGAAGCGATTCTTGACTCCGCGGCGAACAGACTTGATCATCTCTACGTGCTCCGGACGCTCAGCCTTCTCGATTAGCTTCTTCTCAACGAGATCAACAGCATCTGTGAGAATACCCTTGCGCTTCGCGTAGGATAGTGCCTTGGTACCAGCAGATTTAACATCAGCGAGAGTGAGACGGCCACCTTCAGGCTCGTCAAGCGTGATGCCGATACCAGTTAGCGACTTAAGTCCCTGGCGAGCAGCCATAACAGCTCCAGGGTTTCCGGTGTATGCAGAGGCAGGAGCTACAGCCGCATCCGCGAGTTTGCTGAGAATACCAGTGTCTTTAGCAAATTTGTATCCAGACTTGATTCCATTCCAAATTTTGGACCAAATGCTCCCGCCATGAATGCCGCCTCCGTTTAGTACAGTCATGGGATATTCGATCTCATGGGGAGTAATCATGATGCGTACTCCTCGCCCAGCGCTCTTAGCCTTCATGATCTTCATTTCCGTGTCTGGATGAACGCATAGTGTAGCACCAGAACCATGTAGCTGATCTCTGGTTAAGTTGAGAACGCCGGTCTTGACTGCGCGTCGTAGCTTAGCTACTGGGATATCGTTTGATACTTGAATATCCTTGCACATGATGATATATATCAGAAAATTATATTGCATCTGTGTCTAAATTATTAAAGTTTCTCAATAATTCTGGCTCACTATGCTGTTGAGTATATAGCCAGAGCATACACCAAGGCCCGCAAAATTGTGAGTATGTCGATTGGAACTGCTTTTCATTGTATTCTAGGTCTCCTAGTACTGATGGGGGACCAACTCCCATTGGATCAAATTATTTGCCGTTATGCTGACAGACCCAATGCCCTACGCCACTGTGGTATAGCAGTACACACAAAATCGTCAGTTGTGGTAACTTGGCTACAAACACAACAATAGCCGAGCTGGTCGGCTTTGTTGGCCTGCGCCGGGTTGCCCCCGAGCGGTTCGGCCCAACCGGGACAGCGGGTGTCTCGCCTCTCGTCGAGACCTGCCAACCAAGATCACCTCCCCGGAGAACCGCCGAGTTCGACGGTCTCCGGTCACACAACCCTGTGCCCTCCACCAAAGGATGGACGACGGCGCTCGGAGCGCTTTTACAGGTCGCCGAGAGCAAAGGCTTCTCGACTCAGCAATCAGTGCCCGGGACGTACGGGAACACCGGCTCGCAGCGGTGGCGAGACTTTTCCTTCGCGCTTGGCGAGACACGCGCCCAACCCGGGCCGACCTTTATCTCTTGGCGCTGCCAGCCGAGTACCCTACAAGCTTATGCCTCTCGGGTACCGGCAGCAGACATAATCCGGCCCCGCGCAGGGACTTACCGGAACGTATGCACGTGTGTTAGGCCTAGAAAATTCTGCTCTGTTGTCTGTTATCTTTGTCGGGCGTCCTGAAGGGGCGCCTCTACTACTCCTAAGCTCCTATACAAATACCAAATGAAAGTGGGCGGTTTTGGATCTCAGCCGACCCTTCGCTGAGCTCGGCGACGCTTGAGCTCGGCTGGTCCGGATAAGCCGTCCGGATAATCCTTGAACTCGGCTGAGCCGGATAACTCGCCCGGATAGGCTGGTGAACTCGGCTGAGCCGGATAACTCGTCCGGATAGGCTGGTGAACTCGGCTGAGCTCGGTTACCGGTACAGTGTACCACTCCAGCCGAGTTGGTCTCGCGAAATCTGGTGTTTCCTACACCACAACTGCCCCGGTCATGTTCCGAGCCGAGTCGGTGAGGGGCCTGACCATCACTCCTCGAGTCAAGTCCCATATCGGCCAAAACTCCAACGGTAGCGAACAAGCTCCTTCGCTATGTCGTCGTCGGGCGCTCCTGCCGTTCCGCCGGTACGTCCTTCGCCTCCGGTTACTCCATCCATGCTGTTGCTAACTCTCCATCTGCTGATCTTCCCAGGCTTCGGTCGCATCGTCTCCACAGCCTTCACACACCCCAGCGCGAGATGAGGAGGAGTCCGCTGAGTTCGCCGACTCGGCGTCCTGGGCTCGCGGGGTCAGCGGTGGACAGGGGCACCCTGTCATCGACTTGACAACTTCCCGTGGGTTCGACCAGGAGTCCGAGTCGGCATCTCGCATTCCTCCTCGCCGCTCGCCGAGTCCGCGTGGTGACACCACTTCGGGCACCGCCGACTCTCGTCGGTCGGACTCGGCTGAGCCGGTGAGCCTCGACTCTCTCGCCGCGCTGATCCACGCGCAAGCTGAGCAACGACGCACAGAGAACGCTGACTTGGCTCGGCTGTTGTCGTTCGTGATCACCCGCCCTGCTCCAGCTGCCGACCCAAGTGTCCGCCGAGCTGCTCTCGAGGCGAAATCCTTCGACGAGCTCGTGGATCTCCTTCACGGTCAGTACGCGTCGCAGAGTCAAGCGGGCGACGCTGCTGCGCTGCGAGTAGAACTGGAGGCGGCTCAGACCATTAATGCCGACTTGACTCGGCGGCTGGATTCCCAGGCAGCGGCGAAGGCTGACCTTGAGGAACGCTTGAACGCTGTCGAGAGGGAGCGCGACTTGTGGAAAACCGAGTCCAAGAAGTCGTCTCCACTTCTGACTAGCTTCCGGAAGGCACTGGCCGAGTCAGAGGCTTCCCTGCGGTCAGCTCGTGAGTCGCAAGATGCCAAAGTTAAGTCGGCTCTCGCTCACGCTGAAGAATTCTGCAAGAGGATCCGGGAGCGTGATGCCGAGATCGGGCGCCTGACTCGGTTGCTCTCCGCTCGGGATGCTGAGTATGCCACACTCCAAGCTATCTCGACCAAGCACTTTGAGCAGCTCCAGGAGTCAGCTCGGCTGATCACTGCTGGGGATCCGCTGCCTCTTCGTAACGCCAAGGCCGTCATCGATCACCAGCGCGAGGTTATTCTCCGGCAGAAGCGGGTCATCGCTCGGAACGGCATGTTACCCATGCACGACCCTCACATGGCCGCTGCGGCTGCAGCTGGGTTGGACGTGCCTGGGTTGAACCCGGCTGACCTCCAGCTCAATGCTCGTCTGTGTCGAGTGTTGGCTCAGCGGTTCCCCGAGGTGATGGACATCCCAGCCGGAGAGACTCGGCGTGTGGAGTTGGTGATCCATCCTCGGACAGACGGCGCGGCCTCTATTCCGCCGGTGGCTGTGAGCTCGGCTGGTTCCTTCCTTGGCCAGTCGACTCGGCTGGCTGAGTCTGACACTCCAGGGTCCACGAGTTCGGCGTCCGCTCCGACTGCCACGTCTCCCGTGTCCAAGTCTAGTGTGTCGCGATTCCGACGCAGCAAGTCTGTCGACCAACTCCGCCGGGCTCGACTGGACTCCCTGACGCCAGCCGAGAAGCTTCGTCGCTATGCGAACCCGAAGTCGGCGACTGCTGCCGGCTCTCGACCCAAGCCTCAGGTATCACTCGCGCAGCCATACGCATGTCCGCCGCCCGGCGAAGCTGGTCACGCAGATGCATCAGCTCGACTCGGCGAAGCTGCCCAAGAGGTGTCGGCAGCTTGTGATTTGTCACTCCGACCCGGTTTGAACTTGGCTGGTCTCACCGCTGAGGACGTGGCAACCGGTGGCGACGCCCATTCTCAGGAAGGGGACCTCTCTTTCGACTTCGGCGAGGTCTCTGAGTCTTCTGAGCTTCCTGCGGGGTCGGCTAATCCGGTGGCGAGTGGTCCGCTCATCAGCCTGGTCTCGTATCCGCCTTCCCCGGATCCGACTCCGGTGTCGACTCCTAACTCAGCTGCGTTGGACGTCCCCACCTCGTCAAGCGGGGCTCATCCCTTTCGTCGGGTGTCGGGTGTTCTGCCGTCATCAGCTGGCGCTGGCCTGAGTGGTGCTGACCCCGGCCGCCGAGTTCACTAACGGCACCTATGGTCATGCCGAACTCGGCTCTCTCGCTTCCGGTGTCGGATCCTCTGCCGACTTGTGTTCGATGGGTGCCTCCTACAAGCACCGCTCCCGGCATGGTCGTCGCGAAGAGTGATGTCGCTACGCCTAGCTCGGTCGCGGGTTCTGCTCCAGCTTCCGGCGTGGGTCATTCTTCTGCTTCGCCTGCCTGCGTAGAACCTGCCGCGGCGACTTCGGGTTCGGCCACCGTTGCGCACTCAGCTCTGGGTTCTCCGAACGTCCTCCGGTCGGTATCCGAGGTTATGAGTGTATCGAGCTCGGCTGCCGGAGGCTCGGCTGCGACTGTATCCCACTCTTCAAGTGGCACGGTTGCTTCGGTGCTTAGCGCTGCTGTGAGCTCCTCAGCGCGGCGGCTTCTCGCTTGCTCTCGGCCTCGGTTCCCCAGTCAGATCAAGGGTCGTAGCAGTCGGGCAGGGGTTGCGTCGACTGTGGTCACTCCGGTGCAGGGTATCTCGATGGTTACCGCTACTCGGCCCACGGTTCCCATGAGCTCGGCTGGGATGACGTCTCCATCGGGTCGTCCTTTGCGTCCCACTGCAGCCACTGCCCGAGTTCTGAACGCCCATTGCTTGAACCTGTTGGAGACTCCCGACTATCTCGTTCTCCGGACAGCTCGGCGGAGCCATTCTTCTGGTTCATCAAGCTCGGCTCTTGGCTTGGATGTTCCTGGGAGTTCCACTCACCCACTGTCTCTGTCAGAGAGCTATGACTCTGAGGCCGACGATCATGGGTCTGCCGATGAGCTCTACTCTAATGACCCTAGCTCTCCTCCTAGGACTCCGCCCGCTACGACTCTTCCGCCTCCGCGTGGAAAGGTCCAGAGTTACATTGCTACTCGTCGGTCTCCTCTGGTCTCGTCTAGTGAGTCTGGTGATTCCGACTCTCAGTCGAGCTCCGCGAAGATGGGCAAGCGCCGGCGTAAGCCCAAGCCTAAGCACCAGCACAAGCACAAGCACAAGCACAAGCACCACCATAAGCACAAGTCGAAGAAGGCAAAGCGGGCTGCCTCTCCAAACTCGGCTGGTGCGGCTCGCCCGGCTAAACGTCACAAAGGATCGTCTCGGAGCTCAGCTAGTGCCGCAAGTGGCGTGTTCAGCTCGGCTGCCAGCGGTGTTTCCAGCTCGGCTGTGGGTGGCATCTCTATGCCTTCACCCTCTGGGAGTTCGGCTTCGGTGCCCATCGTGACGGTCCACGACGCTGGTGCTCGCGATCGCCCTGAATTACCCGCGGCTTTACGCCTCTCCCTCGCCCAGTTACGCACTCGCGCAGGCCAAGCTGTCGGACGGGATGCTCGGATCACTGCCCAGCTAGCCCAGCTGCGTGGCATCCGCTTTGTCCACTATGGGTCTCGGCGTTGCTGGGAGGCTATACTCAGCCACCAGACTGCCAAGATCACCGTGGCAGACTCCTCGGGGAAGTCGCGCGTGCCGGTTACGCTCTGCTCTCTGGCTGGGATCAAGGCGTTCGCTGACGTCTACAGCCCCGACCACCCAGCTCAACGGCTTCTCCGACTCCTTCCCAAGACACCTAGGTTCTTCTCCCCGCAAGCTCTTGCCGATGCCAGCCGCCGGCTGGAGAGTTCGGTGAGGTCGGCGAGTCTGATGGAGCGCCTCGCTGAGGTATTCGTGAGGATCCGCGGGGAAGCTCCGGAGTCAGCTTGTGACAAAGAGGGTCCCACCAAGTTTTTCGTGGCGTTATTCGAGCGATGCCACTGGGTAGTCGAGTCGAGTGTCCTGATGGGGCTTCACCCGGCCTTTCACGTGGGGCTTCCTTACCACGTGATAACCGAGATGTACGACGCGTGGGTGGCGTACAAGTTGGCTAGGAAGCGTCGAGGGGATGCCTTGCGGAGTTTGATGACCATTCTTCCAGACGAGCTGTTCGCCGCTGTGATGAAGCTTCTCGGTGGGCTCGCTGCTCCGGAGGTTGACGCCGAGCTCTTTTTCGAGCCGTCGGTCCCATTGTACCCTTGGTCAACTTGTCCTGGATACCCTCAGGCAGGGACTGGTGTGCGGAAGCTGAGGTCACGGATGACTCCGAACCTTGGCGGGCCTGGTGGTGGACTGACCCCGTGGCGCATCCCTACAATACGTGCTTCCGGACGCGCAACTTGGAGTTCATGGTCTTCGCTCCTGCTGGAGTTGACCCGCGCTTAGCTGAAGATGCCGTCGAGGAAGACGTGGACCTCGACGAGCCGGCTCCTCTTCAGATCTCGTCGAGCGCTCCAGTCCCGGCCAACCGAGCAGGGATTCACATCTTTCAAGGTCGTGAGACGGGTGAACTCGGCTGGGCGGCCGGGGATTCGGATCCGCCATCTCCCTGATTGGGTCGCCTAACCTATGCGGCCCTTCTCCGACGGCTTCTCTTTTCGGTCCCGCGTCGCCTGGATCTCCAGTCGAGTCGAGTGCAGAGTCGAGCGCGTCGGGGGTGGTAGCTCGGCTGGTCGGGCCCCAAGCTCGGCGATCTCGGCTGTGCAGACGGCCAGTTCGGAGAGTAACTCGGCCGGGCTGGCTACAAGTGCCGGGGGTTCGATTGGTCTCCTCGCAGCAGCTGCAGCTACGGTTGTCCCCTCCACAGCGCGTTCCCAAGGTCCTGTGTCTTCGTAGTCTTCGGCTCGGCTGCCGGGTTCTTCTTCCCTTCCACCTTCCTTTGGCGTAATTCATGTAATATATGCAATTGACGCAGTAGCTTTCTTCGTCTCAACTCAGCCTGCTGTCTTCACTGAGTTGGCGGGTTCATCATCTTGGTGCAATAGCTTTAGTCCTCATCTGCAACTTGCACCATTTGCAGACGGTTTTCACGTTTCTTCTGCCGTAAGTAGTCGAACAACAGCCCACCACATGACAGGTTCGACAACGGCTCCCAGGTTGGCTCATCATAGCCGACCCACTTGACCTTGAACCTCCGCTGAGTTCTAGCTGTACTCGTGGATAATGGCAACTCGTCGTCCAGGATGGCCTCGACTTCGTATTCGTTCACTGCTTCGTCAGGCTCCCAGCTATCTTCCGGGAGGAGTTCTTCGTCAAAGTCGAGACGATCCGACTCGGCTAAATCGGCTACCAGCCGAGCTGTCGGCCGCTCGCCGAGTCCAGTGACCGCCCTCAGTCTTGATACATGCACCACCGGGTAGAAGCGATATCCACTCTTGTCAGGGAGCTCCAGTTCGTAAGCGAATTCCTCTACCTTCTTCTTCACTCGGAACGGTCCGTGCCATCGGTGTGCAAGCTTCTTAGTCAACCCAGGTCGAACCCGTTCCATGAACAGCCACACTTGGTCGCCTTCCTTGAACAACGACCTCCGAGACTCGGCTACTTCGTCACTGTCTTCAGTCGACTCGGCTGCTTCCTCGGGTGAATTTGTTGTGGGGTCCGCTTCTCCTTCTTCGACCGGGACGGCTCTCTGTTCGACTCGGCTGAGCCCATCATTGTGTTCTTTAGCTCTCCGTTGCTTTTCTTTCAGCTGGAACTCGGCTGCCAGTTTCAAAGCCACCTCTCTCTGTCGGTTTGCTTCCCTGCGCCATTCGGCTGCTCCAGTCGAGTCAGCTGAGTTGCCCCTGCCAGGCCTGACCGACTCGGTCATTGCCTTGAGCGTGGATCGAGCGTCCCATCCGTGTACCAGGTAAAATGGTGTCTCCCGCCGAGTCGAGTCTCTCGAGTTGTTGATGGCATGGACGAGCTTCTCGGCTACATCATCCCAGTCGGCTTGGAGAGGATCTTCCACATACACACGCACGGTTTGGATCATCGTCTTCACCGAGCGTTCTTGTTGACCGTTGGCTTGTGGCCGGTAGCTCAGCGTCGCTCTCGACTTAGACTGCATCATTTCCGAGAACTTTTGGAACACCTCGCTCATGAACCGGGGTCTCTGTCGTGGCGCACTAACGATGGAGCTCCGAACCTTCGGAACACATTTTCTTCGAAGGCCTTTGCCACTTCAAGTGCCCCAGTCTCACTCATCGCTTTAGCGATTACAAACCCGGTGAAGTGGTCTTGGAACAGCAGGAGCGCAGTGTTGCCCCGCCGAGTCTTCGGCAGTGGTATGACAAAATCCATCGATACCACGTGGAATGGTCGCTCCGAAACCACATTGCCGGGCGAGTAGCCCTTTAGGTGTGGTTTGCCCTTGCTGGTGCTGCAGTCCTCGCACGCTTGGACGTGTTTGACTACATCCGCATACAATCCAATCCAGTCGTAGTCAGCTCTGACCTTGTGGTAGGTTCGCACGATGCCTTGGTGACCTCCTTCGATGGAGTTGTGGCAGTTCTGCAGGATCTCGTCTATCATAGTCGTCGGGACCACCAGTCGGAGGGATAAGCTTGGTTCGCCGAGTTCGCCAGGCCGTCTAGCCTTGTCCTGTCGGTATAACAGCCCGTCTTCACTGAGTACGAACTCGTCGGCGACCTTCCCAGCGTTGCGAGCTCGGCGATGCGTGAGTCGCGCATAGTCTCCTTCGAGGTAGGTCTTCAAATCGGCCCACCGTTGTTCTTCATCTTGTGCTTTGGCTATCCGCAGACGTCGCTCGGCTTGGACCACCACTGGGTCGATGTCCATGGCGTTGGGTTGTCGGGCTTCTCCAAGCTCGGCTAGCGACTCAGCTGAGTTCGCCGGCGGTGCTGTGCTACCGAACTCGGCTTCCCCCGCCACCTGCTGTCTAGCGGGCGGAGGTCGGCTATCACGTTCGAAGTCATCGCGTTCAGCTTCTTCATTCGGAGCTGAGTTCGGTGTTGGTTGCTCTGTCGCTTCGTCTTCAAAACGGACTCGGCGAACTTGACTCCTTGTCACGACAGCAATCTCCGCGCCTTCTGCTTGGGCCTCCGCCGAGTCCTTGTCCACGTACAGGATCTCAGCGATTCTGTTCAGGGTTTTCAGCTCGGCTTTCCGTCCCGCGTTAAGCACGACTTTTCCTGCCTTGGCCTCCAGTGCTTCGGTCGCGAGGGAGTCAGCAGCCGAGTTGTAGAGGCGCACTACATGCAGGTAGCGAACTGAATTCAGCTTGCTGACCAATTTCTTGTGGCGTGCCAGCTCGACTTGTAATGCCTCCTTCTTACACGCGATCACCCCATGGATTGCTGGATCGCAAGCCGAGAATCGCCCACGATGATTAGGTCCTTCACCCCACGCTCAATAGCTGAAGTCACCCCATTGTTCATACCGGTGTACTCGGCTATATTCACCGTGGTCGATGGGAGGTGCGCGCTCGCAGCGATCTCAATGCTCCAGTCTGGTAAACGCCACAGAATCCATGAGCAACTCCCAAACCCACCGTGTTTAGCGGTCTTTGCTGATCCGTCAAACGAAAGGACGTGCCCCGTGAAGTCTCGAGGTACGTGTGCATACAGCAATTCTGGATCCATACGGACCACAGCCGAGTTCTTGGACGGCGGGGCGACATGCGTTAGTAGCTCATCCAATCCCACGGCCGGCGTGATAGACGCTTGGAGCAACTGGGCGAAGTCTGTATCCCGTTCGCGAACCCGTTTGACCTTGAGGTGGAAGGGCGACAGGAGCACCGCAAAACTAACTGCTCTGCCGTAGAGCGACTTCGACTGGAACACCCATTCGACATTCGAGTCGAGTAGCGGGTGTAGACGTGGATGGTTTTCCCGGCTAGCAGCGTATGGCATACTTTGATGAGCTGCAGCAACGCGAGTACTTCCTTCTCGGCGGGGTGGTAGCGGAGTTCATTATCCTTGAGAACTCGGTCACAGAACCGCACCGGGTGGAGCTTTCCTTCGTGGAGCTGCATCAGCGTGCTACTCAGCGCCCACTCATTGGCGAATAGCATGACGTGGACGTCTTCCGCCGAGTTGAAATGACGAAGTATGGGCGCATCGACCACCTTCTGCTTCAAGTCGGCGAACGCAGCTCTAGCCGCTGTCAAGTCACCGCCGGGTCCAAAATCATCATCCTTTAGTTGATAGAGGACTGCCCCGTACACCGCCAAGTTCTGGATGAACCGGCCATAGTAATTCAGCGCTCCCAAGAATGCCTGCATCCCCTTTTTCGTCGTCGGGAACGGCAGCCCGGCTATCGCTAGCATCTTCTTCTGGTCGGCTTGGATCCCTGCCGAGGTCACCCCATGTGATAGGAAGTCGACTTTCGGCTGAACGAAGATGCTTTTCGGGGAGCTGACGCTGATGCGGCACTCAGTGAAGCGTTGCAGCAGTCGGTCGAGCGTCCCTAGGCAATCGTCGAACGTCCGCCCACCAAAGCATATATCATCAACGAACGATCGACGATCGAAGACCGGTGCCAGGCACGATTCATCCGGCTCACCCGTCTTGAACATGTCGGCCTCTGGGCTGTTGATGAAATCTTCCAACGGATCAAACTCGGCTTGAGCTCGGCGGTCGGCTTCAAACTTGGTCTGGCCGCTGGCCTCGAAGTCGAAGTTGGCTGCGAGTCGTTTCCGTTGGGCTTCTGAGGCGGCTTCGGCTTGCTGGATGCGCTTGGCGAACTCCTTCCAGCCACCCCTGGGTTGAACGTAACCCCATAGGGCGTTATCGATGAGCCGCTGGTAGATCATTGGAGCATTCTTTAACCCGAAGGGCATTCGCAACCATTCAAAGTGACCCAACGCGCAGACGAAAGCTGAGATCCAACGGGCACGCCGAGTCATCATGACCGCCCAGAAGCCGCTGGCGGCGTCCAGTGAGCAGAACCATAAATATGCTTCCAACTCAGTGAGGAGATCATCCACTAGCGGCATAGCGTATTCCATGAGCAGCGTAATCGCGTTCACCAGCTTGTAATCGATGCACAGCCGAATGTCGACTCCATTCTTCTTAAGGACAATCACGATGGGTGACGCCCAGGGGCTGTTCGAGAAGGCGATCAGTCGAGCTCGTAGCAGCGCCTTGAGCAGCTCGTACAGCTTGCCGAGATGCTTCAGCGGAACTCGGCGGGCTCGTTGGCGGATTGGCGGGTGCCCCTGCACGTCGATATCGCACACTACGCCGTAAGCTGGTGGAGGTAGGGCATTACCGCTGGAGATCATGATCTTTTCGTGGCTTTTCAATACCTCCACCAGCCGAGTAGACTGCGGCCGAGTGTGCGCCGAGCTCTGCACATTGGCGGCTTCATAGTCGAGTTGCGTTGACACCGCTTCAGTCAAGTCGGGCAGGAATGCCAACTCGCGAGCATAATCGTCGAGCTCCAAGTTCGTAGCTGGATGTTCGAACTCGGCTGAGTCTTCAGCCGAGTCGCATTGGTCATCTGCCCCTTCCTCGTACTTGGCCGCCAGAAGGTAACGTAGGCGCAAGTCTTCAATCGGGTCCGACGACATGGGTTCATCACTAACATCGATTTCCTCCTCAGGCTTCGGACTCGGCGGCTCGGGTCCAGGATCATCGATGATTGTCCAGTCAACCAGCTCGCTGGATTGCTCGTACGCACCCTCATCTGCTGTGCAGGCGCTTTGGCTGGGCTCGTCCTGAGCGGTCGTTAGCGGGATCTCTGCTCGGCTGGACGGGTCGCTGCCCCAGTCTGGCGTAGGCTCTTCGCTCGGAGTTGCTTCTTCAGGAACTAGGGTAGCGGTAGCCGTGGTCGCCGGCTCTACCAAGGCCAAGGGTGGACTTTCGGCTTCGTCCGCCTCAGTTTGCTCCTCCGACTCGGCTAACTTCTCCCATCGCTGGGCGCAAGTCAGCGTCGAATCCCGCTTCTCGGTAGGCGGCCATGTGGCCACCCCTTCGGCTCTGGGTAGCTTCTACGGTCCACAGCGGGCGGCTGTCGAGCCAGCCACTCAGCGTACAGCTGTTGTTCCTTTGCAACAGATCCTTGTCCATAGCCGCTTCGTAGGCCATGACTTGCCAATCTTTGTACTTCGCCGAATGCAGCCGGACATAACCATCTGGCGGCAACACTCCAAGCGGTGCCCAGGCAACCACAGGGAAATGCGCTGGGCACCAAGTCCAAGTCGGCTTCAGGTTGGTCAGTCGGACTCGGACCACTCGGTTCCGCCGATCCAGCACTACGGTCGGTACCCAGTCTTTAGTCCGGCGTACCCAGAAGTCGTGTGTTTCCTCGCTCGGTGGATTCCTCATCAGCCGGAACTCGGTGGGAACTCGGCTTTCGAGGTTCACCGGTTCAGTTGGGCCATCCGTGATATAGAGGCCCCCTTTCGGTTCATCCGCCGAGTTCTGGGACTTCACCAGAGGTAGGACAACCTCATCGGGTAGCTTCGCCACCGAGTTGTACAGGTCCAGACGGATCCCCGCCGGGATCATAAAGTCTGTACCGAGGATCAACTCGACTCCCGCGTGGTGATCGAGGATCCATACTTCAAACTCGTACGTGACCTCCCAGCCGAGTGTCACCTTCACCATCGTTCGCGACATCGTCGCCACCTTGCCCTTTCCAATACCTTGAACGTCAATTTGTTGGTCCTGTCGCGTAAACCGCTTCAACCGCAGTCTCCTCGCGAATCCTTCGCTGACTGCCGACACATTTGCGCCGGTGTCAAGCAGTATCTTCGTACGCGGGTCGTTCACTGCTCCCATAACGAGAGCCCTCATCCGAACTCGGCGGTCAAACTTTGCGACGACCACCAGCCGAGTCGCTCTCCAGGAGTAGCTTCATAACTCTAGTGGCTGTGGTCGCTTCCGTCGATCGCCGAGTCGCAACTGCACTGCACAATCTCGCCTGGCTTTCCTCTCCACGCTCGCCGAGCTCAAAATCAAATCCGTGGTTTTCACAATCAAGTACCTCGTCCTCTCCTCGTCCCTCGGGCATTCCTGCCTCACCCACAAAGGCGAACACAAAGTTCGCCTCTACTGCCGGCTCGGCTGACTGTGGCAGCCCGGTATCGTCCAACCCAGTCAGTGTTGGCGGGCCGCCGAGTTTAAATCGCTCGGCGTGTAGAGGTCCTGGAGGTCTTCAGGTAATTTGGACTTGTCAACATTGGACTTGACAAATGCGGCGAGTTTCTCGTAGCGCTGGAACAGCTCGCACTGACCGACATCGTGCAGTTGCTTGCAGAACTTGCAGCGACGGCGGCAATAATGGACGGAATGGCTAGCTCCACCGCAGGCAGCACAAGGGCCGTACGATGGGCGCTCACGGGAGTCACTGCGCCGACCAGTTTGGTCACGTCGGTCGTATCCCCGGCTGGTGCGGTCCGCCGAGCTCGGCTGGCTCCTTCGGTGATCACCCCTTGGTGTTCCAGCTGTGTTCCCGCGGTCCCCGATCGACGATCGCGGTCGCTCGTGAACCCGGCGTCGATGTAATCGTCCTCCGAGTCCACAGCCGAGTCGGGGTAACTCAGTTGGCTACCATCGCTCCAGTCGCTGTCGGAGTCGTAGAGGTTGGACCGCCGACTGGATTGGCGCTTCTCGGCCAGCTCGTACGGGTCATCTTCCAACAGTGCTGCTGCCAGTCTGCGGTCTCGTCCTTCATCGCGCCGACTCCGTCGGTCATCTCGGCGGTCATCCCTGCGGCGTTCTCGGCGGTCGTCTCTGCGGTCATCTCGGCGTGATTCACTCCGCCGAGCTTCCGAGTGTCTTGGCGAATCAGTGCGCTTGGCATCTCGACTGCGGCTCCCGACGAGACGGTCGCGTTGTCTCTTGCGGCGTTCCCCCAGAATCTTCTGGTTGATGATCTTCTCGACCTTCTTGATGTCGGTGAGCTGTTGCGGATAGAGTAGATCCATAACATCATCATCCCCGCAGTGAAGCAGGAAGTGCTCCACGTGGTCGGCGGCGTCTGCTCCACCGGCCTCGTACTGAATTTTCGCCGACTTAGCATATCCGTTGAGGCGAATGAGGAAGTCGCACACCAGCTCGTTGTCCTTGCGCTGAGCCGAGTAATAGCGGGCTCGTGCCGACTGGTCAAACTGCGAGCAGTAGTAGTCGGCGAACGCCTCACTCAGCAGACTCCACTTCCGCTGCGTCTTCTTCGGGAGCTGGCGATACCAGCTCTTCGCTCCTCGCTCCAGCTTCAGAGAGAGAACGGCTCGTACCAGAGATCTTGCGCCAGCCGAGTTCCTTTCATCTCGTAGATGAATCGCTTCAACCACTGGAGAGAATCGTCCGGTCGGTAGCGTTTACCTTCGAACATTGGGATCTTGTCGAGAGACGCGTGGGTGCGGACTTCCAAGTACTGCGTCCGATCGCTTTCGGTGTCATCAAAGCTGAGATGCTTGATGACGTCCTTCACTGACTCGTCAGCCGAGTTCCGATAGTCGCGGCCATCGTCACTGTCACTGAGCTCGGCTGCATCTGCCGCATCAAACAACTCAGCGTAGCGTCCACTCAGCTGCTTGCCACGCGTTGGTGTCTTCATGTGTGAGTCTTCGAAGTAGGGTGTACCCTCAGTTGCTCGGAACACCTCAGCTCGTTTGCGGTCGGGCGTCTTCGGCAGCGGGATTCTGCTGGGGTCCTCGACGGTTCTCGGAGTGTCGGCCACCCGCTTGGCAATCGTCTGCCGAGTGCCGACCGCTCCTCTCGAGGCCAAAGGCCAGTCTCAATCGACGCTTCCACTTGACAAGTTCACGCGAAGCTCGGCTGGGGTCCCAATCGCCGAGTAGCAGACTGTTTGGGCGGCTCGTGCAGCGGAACCCCATCGCCTTGAGCAGCAACACCGTGTCTTCAACCAGCTGGTTGATGTCCGTGCTGTTCACCGGCTGTGTCAGCTCAGGTCCCAGGACCGGCCATCTCGCTTGAGCCATCGCCACTGGAGCAAACATCATCATCCACTCGCTTTGAGCTCTCATCTCCTCGCCGAGCTTGCCCAAGACCTTGTTGGCACTCGGCGTATCCACATTCCTCGTCGCTCGCGGAATAAGGGGCGGACGTTCCCCTTGCGCGGCGGCTTGATCTTCATCGTCCGTATCATTGCCGAGCTCGGCGGTCAGATTGCGCACAACTGGGCGTGGGGTACCCATGCGCCCGACTTGTAGCGACAATTCGTCGACTTCGCCGAGTAGCTCAGCTTTCTCCTCAAACTCATCTTCCACATCTTCATCACTTCCTTGGTCTTGGGCATCCTCCTCGTCGAACTGGACGCTGCGAGTCTCGTCCACCGTCGCGTCCGTGATCATCGCATCCGCCAAGCCTGCCGAGTTGGCTTGTCCAGCCGAGTTGCTTCCAGCCGTCGCTGGACTCGGCGTGACGATTCCCTTGACCATCTTCACTTCTCTTCTCTTCTTCTCAAACCCTGGTTAGCTGGTACCTACGAAACACAAGCACACCCCTGTTCCCGGGTCGCGGCACCAGTTGTGGTATAGCAGTACACACAAAATCGTCAGTTGTGGTAACTTGGCTACAAACACAACAATAGCCGAGCTGGTCGGCTTTGTTGGCCTGCGCCGGGTTGCCCCGAGCGGTTCGGCCCAACCGGGACAGCGGGTGTCTCGCCTCTCGTCGAGACCTGCCAACCAAGATCACCTCCCCGGAGAACCGCCGAGTTCGACGGTCTCCGTTCACACAACCCTGTGCCCTCCACCAAAGGATGGACGACGGCGCTCGGAGCGCTTTTACAGGTCGCCGAGAGCAAAGGCTTCTCGACTCAGCAATCAGTGCCCGGGACGTACGGGAACACCGGCTCGCAGCGGTGGCGAGACTTTTCCTTCGCGCTTGGCGAGACACGCGCCCAACCCGGGCCGACCTTTATCTCTTGGCGCTGCCAGCCGAGTACCCTACAAGCTTATGCCTCTCGGGTACCGGCAGCAGACATAATCCGGCCCCGCGCAGGGACTTACCGGAACGTATGCACGTGTGTTAGGCCTAGAAAATTCTGCTCTGTTGTCTGTTATCTTTGTCGGGCGTCCTGAAGGGGCGCCTCTACTACTCCTAAGCTCCTATACAAATACCAAATGAAAGTGGGCGGTTTTGGATCTCAGCCGACCCTTCGCTGAGCTCGGCGACGCTTGAGCTCGGCTGGTCCGGATAAGCCGTCCGGATAATCCTTGAACTCGGCTGAGCCGGATAACTCGCCCGGATAGGCTGGTGAACTCGGCTGAGCCGGATAACTCGTCCGGATAGGCTGGTGAACTCGGCTGAGCTCGGTTACCGGTACAGTGTACCACTCCAGCCGAGTTGGTCTCGCGAAATCTGGTGTTTCCTACACCACAACCGTCGCTTCGGAGAAGAATTATATATGTTCCTTGATCCGCTAGTGGATTTTTAATTTCTGGTAGAGTCAGAATCTGATCGATATGTACATTGAGATGTTTTGCTAGAGCGATGAGATCATGATCAGATGTAATAGGCTTGACGTACTGAGCCATATTATTTTATTTTTTCGCAGATACTATGTAGCATCAGATATATTATAATCATGACCGATAGTACTCAACTCGCGGATCAGTATCTCCTACAATCGTCTCTTAAGCCTGACACTTCTATCAAGGTGTCTCGTGGTAAGAGCGTAGCTGTTGTTAATGATGGACAAACTGGATACTCGTCTGGTATTGTCACCTTCGATTGTGTTTCTTCTCTTAACGGCTCGCACGGCTACGCGTCTCTCAAGAATGCGTACATTGCTCTTCCGTTCACTGTTAGCATGAAAAACACGGGTACGACTACACTTGGACAGCCTAGTCGATACGCTCTTGGTTTCAAATGCAACGTTGCTAATGTTGTTGATGAGGTTAAGGTCTACCTCAATGGCAAGTATATTATTCCTCCCTCTGAGTTCAAGCAGCAGTGGTCGAACTTCCGTGCGATTGCTGAGCTGACGACTGCTGAAGTAGAAAAGCATGGTGCTGATATGTGCCTATTTCCTGATGACTGGGAGTCGATCAAGCACTCTACTGCCACTGGTACGTACGGTGATGGATACGCCAACAACGCACTAAGCGGCAACAGCTCTCTATTCCTATCTAGTGGCGAACCTACCCGCCCTAACACTGGTTTCATTCGCCGTGTGCTAAACAATCCTCCTGAGGTAGCCAGTAGCACTGCTAACTCCCATGGCTGGCCGTCCCTCAACAAGACTAATTGCTCAAATGCGTGGTACTGGTGCATTCAAGAAGGGTGCTGATGGTAATGCTGGTTCTACTCTTGGAGAGTGGTTTTTACATGCTGAAGATTCGACTAGTCGATCTCCACCCGATCTTTAATGAGCTAGATCTCGTTGGCAACCCCCAATTGAAGCTTGAGCTTAAGGTACAGACCGGATACTCGGATGTTGCACTTGTAGGCGCAGCGTCGGGTAGTGCTCGTACTATGAGTCTGACTTCGACCACCCTAATTGCTGGTTCAGTATGTCCGGTAATGCTAGGCAGTGCTGGATACGCTACTGGTGTAGCTGATGCCATGTATACGGTTATCGATACGCCTGCTACTGGCAGTAGCATTCGAGTTGCTTGTGTCTGTTCATAACACGATTACTACGATCGCCACGGCTGGAAGCTACTATCCTTTCACTCAGAGTCGCCTGAACATTCCATTCTATGATCTAGCTAACCCTACTGCTCTAGTGAGCAAACCGATGAAGACTATCAAGTACCTAGACTGCTACGATGGTGCATGGTACCGTGAACGATTGTCGGACGAAAGTCCTCCTGGATACCGGTGCGACTGTGAATATTGTGAGTTTCGACTTAGCGCGTAAGCTCGGACTCAGACTTAAGTCGCACAAACAAACCAAGGTGTCTGGACTGGGAGCGTTCCGACGTACATCGGCGCCAGTGCCCAGGTGAAGATCACTCTCGGCCCGAGAGTGGTGTATCTCCTGGATGTCTGGGTGGCTAACATCGGCGAAGGAATCGACGTACTTCTAGGTATGAGTTTCATGTTTGCAGCTGGAGTGCGGATCAGTATTCGGGAAGGTCTCGTGACGCTCCCAGATGAAGAAGCGATCATGATGTGTGGTTGGAATCCAGAGGATCGCCTGGGTGTCGACATGCCCGTGGAAACCACGGGAAGCTGGTACCTGGGCCCTGGTGAATCCAAGGTGGTGAAGATCTCGTATGGAGCGACGAACCCACAGCGTGAAGTTGTGTGGGCAGGACGCGGTGACCACTGGGTAACGCACCTGATCTACGCATCGAGGCCTTGGCCAGTCGCTGTGAAGGTGGTCAACATATCCGACAAGGATGTCTGGATTCACAACCGAACTCCGGTAGCCCGAATTGTGGAATTCGGTTTCTTCCCGCGGGCTGGACGCTTTGTACGCCCTGGTTCCTTTGCGTATCGTGAGTGGCAGACTCTCATTCTGGAGAATGTTCAATCGCGCGAGGGACGACTGCGTGCAGAGCGCTTAGCTGCGTTGGAGCCATCGTGTGTGGAGACCCCAGAGTATCAGTGGCCTAAGAAGATCCTGTCGCGACCTGCAAAGGGACCTGACATGGCACTGCTGGCTTCGATTCTCAGAAAACCAGAGGTGCGTCGTGTGCGGTTCGCTGAAGATGCATCAACTCAAACCGATGAGGTACCTCCTGAGGATTCCTCTGAATTTCGGGAAGCTGCTGTCGACACGAGCGACCTGGGTGAGGTTCTCAGGGACACTATGATTACTGCGACCTCGCAAGCTGATGAAACTCCAGAGCGCACGAGTCCCGAATGGGATACGGCCGCTGAAACTCTGAGTTTACAAGTCGAAGTTGGCAGTGATTCTCTGGATTTCGAAGTGAATGATGATGATTCTCAGGGTGCTGTTGAAGATTACTGGGATATCTCAACCTCAGGGATGCCTGGGACTCCGCTGGAGAAGCTCAAGCAAGAGTACGAACGTTGCATGAGAATTTCCACGGAGGATATTGACTATGAGCCCGCGAGGGGCTTATCACTACAAACAAGACGTTCTCCATTCCTGTATCGGCATCGCACAAAAACGTGAAGTACGTTGTAGCAATTCCATACGCCAACACCAAGGCTGGCAACTTAGCTACAGCCCATCAGACTCAACAGTTTGCTAGTCCCTTCGACTCAGCTCCCTGGACTTGCCAGTCCGGTTCGTCGATTCGTGATTTCCAGGTTCAGGTTGGCAACAAGAATGTTTTCCAGGATGTGCATTCGTATGACTGGCAGACGTTCATGGATGAGTTCTCCAAGATTGGCGCTATCAACGGTGATCGTTCGCGTGAGATCTCGAACGGCCTTATCGGCATCGATAAGTGGCAGACCGCTCAGCGCTTCCTCGTAGCTGATTGCTCGCGCATCAGTGAGCAGGATGTACCCCAGTCGATCAAGGTTGGTGGAACCAATATTGCTACTCAGGGAACGAACCTCTTGGTGTTGGTTGTATACGAGCGTACCCTTGAAATCGATCGCATCACTGGAGAAGTCTTTAGAGCTGACTAAAGCGTTTCTCATGCAAAGGATGCAACTTTAATTAATTATTGATATGGATAGATAGTTATCCATAAATATAGATGCGGCCTAGAATTCCATGGCACTAGTCGATTGACACCTGAACTGAATAATATAGCTTATGAGTTCTTGTAAGACCAGCATCCTAATTTTTTATTTAATTTATTTTCAAAAAAATGATGCGGCTACCTATATAGATAGCAATGAGTGCATTAACGTTTGGTAAGCACAAATCGAAGACTATTGAGGAAGTATATGCTACTGATCCTGGATACTGCCGTTGGCTGTCAACCCAAAAGAGTCTCGTAGATGATGATAGTGATATTGGTAAGTTTTTAGCTGATAAGTTTAGCAGCGATGATGGATCATACATCATGACGTTCGGCAAATACAATAAGAAAACTATCAAACAGATCCAAGCCATCGATACTAAATATCTGGGGTGGCTAAGTAAAAATGACTTCGTCCAAACTAAGATGCCTAAGCTTAAAGCTGAGGTTGATGAATTGCTGAAGTACAAAAAAAATGAATCGCAAGACTCATCATATTTTTTTTTAAATCTTGGATAGAGATTGCATCAGCTTACTGTGGTGGGTCTTGATGTCACTAGCCGAGCGCCGCCGCTACGCGGCGGTAAATTTTAGTTGGTTGACGCTGCGCTCGCTATCCTCGCTCCACTATTGGAGCGAGCTGCCTACGCTTCGCTACGGCAGTAGTGGATCCGTTCCGCTCGCCTCGTCGGCTCGCTGCACTACTCTCAATGTCAGGTTAGTTATACAGCGGCGGGGCGGGTCCTGCGGCCCCGCAATATCCTAAGGTGGGGTCGCCTTCGGCGACGGAGCCGCCTTCGCTGCGCTCGGCAGCTAATCGGACTTAGTTGGATTCGTACTTAGTGAATAAGTGTGATCTACTCTCGGACGGACAACGTCGTTCTGATTGACTCTTTAGATTTTCAAGTCCCTTCTCGACATAATCCATGTGTCGGAGTAGTTCAGCTCGAGCATCTTCGATGCATTGACGCCTCAGATCTCGCTCCGCTTTGGCGTACGCTCGGTTGTCACGACGGCAACGCTTAGTACTGGTTGAGTTGAAAACGATAACGAATCTGTTGAATAGCTGACGTTTCTCATCCAGCGCCTCAGCATAGATATCCTCAGTACGCTTGATGAATACAGAAAGAATCTTCTCATCAACGACTTCCTTGGAAGGACCTACTGGACCGCATGAGCGGTAGCATGGAATCGCATATCGAACAATCTCATTCATCAGATTACTTTGGAGATTATCCATGCATTTGCAGATGTAATCACAGTAGCATTCCTTAACAAAGATCTTGTACTTGGACTGAATCTGACGACTGAACTCTTCAAAGAAGACTGCATCAGTACGTCCAGAAGTCTGAGTTGATACATCTTCATTCTCAAACACTAACTCGAACTCAAACTCCCGAATCTCTTTTAAGAGCTGCTGACGAATGTAGTAGCCCTGGTCGGGCTCCTCAATTGGGTAGCAAAACTGCGAGAACTTGCAGTCGATCGAGTAGAGGAACTCGTTGATGTTGGAGTTCATGGTTGTTGAGTTGTATGCTCTTGGGGTTTATATACTTAGTATTTATCTCTTTAAATAGAAAACTTTTCCTTCAAGATATTTGCTCTTTCTCATCAGAGCTTTCTAGAAGATTTCGCGTTGAGCTGATATTGTTCAAAAATTTTAAACTTTGTCTAAAATTCAACCCTAACAATATCACACTGCTAACAGGTGCTCTGTCTCTTCCACAGCGATTTGGTGATTTGGAGTGTGTAATGGTAGAGACAGGTCCTCTGCATGTTCTATGTCTAGCTGTTCAAAAAACGTCCTACTAACCGGTCATGTATTACTACTCACGGACCGCCGCGCCCGCAAGTCCTGTCGACACCGTCAGCGTTGTCGACACCGTCGCTGTCTTCTCTTCCCGTGTACAAGTCTTCGACTGGCGCTTCGCTTCAGAATTCCACTCCCCTGAATTCCACGTCCAATGGACGTGATCCTCTGGAGTCGGAAACCAAGGACGCTGCTCCAGACTGTGCCAAGCGTGATCGGTACCTCGCGAGCTTCAGATGAGAGTACGGCCTCAGGCGTGCAAACGTCCTATGGCAGCTCTTCGTCTTCATCGATGCAGTCGCTGGGACAACGGGTCGGAGCTCTGGCACTGGTAGCTCAGAGTGCAGGTGGCTTCACGGCTGCCGGAGATCTGGGGTTCCAGGTCACCCGAACGGTCATTCCTCCGCGTCTTGTGTCAGTCGACCAAGATGACGTTGAGATGGCGTCGTCCGTGCATTCTGATCCAGCGATTGCTCCCAAGAAGGCAATTCTCTCCAGAGTTCCAGCGACAGCGGCCGAGCCGAAACTCAGGGAACCATCCCCGATTTCTGGATTTGGCGGTCCCAAGGACGTCAGCGCAGATGAGCGGAGTCAACACCACGGCTCTAGGAGTGAGGCACGCTCGCGACACTCGATGAAATCCAGAGGATCAGCTGTATCGAGCCGCTCGAGTGGATCCAGAGGTTTTGGGTCAGCTTCGTCCGTGTCCGCAAGGTCTGGGCCCGCCCAAATTGAGCTGAATGTCTTGCGACAGCAGCAGGAGTGGCAGGCCCGCATGGAGCAGGAGCAACGTGAGTTCCTCGCCAGAGAACGCCTTGATGCTCTGGAGCGCGAGCGACTCAGGGAACAGCGTGACTTGGACGCACGTCGCCAGATCCAGGAGCTCACCGATCGCCTGGTTCACGCGGAGATTGCCCGAGGAGAAGCTGAACGGCGTGCGCAAGAAGCAGAAGTCCGCCGAACTCAGGATTCCGCGAGGATCCAGAGTGCGACTCAGGATTTCACTGAGAATGCACGCCTGGAACGCGAGCGCCTGGAGGCCGCATTCGCTGAACGCTGGAAGAAGCGTGAAGCCGAAGCAGACGCTGAGCGTGCGCGCTGGGCCACGGAGACGTACGAGAGCTGGAAAGCACAAGTGGCGTCCCTGGAGCAGAAGGTCCAGGAAACTGAAGCTGCAAGAGAGCAGGAGCGTGAGTCTTCCCAGAATATCCAGCGCTTCACGCCAGTCAAGTGCGCAACCTTCGGGCAACATTGGCCCAAGTTCAAGCGCGACGTGCAACCGCCACCCCTGATTTGGCAACCAATGTGAGGTCGTCAGTGGCTCATAACCCTGAAATTGCAACCCGACCCCAGGAGCCCAGTGGCGTAATCAATGAGAACGCAAGTGTCGCAGGGCAGAGACGGGAGACAACTGATTCGAAGAACACTTCCAAAGTCGCCGCCTCCCAGCTAAAAGCGACCCTCGCGCAGCATTCCGCCGACACTTTCGGCAGAACGAAGCATGCTAAGCGAGGACATGGCGCTACGGAGACCAAAGTGACGCAGGACATCAAGCAGGAGCCTGTGCCTCTGGAGAAGACGTCGGTTTCTAAGGCCTCGCAGGACTCTAGGACCGACTCCAGGCGCTCTACGTTCAAGAAGAACCAGAGGAGGAAGAAGAAGCGCCAAGATTTCAGCCCGCCCTCAGACTCGGACCCGAGTTCTGACTCTAGTGACAACAGCTCATCCTCTGAAAGTGATGACAGCTCGGACGAGAACCCTGGAGTTAACCTGACGGCAACTTCTGCGGCTCAAGCTGGCACCACGCTTCTGACGTTCCGACCGTACATCAACTCGAATACTCTGGGTGAGTTCGACACTAAGGCGTCACTCAGAGAACGTGTGCATTGGTGGGAGCGTTTCGCGAACATGGCTGCTCAAGGAGGTTGGTCCACGAAGATGCGAATTCAGGAGCTCAAGTTGAAACTCTCTGGAGCTGCGTGTGACTGGTTCAATCAGTTACCCAAGCACACTCAACGTGACTGGAAGGAGTTGGCGTCTGCGTTCAGGAAGAAGTACTGCAAAGCGCGCTCGTCGTACTCAGAGCGTTACTTCACGATGGAGATGAGGAACTCAGAGAGCGCTCTGGACTTCTTTTATCGTCTGAATTCCGCCGCCGGTAAAGCGGACATTGACTTTCGCAAGTCATCGAAGCGCCTGGAGAAGCACATCCGGAGGTTCATCACGAAACTCAGGGACACGCGCCTCAAGACATCGCTGCAGGGCCAGAGATTCAGAAGCATCGCCAATCTGGAGTATGCCCTGGAGCAAGATGAATAAGTCTGGAGTCGCAGTGACCAGGACACACCGCCGCCCAGAGTCCGCGACTTCCGTGCCGACAACATCCCTCAGGGGCGTTTCAAACCGAAGCGTGCTGGACGCGCGTATGTGACTAGGGGCGACGTCTCTGACTCTGAGTCGGAAGAGGACCCTGAAACTCGCGCTCGTTTTCAGGAAATCCTGGATGAATCCAGAGTATCAACTCGAACGTCAAGCGCGAACTCAGGATCATCTCGAGAAATCTCTGGAGAAGGAACTGTCACGGCTAACACTGGCGACTCGACGAGCATGAAGGATACGGAATGGACTCAAACGCTGACGAATGAGGTGTATCGTGTGATGGATAACATGGGATGTCGTCCACCAAGTGCCAAACCAGGATCAAACATGAACTCTGGATTTTGTTCGCCTCGCCGCGAGAATCCGAATATGGACAAGCTCTGTGAGAAGTGCGGCAAGTGGGGGCACCCGGAGGAGAACTGCTGGAGGGACATGAAGTGCGATCGCTGCCTCGAGACGGGTCATCCGACGCACATGTGCTGTGCGCAACCGTGCGAGAATTGTGGCAAGCTGCATCTCGGAAAACCCTGTGAAGACTGGAAAACGCTGGAAGCTGTGAAGAGAGTCGCCCGCCAAGGTGCACTAAAGGACATGCCGAGCCAAATTTTGGATAAACTTCTGGATGGCGAAGCAAATTCTGGGAGGTCGTCAAACCAATAAGCCCGCTGGGTGGGGACCCAGTACGCGCCGGGCTGAGGAAGGCCCCAGAGTTATGTGTTCTAGTGTATGTAGGCCCGAAGCTGAGAACAAGAACCCAAGATAACCAACAATGCATGACTACTTTGATTCAGGATTTCACGACTTCCCCTGGATTTCAACGTCCTGAGCAAGTGAACCCTGGAGAAGTGAACTCTGGAGAAATTACGGAGTACAAGCTGAACCTTGGGGAACGCTATGGATGGTGGGAAAACAACGATCCTGATCCGAAGAAACGTGATGTTGAAGGTAGTGAGTTGCTCTCACAGTTGCGTGATCAGTTGGTGATGCTCCCGGAGATACAGGACCTGACGCCTGAGTGTAATATCGAGGAAGCTGACGTTGGGGTCCCTGGGAAGACGACCCCTGAGATGGACAACCAAGTGAGACGAATTCTGGAGTATCATCGGAAGCTTTTCTTGGGAGATGGTGCCCGTGGAGTGGTCTGTGACTTAGATGTGGGCGACGCTAAGCCTGTTGCCCAGCGTCCAAGGTCTATTGCACCACATATGTGGACCAAGGTGTATGAACTTCTGAAGAAACTCCTGGAGAACGGGTTGATTGAGACTTCTACATCACTCTGGGCGTCTCCGATCGTCATCGTCCTGAAGAAGAACGGCGTCGACATCCGCATGTGCATTGATTATCGTGTGGTGAATGGCTTCATCAAGCTCTCGCACTACCCATTGCCGCTCATTGACGATCTTCTGATCGGATTTGAGTCGGCGATGTGGTTCATGAGCTTGGACATGGCGAGCGGTTTCTGGGCTATCAGGATGACTGAGAGAACCAAGTTGATCTCTGCGTTTGTCTGCCCCTACGGACACTACCAGTGGGTCAGAATGCCCTTCGGTCTCAAGAATGCGCCGCTGATCTACCAGGCAGTCCTCAACAAATGCCTGTGGGGATTCTTGCGACTCTCCCCTGAGGAAGAAGCTGAAGTGGACCAAGATGTCTTGGATTTTCTGGGGCTAAACCCTGAGGAACCCAGGATTTCAGGGGACGCTGAGCCTCGGCTCTCAGTGTTGACAGACGAGATGACGGTTTTCCAGCGTAACATCCCGGCACCCTCTCAGATGGGCCCCGTTCTGGGTCGAAGCTCGTACATTGATGACATCGCTCACGGTGCGCCGACTTGGGATCAGCTGTGCCAAGACCTGAACGCGCTGCTTTTCCGTCTGCGTTACTGGAATATCTCTGTGAGCCTCCCCAAGAGCGAATTTGGAAAGCTGTCGATTCCATACCTCTCGCACGAGATTAGTGCCGAGGGCATCAGGGCGACTCCAAAGATCGCGAAGGGCGTCCAAGACTTGCCGTTCCCGACGACGCTGAAGGGCGTTCAGAGTTTCATGGGGAGTCTGAATTACTACAACAATTTTTTTGAGGACCTCCCTGTGATTGCGGCTGTTTTGTACGAGCTAACTGAGGAACAAGTGAAATTCAGGAGAAACTTGTCCAGAGCTCAGGAAGCCTTTGAGATTCTGAAGCGCAAGATCGTCTCGACCCCGCTGCTGCGGCATCCTGACCGCTCCAGGCCTTTTGTGATTATTCCCCACGCGAACCCGTGGGCAGCATCTGCTGTATTGGGCCAGGAGTACGACGGAATTGTGCATCCAGTGCGCTTCACAGGACGAGTTCTGAATAACGCAGAGCTGAGGAATCACATCGCTGAGAAGGAGGTGGTCGCGATCCTGAGAGTCCTGGAGGTGTTTCGCACTCTGGTTGAAGGCAGTCCTAAGATCGTTGTTTACACGAGATACTCTGTGTTGAAGTGGTTGTTGACGTCCCAGTCAGCAGACGGTCGGACTGTCAAGTGGGGCCTGAAGTTGTCGCACTGGAACCTGGAGATACGCAGAGTTCAACGCGATGAAGACGGACTGGCTGCGATCCTGGGTGCTGGTATCACTCCCAGGGAACACTTGGACGAGGTCGCTGAGAACTTGATCCCAGCCAAGGGGCGCGTCAAACCGCCTGTGCCTATCAGCATGGAGATGTTAGAGGCGGACTATGAAGGTTGCATTCTGAGTTTCGACGGCGCTGCCAAGACGTCCACACGACAAGGGAGCTGTGGATGTACCCTGTGGCATGTCCCTGGATGGGAGATCCTGGATGCCCAGGGTTTCATTCTGGAGGATGTGTCTGTCAATGACGCAGAGTACCATGGACTTCTGAAGGGACTCAACCTGGCGATCGAACGTGGAATTCAGGATATCGTCGTGGTGGGAGACTCTAGAATTGTCATTCAGCAGGCCCAGGGTCACATCAACTGCAATCAGCCCAACCCCCAGAGGAAATTGGCTGAGTACGAGGTGCTAAAGACGAAGTTCAAGTCAGTCCGCTTAGTGCATGTCAAACGAGAGTTCAACCAGGCCGCAGACTACTTGACATCGAAGACTCTGGCGCTTGGTGAATCCTGGAGGGTCGAAGACGCTGACGAGCGGATGCATCTGCAGCTGGTGTCCAAGATTCACGAGAAGTTGGTGAAACCGAAGGTGTTGTTCGGCGTTGGAACTCAGAAGGACAGTTTCCAGAATGATGATACTCTGGGGTTTGCCTGGGCCGGAGTGCGCGCCATTGCCCGCGGCGGCCAAGGTTTTCGCTGTCGTGACCCGAGCGCAAACTCAGGAGGCAGAAGACCAAGGCGAACCCACGGGTCCCCTGGAATACCAGGCCGAACGTTGGAGACGGATCAAGGTGCACCAAGACAAGGATGACCACCTGTTGCAACTCAAAGACTTTCTGAAGGGTGACGTGAGCAAGTTGTCACACGCCCAGGCGAGGAGACTTGCGAAGGTGGCCGATGACTTTGTACTGGATTCCAGAGAAGTCCTGTATCGCCTGAGTCGCTCTACACGGGATCGTCCCAGAGACATGGTCGATGAACTCAGACTTGTGGTTCCAAAGGCGCTACAGCCGGACATCTTGCACTACGCTCATGAAGATTTTCAGGGTGGACACCAGGGGATCACCAGGACGTATGAGAGATTGCGCTCTGAGTTCTATTGGCATGGGATGTACGCGGACGTCGAGGTTTTCGTCAAGGAATGCGTGGACTGTGCTAGTGGCAAGGGGCGTCCTCAGAATGCAGGACCGTCCCCTGGGAACATCGAACCCAGAAGGCCGTTTGAAGTTGTATCCATGGATTTCGTAACGCATCTACCCAAGTCTGACCGTGGGAACACCTTCCTGTTACTCTTTCAGGACTCGTTCTCAGGATTCGTCATGTGCAAACCCATGAGCTCAACGACAGCCCAAGATGTCGCTGAAGTGTACGAGGAGCAGGTTTTCAGGAGGTTTGGAGCAAGCTCAATGCTGCGACACGACCAGGACCTAAGGTTCATGAGCGAGGTGTTCACACGCTTCCGAGAACTCTTGGGAAGTAAGCAGCGAGCCACTCTGACCTACCGCCCCCAGGCGAACGGACTGCAAGAGCGATCGGTGCAGACCGTGGTGCGCAGCATTCGCGCATACATCGCTGAAACGGACCAGAGTGACTGGGACGACCATGCTGAGCGTTTGATGTTCGCCCTGAATACCTCTTTCGATGCTACACGTCTAGATACCCCCTTCTTCCTAGTGCACGGTTGGGATGCACACGGCACCGTGTCCGCCATGCTGGGACCCAGACCGTCGAGTGTCCAGGAACGCACGGCGTATGAGTGGCGCAGGAAACTGCAACGCGACTACAGCTACGCACAAGCCTGCGCAGAAGATCTTCAGAAGAAGGCCAAGCGAGCGCGCTCTGCCGAGCAGACCCAGAAGTGGAAGGAGCTCTCGGAACGACTGAAGTCAGGGTTCGCTGCTGGGGACGCTGTCTGGCTGTACATACCCAAAGTGCAGCCTGGCTTGAGCCGCAAACTGGCTCATATGTGGCATGGCCCCTTCAGAATTCAGGAAATCCATGATAATGTCCGCGTGAAACTCAGGGTCAAGAACACTGGATATCGTGTGAATCCCCGGGTGCATGTGAGCCGTTTGAAACCCAGAGCGCCGTTCCCAAAACGGCCCACCGTGGAGATCGACGTGAATGAAGATGATGACTTTGACGCGGCTCTGCTACCTGAGGATAGCTGGGAACCTGACACAGCGAACGATGAGTATGAGGTCGAGCGAATTCTGGATCTGCGGTGGACTAAGCGAACTCGGACATCAAGGCGAATCCGTGAATATCTTGTGAAGTGGAAGGGCTATGATGAGACCGAGTGGCTGCCTGTGTCGAAGCTCAATTGCGGAGCCTTACTCTATGAGTTCAATCAAGGCGCGAGAGCGCGAGCCCGTTTCCAGTCTATGCAAGCTGGAGATGATCACCCAGGGGTTTAACACTCAAGGGTGACATTGACCCAGAGTTACTGTAACGGGGTTACATGGAATAGTGACCCTGTCACTATCCAGGGATGGCTACATCAGTCATGTAGCCATCGGTCACTCCCCTGGGTAGTGACCAAATGGCCTCAGAGCCAACAGATACATTTTGTATGGAACAAACTATAGGCAACTTAGGATTTGTATGCAGGCCAAATCTGTACCAACCTATAAATACATTCAGTCTTAGATCTACCGCTTTTGAAGTCAAGTCGTCCCCTTCAGACCAGGGACACGTGAACGGCTGTTCACTTGGAGTTTGTATACTCCAGCTTCCTCTGTTAGAAGTGCTGTGTGCCCCGTCACACTTGGTAGCACTCGTAGTCAATCTTACGCCTACGCGGGTTGATTGGACTACCTGAATCCCCTGTGGTCTCATCGAGTGAGCCAAGATGGATCGGACGGAGTTTCCTCATCTGAACGACTCACAGTACGAGTCCGTTCGGAAGATGGCAGGCATCTTCGGGACAGATGCCCTGCGCAGCTTAGCGGCGGCGACGCCGGCTGAGCAGGTTGAGCGCATCAACGCGTTTGACACCTACGAACGTGGGCTCATCGCTCACGTTCAGGGGCTGCAGGCCACCGCGGTCGCGCCGAAGCCGGTGCAACCGAAGCCTCTGCGGCTGAAGGTTCACCCCTTCGAAGGGAAGGAAGGAGAGAACCTCCACTTCTGGGTTCGTGAATTTGAGCTCGCGTTGGACGCGGCTCTTGTCTCGTAGGAGCGACTCCGGGTCGCCTTTGCGCTCACCAACCTTAGTGGTCGCGCTAAGAGTTGGGCGTACACGCGCGAAGCGACGACGCCTGGATGCTTCGCATCATGGGCCCAGCTGTGTGAACAGCTGCGGGCCGCGTTCCTCCCGGCGAACTACGAGTACCGCCAGCGCTCGCGCTTCCTCGCCTGCAAACAAGGAAGGCGCGAGCTGCATGAGTACATCCAGGAGATGCGAGTGCTCACTGCCTCCCTGGTGGGAACCCCTGCCTGAACACATCAAGGTGACTGTGTTCATGGACGGCCTGCGTGTCGGTCCTGCCCGCACGCAGCTGTTCCGTGTGCAAGCGAACACCATGGAGGAGGCGATTCAGATCGCCCTCCAGGAGGAGTACAGCCACAAGCAGGCTCGCACCCCCGCCACGGTATGGCAGAGCAACCCCGCCTCTGGCGGTGCGCCTAATGGTAACTCCGGCAATGGAGCGACCAACGGGCCGGTTCCCATGGATCTGGGCATGGCCGAGCAGAGTGACATTCGCTGCTACGGCTGTGGCAAGCTTGGGCACATGAAACGTGCCTGTCCGCGGGAGGACTGAAGAAGAAGTTCTCTTCGAAGACCTTTGGCCCTAGGGGTCGCTGGCAGAAGCCGTGTCCCAGGAACCAGGGAACGCCGGGCACCAGTAGGGGCGGGGCGCCCTACTGGGGAAACACTAAGTCTTCATGAGAGGCGTGCGGGTGGCGCACGCCATGGGGACTTAGCCCCTGAGAGTCTGTGTACTCTCGAAGCGGAGAAGGGCAGCGGTGGGCTGCTTGTGGTATACGCGAGTGTACCGGGATACGATCATCCCTTGAGAATCTTAATCGATTCTACGGCGTCAAAGAACTTTGCACGCCGCCAGACTGTCGCACGCAATCGCGACAAGTACGCCGATGCGCTGCGAGGCGGCAAAGGCAACAGGCTGGTCTCGGTATGACTGGCCGACGGTACAGTGGTAGAAGTACCTCGGGTCCACATGGACCTCGCTGTCAAGTTCGAGGACTTCGACAGCACGGAGCCGTTCTTGGTCCTGGACATGGACAAGTACGACTTGATCCTTGGCATGCCGTGGCTTGAGAAGCACGAGCCTTGGATCGACTGGCGCGGCAAAGCCATCGGGGCTAGCCGTCCCCCACGCTCTGACAGAGCTTTGGTGAGTCATGTTCCCACCTCTGGCAGCAGCTGGGGTGCCCCGAGGGCCGCCAGGACGCAGCAGCGTCTAATGAGTTCTTGGGGCCCGTCGAGACTGACGTCGACTCCGACCGGGCCGGTCAAGGCCTGAGAGTGGAGGTGCCGGACAGCACCTACCAGGTGGGTAACATAGGTCCACATGCGGGTAACGAAGTACCGCAGGCAGCGAACGCTGCTGGAGAAGGCGCCGCTGGCGCTGGCGTGGGTAACCAAGTTCCACGCGAGGTCACTCAGACCATAACTGATGCGGGAGTCGCTGGAGGCGCTCCTGGTGTGGGTAACCAAGTTCCACACGGCGAGGTGGGTAACATAGTTCCACCCAGCAAGGCGGGTAACATAGTTCCGCAGAAGATCAAGAAGAGCGGTGGTGTCGCCGAGGCGGCGCCACAAGACGAAGACACCCGAGGGTCACGTCGTAAGCCGGGCCTGGTCGTGTGGCCGACGACGCCAGTCGCTAGCGACTCCGAGTCCCCAGCCAGGGCTCCAGCCGCCGAAGAATGCTATCACATCTTCGACGGCGTGACCGGTCGTCGGGTCAAGGCAGGAGCTGTCGAGCTTACAGCTCTGCCCGAGGTTTCAGAACTGCTGAACTTTGAAGAGCTCGCCATGGAGGACTTCTTGGCCGAGCTGAAGGCCGGGGAGATCGCAGAGTTGGTTCTCCTGCGGCCGGAGTCCACATCGGCCGAGTTGAACTCGTCCTCGGTCATGGACAAGGATGTCCTGGACGAGTTCCGGAAGCAGCGCGCGTCGCGCATGGGTTCTGAAATCCTCAAGAACCCGCGGGATCCGGTGTATCCCTTGGTGAAAGAGTTCGAGGACGTGGTGTCCAAGGATCCACCGTCCCAACTCCCGCCAGACAGGGAATCAGGCACGAGATCGACCTCGTGCCGGGCACGAAGTACTGTGTCACGAGGCAATGGCCCCTTCCCCGGGAGCAGTGTGAAGTCATTGATGCCTTCTTTGCCGCCAAGGCGAAGGCAGGCATGGTGCGGGAGTCGAAGTATCCGCACTCGACACCTACCTTCTGTGTTCGCAAACCGAACGGAAAGTAGCGTCTGGTTCATGCTTACAACAAACTGAACAGCGCTACGGTGCCGGCGCAGACACCGATCCCGCGCAAGGACGTGTTGCTCAACAACATGGCCGGCTGCACGCTGTACAGCGCGCTGGACCTGGTGGACGGATACTACCAGATCCTGATGCGCGAGAGCGACATCCCTCTCACGGCTGTGAGTACACCGAGCGGTATGCTCTGGGAGTGGCTGGTCATGCCTCAGGGGCTTTCCAACGCCCCGGCAACGTTCAATCGCTTGGTCACACAACTGTTCCGACCTTTGCGTGCGTTCGCACAGACGTACTTTGACGACATCTTCGTCCACAGCCGTGCCGAGGCAGGCCAGACGGCCATGGAGGTGCATCTCCAGCACCTCCGGCGTGTGTTCGAAGTCATGCGGGTGAACAAGCTGTACGCCAACATCGACAAGTGCGTGTTCGCAGCTGAGGAGATCAAGGTCCTGGGCTGCTTCGTCAGCAGCGCCGGGGTCCGGGCGGACCCGGAGTAGGTGAAAACCATCGCGGCTTGGCCGCCACCTCGGTCGCAGAAGGACCTACGACAGTGGTTGGGCCTTGTCAAGTACTTGCACAAGTACAGTGCTGGCTATGCCGGATTGGCACGGCCCTGTCGGATCTCCTGAAGAAGGATGTCGACTGGTGCTGGGAGCAGCGTCACCAAGATGCCTTTGATGACATCAAGGCGAGCTTACAGCGCGCGCCTGTCCTGGCCCTGCCGGACGAGACGAAGCCTTTCAGCGTTGTCTGTGATGCGTCCGACTACGCAATTGGCTGTGCGCTATTGCAGGCCGATGATGAAGGCCGCGAGCGAGTCATCTCGTTCCAGTCCAGGCAGCTCAAGGCAGCCGAGCGGAACTACCCAGTTCACGACAAGGAGCTACTTGCCATGAAGTACGCTCTTGTCAAGTTCCGAGTGCACCTCCTGGGCTCGACGCCCTTTGTCGTCTATACAGACCACGCGTCCTTGCGGACTGCGGTCAACTCGCCGCACCTCTCGCAGCGGATGGCGCGCTGGCTGTCATTCTTCGCGGAATACAATTTCCGCGTTGAGTACAAGCCGGGCAAGCTTAACGTGCTTGCCGATGCGCTGTCGCGCCGACCCGACTACGAGCTTGCTCACATTAGTCGGGTCACGACGGATCTGTACGATCGCATCCGGTTGGCGTATCACGACGATGCCAACCTTGGGCCTCTTGTGCGGTTCTTGGCCGCTGGCGCGGACGCCAAGGCAGAGTGGCTCACGCCCCACCAGCGTGCAAGGCTGCATCGCTATGAGTGGGCTGATGGCTTGCTCCACTATCGAGTGGAGCCTGAGGATCCTCCCCGAATTGGCGTGCCAAACGACGAGGATCTCAAGTACGACATCCTGATGGAGGCGCACGATGCGCCATCCAGTGGCTATCTCGGCCGTGAGAAGACGTACGCGTCCATCTCTCAGACGTTCTGGTGGCCGCACATGTACAAGTGGGTCGCCACTTACGTCCGGACGTGCGAGACGTGCCAGCGCGTGAAGCCTGCTGGTCACGCCTCGGCTCCTTTGCAGAGCCTGCCTGTCCCCGTGGACTGCTGGAAGTCGATGAGTCTCGACTTTGTCTTCGGTCTTCCGGCCGATGACCGTGGCAACACTGGCGTTGTTGCCTTTGTGTGCCGTCTGAGCAAGATGGTTCACTTTGCTCCAGTTCGTGACACCGTCACTGGCGCCGAGGTTGCGCGCCTGTTCATGGACTGTGTCTTTCGACACCACGGTCTGCCCGAGACCATTGTCTCTGACCGAGACCCGCGGTTCACCGCTGCGTTCTGGCAGACGCTGTTTAGCCTTGTCGGCACTCGGTTGTCGATGTCGACGGCAGACCACCCGCAGACGGACGGCCAAACGGAGCGCGTCAATCGCGTGCTCGAGGACACGCTCCGCAGTATCTGTGCGGAGATGCCCCGCTCTTGGGCTGATCGCTTGCCCATGGTTGAGTTTGCCCTCAACAATGCGGTACATGCATCGACGGGCTTTACGCCCTTTTACCTTAATGGGTTACGACACCCCCAGGTGCCGTACACCTTGCGAGGAAGCGGTGAGGCTTCGGTCTTAAGTGGGGGAGAGGCTCGGAAAACCCTTTCCTCCCAGGTCTCGGACGTGAGTCCTGCCGCTTTGCGGAAGCAACTGTCCTCGTTTGTCGAAGACAGGCTGAATATAATCAGCAGGGTGCGAGACACCATGGCGCAAGCCCAAGACAAACAGAAGGAGTACTCTGACCGACATGGAAGAGGAAACATGAACGTATTTAAGGTTGGGGATTTAGTTCTCCTAGACACTAGAAACCTACCGCTAAACACTGTTAGCTCGGTCGAGAGCAACAAGCTGAAGCACCGCTTCATTGGACCCTTCACGGTCCTCAGCCGGCATGGCGCGGCGTACACAATAGACTTGCCTAAGTCGATGACGACTCACCCGACGATCTACGTGGGTCGTCTGAAGAGGTACCATGACCCTCAGGCTCAGAGTACCCCGCAGCAAGCGGTGGATACCCCGGCGGAGACGACCGCACCTCCTCGAAGCGCGGCGTCGGGTCGCGGTACGGCGCCTGATACCAGCCTGATAGCGCGCTGGTCGTAAGACGACGAAGACGAGGCGTACGTCGGAGCGGCGTACGCAGGGCTTGTGTAGCCATGGCCATATGGGGCCTGAGAGTGATGCGCCGGCTCCGGATACGACATGGGCCCACGGAGCTCGGCCCGAAGGCCAGCGATCTCGCTCCGCAGTGACTCCAAGGACGTCACGTCGGCCCGACAGTCCACTCGACCATGGAGCTCGCGAGTCTCCCGAAACAGCGAACGAACATCCGCACGGAGCCGCTCCACGGCACCCGGCTGGCCAGCACGAGAGGCAGCCTGGCCGCCAAGGCCGACGCCAAGCGCGATCTCAAGGGCGTACACGCGCTCCCGGAGAAGACGAATCTCCTCTTGCTGCAGGGCCACTACCTGACTCAGGGCTCCAGCGTGCGGCTGTGTTGCCTCAGGCTCGTAGCCATGGTCGTGCAGAGACCTCCGCCGGCCATCCTTGACCGTAATGGGCAGATCCACTACCACGTGGAACGAGTCGTCCAGGAGCGGCGTCTCCGCGACAAGCGCCAGCTGCTCGTGAAGTGGCGAGGTTACCCGGAGTCGGATAACTCGTGGGAGCCTGTGGAACAGCTCCAGGCAGACTGCCCGAAGGCTGTTGCGATCTGGGACGAGAAGCAGCGGCAGCTTCGTAAGTAGTCCGTGGCTTCTTGGCCGACACCCGGGGCACGGTAGCAGACGTAGTCGCACCGCGCCCACGCTCTTCACGAGCTTTGGCTCTCGCCTCTTGCTTGAGCTCGTCCATCTTCGAGCGAAGCTTGCACTTGCTCACGAGTTGAGCGAACTCGATGCGGAGCTCGCGCACGTCCAGGATCGCGGACAGAGTGCGCTCCTCTCGGAGTCTTTTGAACCCCTGGTCGGAAGTCACCTTGCGCTGGACGTAGCGCCAGAAGCTGTCTTCGACCTCGTGCCAGGTCATGCTCTCATTCTGCTTGACCCAGTGGAAACCCCACACGGGATGGAGTCCACCCTTGTCCTCCGGCTTCTTGCGAAGCGTGGTGAACTCCTTCAGTGTGAGCTTGTGTGGTGCTAGTAGCACACACCCGGCGGCTTCAACGTCGCCAAGAAAGAGTGGCTCTTTGTCAACGAGTGCACGCTCATAGGAACCCCTTGAGGTGTACCCGCCGACAAGGCCACGAGGAGCCGTGAGCTTCTCCAACAGCGCTGGCGCTCCGGTGCCAGGCTCGGGCGAGAAGTAGCCTGGCGGATACATGGCACTTCCGCCTGAAGAAGACCCAACAGCAGTCGCGGCAGACGGCTGCCTGGCATGTGCGCCTGAGCGAGCAGCCTGGTATTGCTGCTGCTGCTCATCGAGATCGTTGGAGATCTCTATGGGCTCATGGACGGCGCCCTCCTCGTCCTCCGAGTCGCTGAACAACTTGAAGCTGGAACCGCGTGGTGACTGTGAAGCGGGCCGCTTCTTCGCCCTGGCCTCAGCGGCCTCCGCAGCGGCCGCTGCCTTCAACGCTTGGGCACGATCGCGGCCTTGCGCCAGCGTCAGGTGCTTGACTGGCGAAGCCGCCTTGGGCTGGGAGCCCTCCGTGTCGCTGGTCGCTGTCTTGGCTCCCGTGTCGACCGTGGCAGCGTCGCCCTCCGCCGGCTTGTCGTCGTCGTCGTCGCCACCGTCGTCGTCGTCGTCGTCGTCGCCGTCGCCCGCGTCGTCATTGGACTTTACGTCCTCGGCCTCCTTCTTGGATGAAGCCTTAGGGAAGACTGGCGAGCTGGACACGTCGCGTGCCGCCAGTGCTTCGTCCTGGGCAGCGTTCTCGCTGCCCTCAGGTGATCTCTCACCAGAGTGTACGACCAACGTACAGTTCTCAATGTTGGCCGACCAGTCGAAGGCCGGATTGGTCGGCATCGACTGGGGCTGGGAGCTCCCTCATCACTTGGCGCGGCCTCGGGAGTCTTGCTCCGACTCCGAGACCGGCGCCCACCCTCCGGCGTGCTGCTACGAGAGCGCACTGCCTCCTCGGCCGTCTCCGTGGCCTCCCTCAGCGCGGACGATGCGTCCCTGGCCTTGGCTGACCTGGTCCTCGGCCCTGCGGCCCGTGATTTCGAAAGGTGCTTTCGCACCACGCGCGCTGCGCTTTGGAGGCATGCTTCCGGTCGACGTGGAGACCCTGCGGCTTGCTCGGCGATGCGCCAGTTGCTCTTTGAGTGTAACGGGGTTACACGCACAAGTGGCTACAGCCGCTTGTAACCTCTAACAGACACGATGTCTGTTGAAGGTTCAAACACTTCCTCGGCCTTGATGTACGTTACATCAAGTGCCACATTCATTACGACCACCACGACGGGTGGTCCATAGACATTAGGATTCCTATTGGTTGAAAGCAGCATCTTTTAACCAATGAGCGACATGCATAGCAAAGGAATTCTGCCAACCAGCCGTTGGCAGATTCCCAATTTAGAATATTACATTTAGAGGAAGTCAGAAACATAAAACAAAAATAACAGTTCTCATTTTAACCCAAAAACACTATTTGGATCGTTTATTTAGATTAATCTATACTCGGAGGCCCGAGTATAATTAACTCTAATTTAAACTAAGCTACGCTTCCTCATACACGAGCGCACACGTGTAAGCTGTTGCAGTGAGCCAAGGTAGGCCCACTACACCTGGTAGCACTTAGTAGTCCGTCCAACGACCGACTAAGTTGAGTTCGTACGTCACCGCACGAACACGGAGCCGAGAACCTTCCATGGATACCGAAGTGCCCATGGAAAGCTCCACGACGCCTGCAACCCATGTTGCACGCGCTGACTGTCCCCACCTGTCAGACCCAGGTGGGAAGCCCTCCAACGACTGTCAGCAGTCATTGGTGAGGCGGCTGTAGCTACGATGCTGCGTACGCTAACGCCGACAGAGCAACACGGTGTTGCTCTGGGCTTCATCATGAGGGAGCAGCGAGATGCTGCTGCCAATACCGCGGTGTCGTCGGGGACGACACCTCTCCCCCACAGTCGCTGAAGCTCAATGTGAGCAACTACGTCGGAAGAGAGGGTGAACCTCTCCTCCGTTGGCTTGTCGAACTCGACACTGCCATCGCGGCTCGACGTATCGTCGACCCGTTGTCGAAGGTCGCGTTCGCCATGTCATGTCTTGGCGGACGTGCAAGGAGCTGGGCGTATGGACGCCGGCTCTCCGACCCTACGTGCTTCAGCACGTACGAAGGCTTCAAGGAGGAGCTCAGACAGGCGTTTGAGCCCCCGCAGAACGAGTTCCGGTCGAGGGCAGAGTTCCTCGACCTGCAGCAGGGTAAGCATGATGTCCATGCTTACGCCCAGAAACGCGGTACTTGGTCTCGAACATCGTGACCAACCCGATCGACGAGGCGACTAAGGTCGTCACGTTCATGAAGGGACTGAGAGATGGGCCTGTGAAGACCTATCTCTTCCGTGAGTACCCGAGTACTCTCGAAGCTGCCATCACGCTTGCGATGCAGGAAGAGTTTAGCCTGCGACAGGCTAAACTGCACCGCGCATGTACCGAGGCCACAACCGCGCCCGGTAGTGAGGACGGGAGGTCCGGAACCGATGGACCTCTCGAGCGCTGCCACTGCTGGCCCCCAGCAGCGGCAAGGAAGTAATGTGCGGTGCTACCGATGCGGTAGGATCGGGATCACTTTGCTAGAGAGTGCACGGCACCCGTGCACCAGCAAGGTGGCTATCGCGGCGATGCTGGGCATCGTCGCAGCCAAACAAAAACGTTGGACGCCAGTAGGCGCGGGGCGCCCTACTGGTAATGCAGTTCCGCGTGTCGACCTAGGACACGCGACACTGAGGACTGCAGCCCCCAGTGAGGATCATTCTCGCTGCAATAAGCAAGATGACAAGGCTGATCTTGTCATCCTGAAGGTGAAGTCGATGGGAGCAAGCGGCTCTCGTCGTGCGTTGGTAGATTCTGGCGCGTCGAAGAACTTTGTTCGACTGCGAAGTCTATCAATGCTTGACTTCGAGGATTTAAAGCTACCTCGAAGTCTGTTGGAAGTACGTTTGGCGACAGGTGTCGTCGTGAAGACCGAAGCGCATGGTACGCGTGCGCTTCACGTACAAAGGTCGAACGCTCGTCGAAACCTTTATCGTCCTGGATCTGGACGATAAGTTCGACATGGTATTGGGCATGCCGTGGCTCGCACGGCATGATCCGGTGATCGATTGGGAGAAGCGCACTTTAGTGCGCTTCGGTCGCGACGATGGAACGAGAGCGATGGCCCTGTTACCACCACACACGCACCAGTAGGTGCGCGCAGATCTCTAGTCGAGACAGCGCCTAACGCCGCTGTCCCGGAACGCCCTGGACGCGCGCGAGCGCGCGCGCGAAGGCAAGTAGCGTCGGCGTCGCCGCCGACGGCTAAAGTGAAGAAAATGTGTTGACTTCGGAAGTCAACACCCGCTTTCAGCAGATCAAAGAAGTCTCCGGCCTCGAGCGGCACGGATGACACAAGCGAGTCACGCGCGTCAGCCGTGGAGGCTGACGCGAACCGGATTGGATCGGTTTTGGCCCGTAATGGGAGCCAAGGTGACGTGACGCCGTCGACTCCGGGAGTCGATGGTTTGAATGGATTCTATTCGTCGGCTCCGGGAGCCGACGCACCCTCCGTAATGGGGGTCTCCGCCAATGGAAGGCGTCGAGGTATTGAAGTCGCGTCGGTTCCGGGAACCGACGCTGCGGCGACATTTCGCGTCGACTCCGGGAGTCGACGCACCGCTTTATGATTAAGGACTCCGCCAATGATAGGCGTCGAGGTGATGATGGCGTGTCGGTTCCGGGAACCGACGCTGCGGGCGGTGCGGACGGTTGCAAACGTCCCGCACCGGAAAAACTGCATGCTGTCGTGCAGCCGGGCTGCGACGAAGCCACTCGCGCGACCAAGCCGGGCTTGAAGTCCGCTCGCCCGCGGGAAGTACCCGCCGGCGGAATAAAGAAGAACACCCGTCCACGTCCACGGCTGGGCCTGGACGAGGTCAAGAGACCATGCGGAGCCGGGCTCCGCAAGACAAGAAAGACGGCGCATGCGAAGGTCGCTGCGCAAGTCTCGATCCGGGGCCGAGACGCTACAAGAAATGTCTGCCGGGCAGACGAGAGGCTGAAAGCCGAACGTCGCGACGTTGAACGTCTTGACGCGTACCTGTGCTGGGTTCCGGCACAGGGAGATGACGCAAGCGTCAGAGTTGACTTCGCTTCCAGTCATGAGCTGGAAGCGCTTCGCGCGTGACTTGTACGATGGACGCATCGAGCAAATATGCATTCTCTCGGACACCGAGAGAACGAAGAGCGAGAATGAGGAACTGAGGCAGTTCTTCATGGAGAGCACCACTGAGAGTGAGAACACTCTCAGTGCCAAGACGAAGAAGGAACGCTTTGAGGAGCAGAGCTGGGACTCGCTGAAGGAGAGTCCCTACTACGAGATTCTATGGGAGTACGCGGACGTACTTCCGGAAGAGATCCCTGCGGAGCTTCCGCAGGACAAGGGCATTCAGCACGAGATTGATCTCGTGCCGGGCTGACAATACTGTGTCACGCGGCGGTGGCCACTGCCGCGAGCAAATCAAGGCGATCGACGACTTCTTCGAAAGTCGTCGCAAAGCTGGACAAGTGCGGGAATCAGAAATCCCGCACAGTGCTCCGACGTTCTGTGTCAAGAAGCCACAGGGCGGCTGGCGCATCGTTCATGCGTACAACAAGCTGAACGATGCGACGATACCAGCGCCAGACACCGATACCGCGAAAAGATGTTATCATCGATTCGATGGCCAGGAGCACTGCCTACAGTGCTCTTGATCTGCGCGATGGGTTCTATCAGATCCTAATGCGTGAGAGCGATATCCCTCTCACGGCTGTGAGCACGCCGAGTGGCATGCTCTGGGGTGGCTAGTGATGCCGCAGGGTCTGAAGAACGCCCCTGCGACCTTCAACAGGTGCGTGACGCACTTGTTGCGCTCAGTGCGAAGTCGCGCACCGAGCTACTTCGATGACGTGTTCGTCCACAGCCGTGCTGCGGACGGGATGAGCGACGTTGAGATGCACAAGGTGCATCTCCGGAAGCTTCTTGCGCTCATGCGCAAGCACAAAGCTCTACGCGAACCTGAAGAAGTGCATCTTCGGGGCGAGCGAGATACCCGTACTCAGGTGTCTCGTTGGGAAAGAACGGTGTCCGCCCTGACCTGAAAGGTCAGAGTGATCAATGAGTGGCCGACGCCGACGAGCGTCAAGGAACTGCGGCAGTTCCTTGGCGGCCACGTACTTGTGCAGAAGTACGTGAAGGACTACGCGGGCACGATACGCCCGCTGTCACAGCTCCTGAAGAAGGATGCCGAGTGGAATTGGACTGCTGACTGTCAGCAGGCCTTCGATACAGTCAAGCGGGGCTTGACTGGGGCGCCGATCTTGGCGGTGGCCGACCAAGATCGCCCATTCCACGTTGTGTGTGACGCATCCGATTTCGCGATTGGATGTGCGTTGATGCAGCACGATCACGAGGGCCGTGATCGTGTCGTCTACTATCAGTCGCGTCAGCTGAAGCCAGCTGAGCGCAATTACCGGTGCATGACAAGGAGCTCCTTGCCATGAAGTATGCACTTGCGAAGTTCCGAGTGTATCTACTCGGAAGTAAACCGTTCGTGGTCTATACAGACCACGCGTCGCTACGGACGGCTGTCAAGTCGCCACACATCTCGCAACGTATGGCGAGATGGCTTTCGTTCTTTGCGGAATACAACTTCCGGGTTGAGTACAAACCCGGAAGACTCAATGTGGTGGCCGACGCGTTACCGCGTCGACCTGACCTACGCTACGAATGAAGTCGACGTCAATGCCATTGACGCCATGCGATCGAGCATTCCCACGTCGTCGCTTCTCGACGACGTGAAGGCCGCGTACGCGCATGACGCGGACGCGAAAGCTCTTGCTGGCCTATGGCTCAGTGCCTTCTGACGAAGCTCGTCAGAAGTTGCCTAGACATCTTCGTGCTCGTGCACACTATTATCAGGTGCACGAGGGTTGCTCTCTACAGCGCAGTCAGCGACAACGCGGACCGCGTTGTCGTTCCCAATGATCATGACCTGCGACTCAGGATCATGTACGAGTATCATGATGCACCGACTGCGGGGCATCCGGGCCGTGAGAAGACGTATCTTCTTCTCACGAGGGACTTCTACTGGGCCCACCTGTACAAGTGGGTGCGCAAGTACGTCCGTGCTTGCGAGGTGTGTCAACGAGTGAAGCCTGCGCCGTTCGCGCAGGCTCCTTTGCGATCATTACCGACTCCGTCGAAGTGTTGGCAGTCCATGTCTTTGGACTTTGTGTTTGGTCTTCCCCGGATAGCCAGGGAACACGGGCGTTGTGGTCTTTGTTGACCGCTTCAGCAAGATGGTACATCTTGCTGCAGTACCCGCCGAAGTGACTGCAGAAGCAGACGGCTACGTCTGTTCGTTGACATGGTGTTCAGGCACCATGGCATGCCGACGGACATCGTGTCCGATCGAGACCCGCGCTTCACCGCGCACCTGTGGCAAAGTGTTCACACTTCTTGGCAGTCAGCTCTCGATGTCGACTGCGGATCATCCGCAGACGGACGGACGAACCGAGCGCGTGAATCGCGTGCTCGTGGATGTGCTCCGAGCTACGCCCACTCGTTCCAACACTGGAGCGAGTGTCTGCCGATGGCGGAGTTCGCCATCAACAACTCAGTGCATGCCTCGACCGGGCATACACCGTTCTACGTGAATGCCTTGAGGCACCCACGCCTCCCGAGTTTACTCGGGATGCTGGCTCCTTTCTTAAGTGGGGAGGATCTACGACTGCAACACAGCAGCCGCAGGATGCCGCTGACACATGCACGGTATCAGCCGCAGCAACGCGAAAGAAGACGAGGCCGCGTCTGTGCAGGGCACAGACGCAACCAAGAAGAAGAAGGCCGCGTCTGTGCAGGGCACAGACATACTGCTGAAGAAGAACGTGTCTGTGCGAGGCACAGACACCCATCGACGAACGCGCAGAGGCCGGGCCTACTGCTGGAAGCGAGCTGAACGAGGATTCAGCTCGGATTTTTACGCAATGAACTTCGTGCAGCGTAGACAAGCCGTCATTCGGTTTGTCAGGACGCTATTGCAGCTTCTGTCGATCGACAGAAGTTGAACGCGAACAATGTTGGCAGGGCAGCACAAATGAATTCAAGAAGGGTTCATTGGTTTTGTTGGCTACTCAAAACCTGCCTAAACATGCAGTTTCCGACTTCGGGCAGGTAAGCTCGCTCCGCGCTATGGGCCGTTCACAGTGTTGGCACGGCATGGCAACGCTTACACGCTAGACATTCCGTCTAGCATGCGCCTCCACCCGACCTTTTACGTCGGGCGGCTGAAGCCATACCAGCAGCACGAGCCAGCTAGCTCGGCCGGCGCGAAAGCGGAAGCCGAACCTTTCTCCAGCGCGTCAACGCGCTGCGCCAGGCGCACGACGCGACCCCAACGTCGACGGAGACGTCCGACGCGGTCTGCGCGGCCTGAGCGACAGGCCCTCAGGTTCGCAATCTCTTGCCTCAGAGCAGCGAAGTCACTGCTCTGAAGCCGCTCCACAGCGGCGACCCGGTCTTCGAGAGACGGAGGCCGCAAAGTCAACCCCAGGTTGACCGTACCCGGAAGCGATGTTCCACCACCTGCCGCCTCCGATCCGTGACGCCCACGGCTCAGCACGTTGGATTGTTGAGCGTATTATCGACCATAGTATCCCGAAAACGAACCGTCATCCGGTTCGTTGTCGTATTCGTTGGAGAGGGTTTCCACGCCCCACCAAGATACATGGGAGCCATGCGGAACGATCCTGCTGCAGAGACAGCGTTCCGGGAAATGTGTCGAGGAGCGTACAGAAGCCCCACCACGCACTGCCGGCGCGAAGAAGGTAGTGCGAGCGCTGTGAAAGTTCACCCCCAGCGCTGCGAAGCACCACGATCGTCGCGTTCCTCACGATGCGCCATGAACTTTGGCACGCGGAGATCTGCAGGCTCGCAGGTACACGAGATCGACGTGTACCCGTTTAGGTCGCGGTCGCTCAAGCGCGCCGCCACCCGGAAAGACACAGCGAGCACTGCTGACCTTCGGGCACAGCGCACGGAACACCAGCATCCACAGAAGATCTGTGGAGCTGCTCCAATCTCCCACGCGTCGAGAACATCTCAGAAAGCGCTCACGGGCATCTTAACCCCCGCTCGCGGTAAGCTGCCGGATTCTTGTTGAAGTTATCAACAAAGGCATTCCAACTTTGACAAAGTGCCTGTCATTCGGGACACTTTGCTGCGGAAAGAGAGTCTTCTTGCTGGAGTAATATCGGAGCTCATGGGAAGAGAGAGAGTCCGATATAGTAGTCCGCGCCTTTGATCCGTCATCGGATCAAAGTGCCAACCCTCCCGCCACCTCATCGTCCTCGATCGCGCTGCATACGTACAGCGGGATGGTGTTCGGAGAGGCACCGAGTTTGCCCACCCGCGCCGCGATGTCTGCCGCGGACGGCATCCATGCAGATCACGCGCTGCATGAGCAGCGCGTGTGCATGAAACCTGAAGGCGCCGCATCGCGCTGGCGAGCTCCGAAGGCTCCAGCAGCAGAGAGCGGAGTCTCGCTTTGCGCAACGCGAACGCTTCGAACTCGAAGCGTCAGAATCGATCTTCTTCACGAGGGCGTCTCGACCCGGCGTGCAGTGGGTTGAGATTGTCGCTGTCGATTGACTCCTTGCGCCTGCTGAAGGGAGGCATCGCCCTCCTCCATGTCCACGTCGTCCTCGCTATAGTCAACGACATCGTTGACTATCAGAAAAGGGAAGCCCTGAAGGACGATCTTCGGCTCGGCCGCGGCCTTAGCAGCGCGAGCGTCCTGCTTCGCCTGCTTGCCGCTCGTTGGTACTCGGGGACAGAGCGATTCTCTGTCCCAGCGGCGGACTTCTCCTCGGCGGCGGTCTTCGGCGAGCT